>OZ010639.1:4245418-4570418 GCA_963932165.1 Pimpla rufipes
CACTTTTAACGCATGGATATTGCGCATTTCAGTAGAATGAAGGTTTTTGACACATTTACACCGAGCTGTGCTCTCAGAAACGCTCGAAGCACGCGATATCACGATTTTGGAGTTCCTCGATTTTTCGTTCCCCACAGCTGTGCCAGACGACTTTTGACGCATAGATATTGTGCATTTGAGTAGAATGGAGGTTTTTGACATATTTACACCGAGCTATGCTCTAAGAAACGCTCGAAACACGCGATATCACGATTCTGGTGTTCTTCGATTGTTCGTTCGCCACAGCTGTGGCAGACGACTTTTAACGCATGGATATTGCGCATTTGAGTAGAATGGAGGTTTTTGACACATTTACACCGAGCTGTGCACTCAGAAACGCTCGAAACACGCAATATCAGGATTTTGGTGTTCTTCAATGTTTCATTCGCCACGGCTGCGCCAGACAACTTTTAACACATGGATTTTGTGTATTTGAGTAGAATGAAGGTTTTTGACACATTTACACCGAGCTGTGCTCTCAGAAACGCTCGAAACACGCGATATCACGATTTTGGTGTTCTTCGGTTTTTCGTTCGCCACAGCTGTGCCAGACACTTTTAACGCATGGATATTGCGCATTTCAGTAGAATGAAGGTTTTTGACACATTTACACCGAGCTGTGCTCTCAGAAACGCTCGAAGCACGCGATATCACGATTTTGGAGTTCCTCGATTTTTCGTTCGCTACAGCTGTGCCAGACGACTTTTAACACATGGATCTTGTGTATTTGAGTATAATGAAGGTTTTTGACACATTTACACCGAGCTGTGCTCTCAGAATCGCTCGAAACACGCGATATCACGATTTTGGTGTTCCTCGATTTTTCGTTCGCTACAGCTGTGCCGGACGACTTTTAACACATGGATCTTGTGTATTTGAGTATAATGAAGGTTTTTGACACATTTACACCGAGCTGTGCTCTCAGAAACGCTCGAAACACGTGATATCACGATTTTGGTGTTCCTCGATTTTTCGTTCGCTACAGCTGTGCCGGACGACTTTTAACACATGGATCTTGTGTATTTGAGTATAATGACGGTTTTTGACACATTTTCACCGAGCTGTGCTCTCAGAAACGCTCGAAACACGCGATATCAGGATTTTGGTGTTCCTCGATTTTTCGTTCGCTACAGCTGTGCCGGACGACTTTTAACACATGGATCTTGTGTATTTGAGTATAATGAAGGTTTTTGACACATTTACACCGAGCTGTGCTCTCAGAAACGCTCGAAACACGCGATATCACGATTTTGGTGTTCTTCGATTTTTCGTTCGCCACAGCTGTGGCAGACGACTTTTAACGCATGGATATTGCGCATTTGAGTAGAATGGAGGTTTTTGACACATTTACACCGAGCTGTGCACTCAGAGAGGCTCGAAACACGCGATATCAGGATTTTGGTGTTCTTCGATTATTCGTTGGCCACAGCTGTGGCAGACGACTTTTAACGCATGGATATTGTGCATTTGAGTAGAATGAAGGTTTCTGACACATTTACACCGAGCTGTGCTCTCAGAAAAACTCGAAACACGCGATATCACGATTTTGGTGTTCTTCAATGTTTCGTTCGCCACGGCTGCGCCAGACAACTTTTAACACATGGATTTTGTGTATTTGAGTAGAATGAAGGTTTTTGACACATTTACACCGAGCTGTGCTCTCAGAAACGCTCGAAACACGCGATATCACGATTATGGTGTTCTTCGATTTTTCGTTCGCCACAGCTGAGGCAGACGACTTTTAACGCATGGATATTGCGCATTTGAGTAGGATGAAGGTTTTTGACACATTTACACGGAGCTGTGCTCTTAGGAACGCTCGAAACACGAGGTATCTCGATTTTGGTACTGTTCAAATTTTCGTTCGCCACAGCTGTGCCAGACGACTTTTAACGCATGGATACTGTGAATTTGAGTAGAATGAAGGTTTTTGACACATTTACACCGAGCTGTGCTCTCAGAAAAACTCGAAACACGCGATATCACGATTTTGGTGTTCTTCGATTATTCCTTGGCCACAGCTGTGTCAGACGACTTTTAAGGCATGGATATTGCGCATTTGAGTAGAATGAAGGTTTTTGACACATTTACACCGAGCTGTGCACTCAGAAACGCTCGAAACACGCAATATCAGGATTTTGGTGTTCTTCAATGTTTCGTTCGCCACGGCTGCGCCAGACAACTTTTAACACATGGATTTTGTGTATTTGAGTAGAATGAAGGTCTTTGACACATTTACACCGAGCTGTGCTCTCAGAAACGCTCGAAGCACGCGATATCACGATTTTGGAGTTCCTCGATTTTTCGTTCCCCACAGCTGTGCCAGACGACTTTTGATGCATAGATATTGTGCATTTGAGTAGAATGAAGGTTTTTGACACATTTACACCGAGCTATGCTCTAAGAAACGATCGAAACACGTGATATCACGATTTTGTACTGTTCAAAGTTTCGTTCACCACAGCTGGGGCAGACGACTTTTAACGCATGGATATTGTGCATTTGAGTAGAATGAAGGTTTCTGACACATTTACACCGAGCTGTGCTCTCAGAAACGCTCGAAACACGTGATATCACGATTTTGGTGTTCCTCGATTTTTCGTTCGCTACAGCTGTGGCAGACGACTTTTAACGCATGGATATTGTGCATTTGAGTAGAATGAAGGTTTCTGACACATTTACACCGAGCTGTGCTCTCAGAAACGCTCGAAACACGCGATATCACGATTTTGGTGTTCTTCGATTTTTCGTTCGCCACAGCTGTGGCAGACGACTTTTAACGCATGGATATTGCGCATTTGAGTAGAATGAAGGTTTTTGACACATTTACACGGAGCTGTGCTCTCAGAAACGCTCGAAACACGCGATGTCACGATTTTGATGTACGTCGATTTTTCGTTTGCCACAGCTGTGGCAGACGACTTTTAACACATGGATTTTGTGTATTTGAGTAGAATGAAGGTTTTTGACACATTTACACCGAGCTGTGCTCTCAGAAACGCTCGAAACACGCGATATCACGATTTTGGTGTTCTTCGATTTTTCGTTCGCCACAGCTGTGGCAGACGACTTTTAACGCATGGATATTGTGCATTTGAGTAGAATGAAGGTTTCTGACACATTTACACCGAGCTGAGCTCTCAGAAACGCTCGAAACACGTGATATCACGATTTTGTACTGTTCAATGTTTCGTTCACCACAGCTGTGGCAGACGACTTTTAACGCATGGATATTGTGCATTTGAGTAGAATGAAGGTTTTTGACACATTTACACCGAGCTGTGCTCTCAGAATCGCTCGAAACACGCGATATCACGATTTTGGTGTTCCTCGATTTTTCGTTCGCTACAGCTGTGCCGGACGACTTTTAACACATGGATCTTGTGTATTTGAGTATAATGAAGGTTTTTGACACATTTACACCGAGCTGTGCTCTCAGAAACGCTCGAAACACGTGATATCACGATTTTGGTGTTCCTCGATTTTTCGTTCGCTACAGCTGTGCCGGACGACTTTTAACACATGGATCTTGTGTATTTGAGTATAATGACGGTTTTTGACACATTTTCACCGAGCTGTGCTCTCAGAAACGCTCGAAACACGCGATATCAGGATTTTGGTGTTCCTCGATTTTTCGTTCGCTACAGCTGTGCCGGACGACTTTTAACACATGGATCTTGTGTATTTGAGTATAATGAAGGTTTTTGACACATTTACACCGAGCTGTGCTCTCAGAAACGCTCGAAACACGCGATATCACGATTTTGGTGTTCTTCGATTTTTCGTTCGCCACAGCTGTGGCAGACGACTTTTAACGCATGGATATTGCGCATTTGAGTAGAATGGAGGTTTTTGACACATTTACACCGAGCTGTGCACTCAGAGAGGCTCGAAACACGCGATATCAGGATTTTGGTGTTCTTCGATTATTCGTTGGCCACAGCTGTGGCAGACGACTTTTACCGCATGGATATTGTGCATTTGAGTAGAATGAAGGTTTCTGACACATTTACACCGAGCTGTGCTCTCAGAAAAACTCGAAACACGCGATATCACGATTTTGGTGTTCTTCAATGTTTCGTTCGCCACGGCTGCGCCAGACAACTTTTAACACATGGATTTTGTGTATTTGAGTAGAATGAAGGTTTTTGACACATTTACACCGAGCTGTGCTCTCAGAAACGCTCGAAACACGCGATATCACGATTTTGGTGTTCTTCGATTTTTCGTTCGCCACAGCTGAGGCAGACGACTTTTAACGCATGGATATTGCGCATTTGAGTAGGATGAAGGTTTTTGACACATTTACACGGAGCTGTGCTCTTAGGAACGCTCGAAACACGAGGTATCTCGATTTTGGTACTGTTCAAATTTTCGTTCGCCACAGCTGTGCCAGACGACTTTTAACGCATGGATACTGTGAATTTGAGTAGAATGAAGGTTTTTGACACATTTACACCGAGCTGTGCTCTCCGAAAAACTCGAAACACGCGATATCACGATTTTGGTGTTCTTCGATTATTCCTTGGCCACAGCTGTGTCAGACGACTTTTAAGGCATGGATATTGCGCATTTGAGTAGAATGAAGGTTTTTGACACATTTACACCGAGCTGTGCACTCAGAAACGCTCGAAACACGCAATATCAGGATTTTGGTGTTCTTCAATGTTTCGTTCGCCACGGCTGCGCCAGACAACTTTTAACACATGGATTTTGTGTATTTGAGTAGAATGAAGGTCTTTGACACATTTACACCGAGCTGTGCTCTCAGAAACGCTCGAAACACGCGATATCACGATTTTGGTGTTCTTCGGTTTTTCGTTCGCCACAGCTGTGCCAAACACTTTTAACGCATGGATATTGCGCATTTCAGTAGAATGAAGGTTTTTGACACATTTACACCGAGCTGTGCTCTCAGAAACGCTCGAAGCACGCGATATCACGATTTTGGAGTTCCTCGATTTTTCGTTCGCTACAGCTGTGCCAGACGACTTTTAACACATGGATCTTGTGTATTTGAGTAGAATGAAGGTTTTTGACACATTTACACCGAGCTGTGCTCTCAGAAACGCTCGAAACACGCGATATCACGATTTTGGTGTTCTTCGATTTTTCGTTCGCCACAGCTGAGGCAGACGACTTTTAACGCATGGATATTGCGCATTTGAGTAGGATGAAGGTTTTTGACACATTTACACGGAGCTGTGCTCTTAGGAACGCTCGAAACACGAGGTATCTCGATTTTGGTACTGTTCAAATTTTCGTTCGCCACAGCTGTGCCAGACGACTTTTAACGCATGCATACTGTGAATTTGAGTAGAATGAAGGTTTCTGACACCTTTACACCGAGCTGTGCTCTCAGAAAAACTCGAAACACGCGATATCACGATTTTGGTGTTCTTCGATTATTCGTTGGCCACAGCTGTGTCAGACGACTTTTAAGGCATGGATATTGCGCATTTGAGTAGAATGAAGGTTTTTGACACATTTACACCGAGCTGTGCTCTCAGAAACGCTCGAAACACGCGATGTCACGATTTTGATGTACGTCGATTTTTCGTTTGCCACAGCTGTGGCAGACGACTTTTAACGCATGGATATTGTGCATTTGAGTAGAATGAAGGTTTCTGACACATTTACACCGAGCTGAGCTCTCAGAAACGCTCGAAACACGTGATATCACGATTTTGTACTGTTCAATGTTTCGTTCACCACAGCTGTGGCAGACGACTTTTAACGCATGGATATTGTGCATTTGAGTAGAATGAAGGTTTTTGACACATTTACACCGAGCTGTGCTCTCAGAATCGCTCGAAACACGCGATATCACGATTTTGGTGTTCCTCGATTTTTCGTTCGCTACAGCTGTGCCGGACGACTTTTAACACATGGATCTTGTGTATTTGAGTATAATGAAGGTTTTTGACACATTTACACCGAGCTGTGCTCTCAGAAACGCTCGAAACACGTGATATCACGATTTTGGTGTTCCTCGATTTTTCGTTCGCTACAGCTGTGCCGGACGACTTTTAACACATGGATCTTGTGTATTTGAGTATAATGACGGTTTTTGACACATTTTCACCGAGCTGTGCTCTCAGAAACGCTCGAAACACGCGATATCAGGATTTTGGTGTTCCTCGATTTTTCGTTCGCTACAGCTGTGCCGGACGACTTTTAACACATGGATCTTGTGTATTTGAGTATAATGAAGGTTTTTGACACATTTACACCGAGCTGTGCTCTCAGAAACGCTCGAAACACGCGATATCACGATTTTGGTGTTCTTCGATTTTTCGTTCGCCACAGCTGTGGCAGACGACTTTTAACGCATGGATATTGCGCATTTGAGTAGAATGGAGGTTTTTGACACATTTACACCGAGCTGTGCACTCAGAGAGGCTCGAAACACGCGATATCAGGATTTTGGTGTTCTTCGATTATTCGTTGGCCACAGCTGTGGCAGACGACTTTTAACGCATGGATATTGTGCATTTGAGTAGA
Organism: Pimpla rufipes; assembly: GCA_963932165.1. Taxonomy (NCBI): domain Eukaryota; kingdom Metazoa; phylum Arthropoda; class Insecta; order Hymenoptera; family Ichneumonidae; genus Pimpla; species Pimpla rufipes. The sequence continues at coordinate 4,251,962 of OZ010639.1, forward strand.
ATGAAGGTTTCTGACACATTTACACCGAGCTGTGCTCTCAGAAAAACTCGAAACACGCGATATCACGATTTTGGTGTTCTTCAATGTTTCGTTCGCCACGGCTGCGCCAGACAACTTTTAACACATGGATTTTGTGTATTTGAGTAGAATGAAGGTTTTTGACACATTTACACCGAGCTGTGCTCTCAGAAACGCTCGAAACACGCGATATCACGATTTTGGTGTTCTTCGATTTTTCGTTCGCCACAGCTGAGGCAGACGACTTTTAACGCATGGATATTGCGCATTTGAGTAGGATGAAGGTTTTTGACACATTTACACGGAGCTGTGCTCTTAGGAACGCTCGAAACACGAGGTATCTCGATTTTGGTACTGTTCAAATTTTCGTTCGCCACAGCTGTGCCAGACGACTTTTAACGCATGGATACTGTGAATTTGAGTAGAATGAAGGTTTTTGACACATTTACACCGAGCTGTGCTCTCCGAAAAACTCGAAACACGCGATATCACGATTTTGGTGTTCTTCGATTATTCCTTGGCCACAGCTGTGTCAGACGACTTTTAAGGCATGGATATTGCGCATTTGAGTAGAATGAAGGTTTTTGACACATTTACACCGAGCTGTGCACTCAGAAACGCTCGAAACACGCAATATCAGGATTTTGGTGTTCTTCAATGTTTCGTTCGCCACGGCTGCGCCAGACAACTTTTAACACATGGATTTTGTGTATTTGAGTAGAATGAAGGTCTTTGACACATTTACACCGAGCTGTGCTCTCAGAAACGCTCGAAACACGCGATATCACGATTTTGGTGTTCTTCGGTTTTTCGTTCGCCACAGCTGTGCCAAACACTTTTAACGCATGGATATTGCGCATTTCAGTAGAATGAAGGTTTTTGACACATTTACACCGAGCTGTGCTCTCAGAAACGCTCGAAGCACGCGATATCACGATTTTGGAGTTCCTCGATTTTTCGTTCGCTACAGCTGTGCCAGACGACTTTTAACACATGGATCTTGTGTATTTGAGTAGAATGAAGGTTTTTGACACATTTACACCGAGCTGTGCTCTCAGAAACGCTCGAAACACGCGATATCACGATTTTGGTGTTCTTCGATTTTTCGTTCGCCACAGCTGAGGCAGACGACTTTTAACGCATGGATATTGCGCATTTGAGTAGGATGAAGGTTTTTGACACATTTACACGGAGCTGTGCTCTTAGGAACGCTCGAAACACGAGGTATCTCGATTTTGGTACTGTTCAAATTTTCGTTCGCCACAGCTGTGCCAGACGACTTTTAACGCATGGATACTGTGAATTTGAGTAGAATGAAGGTTTCTGACACCTTTACACCGAGCTGTGCTCTCAGAAAAACTCGAAACACGCGATATCACGATTTTGGTGTTCTTCGATTATTCGTTGGCCACAGCTGTGTCAGACGACTTTTAAGGCATGGATATTGCGCATTTGAGTAGAATGAAGGTTTTTGACACATTTACACCGAGCTGTGCTCTCAGAAACGCTCGAAACACGCGATGTCACGATTTTGATGTACGTCGATTTTTCGTTTGCCACAGCTGTGGCAGACGACTTTTAACGCATGGATATTGTGCATTTGAGTAGAATGAAGGTTTCTGACACATTTACACGGAGCTGTGCTCTCAGAAAAACTCGAAACACGCGATATCACGATTTTGGTGTTCTTCGGTTTTTCGTTCGCCACAGCTGTGGCAGACGACTTTTAACGCATGGATATTGGGCATTTGAGTAGAATGAAGGTTTTTGACACATTTACACGGAGCTGTGCTCTTAATAACGCTCGAAACACAAGATATCTCGATTTTGGTACTGTTCAAATTTTCGTTCGCCACAGCTGTGCCAGACGACTTTTAACGCATGGATACTGTGAATTTGAGTAGAATGAAGGTTTTTGACACATTTACACCGAGCTGTGCTCTCAGAAACACTCGAAACACGCGATATCACGATTTTGGTGTTCTTCGATTATTCGTTGGCCACAACTGTGTCAGATGACTTTTAAGGCATGGATATTGCGCATTTGAGTAGAATGAAGGTTTTTGACACATTTACACCGAGCTGTGCTCTCAGAAACGCTCGAAACACGCGATATCACGATTTTGGTGTTCTTCAATGTTTCGTTCGCAACGGCTGCGCCAGACAACTTTTAACACATGGATTTTGTGTATTTGAGTAGAATGAAGGTTTTTGACACATTTACACCGAGCTGTGCTCTCAGAAACGCTCGAAACACGCGATATCACGATTTTGGTGTTCTTCGATTTTTCGTTCGCCACAGCTGTGGCAGACGACTTTTAACGCATGGATATTGCGCATTTGAGTAGAATGGAGGGTTTTGACACATTTACAACGAGCTGTGCACTCAGAATCGCTCGAAACACGCAATATCAGGATTTTGGTGTTCTTCAATGTTTCGTTCGCCACGGCTGCGCCAGACAACTTTTAACACATGGATTTTGTGTATTTGAGTAGAATGAAGGTTTTTGACACATTTACACCGAGCTGTGCTCTCAGAAACGCTCGAAACACGCGATATCACGATTTTGGTGTTCTTCGGTTTTTCGTTCGCCACAGCTGTGCCAGACACTTTTAACGCATGGATATTGCGCATTTCAGTAGAATGAAGGTTTTTGACACATTTACACCGAGCTGTGCTCTCAGAAACGCTCGAAGCACGCGATATCACGATTTTGGAGTTCCTCGATTTTTCGTTCCCCACAGCTGTGCCAGACGACTTTTGACGCATAGATATTGTGCATTTGAGTAGAATGGAGGTTTTTGACACATTTACACCGAGCTATGCTCTAAGAAACGCTCGAAACACGCGATATCACGATTCTGGTGTTCTTCGATTGTTCGTTCGCCACAGCTGTGGCAGACGACTTTTAACGCATGGATATTGCGCATTTGAGTAGAATGGAGGTTTTTGACACATTTACACCGAGCTGTGCACTCAGAAACGCTCGAAACACGCAATATCAGGATTTTGGTGTTCTTCAATGTTTCGTTCGCCACGGCTGCGCCAGACAACTTTTAACACATGGATTTTGTGTATTTGAGTAGAATGAAGGTTTTTGACACATTTACACCGAGCTGTGCTCTCAGAATCGCTCGAAACACGCGATATCACGATTTTGGTGTTCCTCGATTTTTCGTTCGCTACAGCTGTGCCGGACGACTTTTAACACATGGATCTTATGTATTTGAGTATAATGAAGGTTTTTGACACATTTACACCGAGCTGTGCTCTCAGAAACGCTCGAAACACGCGATATCACGATTTTGGTGTTCTTCGATTTTTCGTTCGCCACAGCTGTGGCAGACGACTTTTAACGCATGGATATTGCGCATTTGAGTAGAATGGAGGGTTTTGACACATTTACATCGAGCTGTGCACTCAGAATCGCTCGAAACACGCAATATCAGGATTTTGGTGTTCTTCAATGTTTCGTTCGCCACGGCTGCGCCAGACAACTTTTAACATATGGATTTTGTGTATTTGAGTAGAATGAAGGTTTTTGACACATTTACACCGAGCTGTGCTCTCAGAAACGCTCGAAACACGCGATATCACGATTTTGGTGTTCTTCGGTTTTTCGTTCGCCACAGCTGTGCCAGACACTTTTAACGCATGGATATTGCGCATTTCAGTAGAATGAAGGTTTTTGACACATTTACACCGAGCTGTGCTCTCAGAAACGCTCGAAGCACGCGATATCACGATTTTGGAGTTCCTCGATTTTTCGTTCGCTACAGCTGTGCCAGACGACTTTTAACACATGGATCTTGAGTATTTGAGTATAATGAAGGTTTTTGACACATTTACACCGAGCTGTGCTCTCAGAATCGCTCGAAACACGCGATATCACGATTTTGGTGTTCCTCGATTTTTCGTTCGCTACAGCTGTGCCGGACGACTTTTAACACATGGATCTTGTGTATTTGAGTATAATGAAGGTTTTTGACACATTTACACCGAGCTGTGCTCTCAGAAACGCTCGAAACACGTGATATCACGATTTTGGTGTTCCTCGATTTTTCGTTCGCTACAGCTGTGCCGGACGACTTTTAACACATGGATCTTGTGTATTTGAGTATAATGACGGTTTTTGACACATTTTCACCGAGCTGTGCTCTCAGAAACGCTCGAAACACGCGATATCAGGATTTTGGTGTTCCTCGATTTTTCGTTCGCTACAGCTGTGCCGGACGACTTTTAACACATGGATCTTGTGTATTTGAGTATAATGAAGGTTTTTGACACATTTACACCGAGCTGTGCTCTCAGAAACGCTCGAAACACGCGATATCACGATTTTGGTGTTCTTCGATTTTTCGTTCGCCACAGCTGTGGCAGACGACTTTTAACGCATGGATATTGCGCATTTGAGTAGAATGGAGGTTTTTGACACATTTACACCGAGCTGTGCACTCAGAGAGGCTCGAAACACGCGATATCAGGATTTTGGTGTTCTTCGATTATTCGTTGGCCACAGCTGTGGCAGACGACTTTTAACGCATGGATATTGTGCATTTGAGTAGAATGAAGGTTTCTGACACATTTACACCGAGCTGTGCTCTCAGAAAAATCGAAACACGCGATATCACGATTTTGGTGTTCTTCAATGTTTCGTTCGCCACGGCTGCGCCAGACAACTTTTAACACATGGATTTTGTGTATTTGAGTAGAATGAAGGTTTTTGACACATTTACACCGAGCTGTGCTCTCAGAAACGCTCGAAACACGCGATATCACGATTATGGTGTTCTTCGATTTTTCGTTCGCCACAGCTGAGGCAGACGACTTTTAACGCATGGATATTGCGCATTTGAGTAGGATGAAGGTTTTTGACACATTTACACGGAGCTGTGCTCTTAGGAACGCTCGAAACACGAGGTATCTCGATTTTGGTACTGTTCAAATTTTCGTTCGCCACAGCTGTGCCAGACGACTTTTAACGCATGGATACTGTGAATTTGAGTAGAATGAAGGTTTTTGACACATTTACACCGAGCTGTGCTCTCCGAAAAACTCGAAACACGCGATATCACGATTTTGGTGTTCTTCGATTATTCCTTGGCCACAGCTGTGTCAGACGACTTTTAAGGCATGGATATTGCGCATTTGAGTAGAATGAAGGTTTTTGACACATTTACACCGAGCTGTGCACTCAGAAACGCTCGAAACACGCAATATCAGGATTTTGGTGTTCTTCAATGTTTCGTTCGCCACGGCTGCGCCAGACAACTTTTAACACATGGATTTTGTGTATTTGAGTAGAATGAAGGTCTTTGACACATTTACACCGAGCTGTGCTCTCAGAAACGCTCGAAACACGCGATATCACGATTTTGGTGTTCTTCGGTTTTTCGTTCGCCACAGCTGTGCCAAACACTTTTAACGCATGGATATTGCGCATTTCAGTAGAATGAAGGTTTTTGACACATTTACACCGAGCTGTGCTCTCAGAAACGCTCGAAGCACGCGATATCACGATTTTGGAGTTCCTCGATTTTTCGTTCGCTACAGCTGTGCCAGACGACTTTTAACACATGGATCTTGTGTATTTGAGTAGAATGAAGGTTTTTGACACATTTACACCGAGCTGTGCTCTCAGAAACGCTCGAAACACGCGATATCACGATTTTGGTGTTCTTCGATTTTTCGTTCGCCACAGCTGAGGCAGACGACTTTTAACGCATGGATATTGCGCATTTGAGTAGGATGAAGGTTTTTGACACATTTACACGGAGCTGTGCTCTTAGGAACGCTCGAAACACGAGGTATCTCGATTTTGGTACTGTTCAAATTTTCGTTCGCCACAGCTGTGCCAGACGACTTTTAACGCATGGATACTGTGAATTTGAGTAGAATGAAGGTTTCTGACACCTTTACACCGAGCTGTGCTCTCAGAAAAACTCGAAACACGCGATATCACGATTTTGGTGTTCTTCGATTATTCGTTGGCCACAGCTGTGTCAGACGACTTTTAAGGCATGGATATTGCGCATTTGAGTAGAATGAAGGTTTTTGACACATTTACACCGAGCTGTGCTCTCAGAAACGCTCGAAACACGCGATGTCACGATTTTGATGTACGTCGATTTTTCGTTTGCCACAGCTGTGGCAGACGACTTTTAACGCATGGATATTGTGCATTTGAGTAGAATGAAGGTTTCTGACACATTTACACGGAGCTGTGCTCTCAGAAAAACTCGAAACACGCGATATCACGATTTTGGTGTTCTTCGGTTTTTCGTTCGCCACAGCTGTGGCAGACGACTTTTAACGCATGGATATTGGGCATTTGAGTAGAATGAAGGTTTTTGACACATTTACACGGAGCTGTGCTCTTAATAACGCTCGAAACACAAGATATCTCGATTTTGGTACTGTTCAAATTTTCGTTCGCCACAGCTGTGCCAGACGACTTTTAACGCATGGATACTGTGAATTTGAGTAGAATGAAGGTTTTTGACACATTTACACCGAGCTGTGCTCTCAGAAAAACTCGAAACACGCGATATCACGATTTTGGTGTTCTTCGATTATTCGTTGGCCACAGCTGTGTCAGACGACTTTTAAGGCATGGATATTGCGCATTTGAGTAGAATGAAGGTTTTTGACACATTTACACCGAGCTGTGCTCTCAGAAACGCTCGAAACACGCGATGTCACGATTTTGATGTACGTCGATTTTTCGTTTGCCACAGCTGTGGCAGACGACTTTTAACGCATGGATATTGTGCATTTGAGTAGAATGAAGGTTTCTGACACATTTACACGGAGCTGTGCTCTCAGAAAAACTCGAAACACGCGATATCACGATTTTGGTGTTCTTCGGTTTTTCGTTCGCCACAGCTGTGGCAGACGACTTTTAACGCATGGATATTGGGCATTTGAGTAGAATGAAGGTTTTTGACACATTTACACGGAGCTGTGCTCTTAATAACGCTCGAAACACAAGATATCTCGATTTTGGTACTGTTCAAATTTTCGTTCGCCACAGCTGTGCCAGACGACTTTTAACGCATGGATACTGTGAATTTGAGTAGAATGAAGGTTTTTGACACATTTACACCGAGCTGTGCTCTCAGAAACACTCGAAACACGCGATATCACGATTTTGGTGTTCTTCGATTATTCGTTGGCCACAACTGTGTCAGATGACTTTTAAGGCATGGATATTGCGCATTTGAGTAGAATGAAGGTTTTTGACACATTTACACCGAGCTGTGCTCTCAGAAACGCTCGAAACACGCGATATCACGATTTTGGTGTTCTTCAATGTTTCGTTCGCAACGGCTGCGCCAGACAACTTTTAACACATGGATTTTGTGTATTTGAGTAGAATGAAGGTTTTTGACACATTTACACCGAGCTGTGCTCTCAGAAACGCTCGAAACACGCGATATCACGATTTTGGTGTTCTTCGATTTTTCGTTCGCCACAGCTGTGGCAGACGACTTTTAACGCATGGATATTGCGCATTTGAGTAGAATGGAGGGTTTTGACACATTTACATCGAGCTGTGCACTCAGAATCGCTCGAAACACGCAATATCAGGATTTTGGTGTTCTTCAATGTTTCGTTCGCCACGGCTGCGCCAGACAACTTTTAACACATGGATTTTGTGTATTTGAGTAGAATGAAGGTTTTTGACACATTTACACCGAGCTGTGCTCTCAGAAACGCTCGAAACACGCGATATCACGATTTTGGTGTTCTTCAATGTTTCGTTCGCCACGGCTGCGCCAGACAACTTTTAACATATGGATTTTGTGTATTTGAGTAGAATGAAGGTTTTTGACACATTTACACCGAGCTGTGCTCTCAGAAACGCTCGAAACACGCGATATCACGATTTTGGTGTTCTTCGGTTTTTCGTTCGCCACAGCTGTGCCAGACACTTTTAACGCATGGATATTGCGCATTTCAGTAGAATGAAGGTTTTTGACACATTTACACCGAGCTGTGCTCTCAGAAACGCTCGAAGCACGCGATATCACGATTTTGGAGTTCCTCGATTTTTCGTTCGCTACAGCTGTGCCAGACGACTTTTAACACATGGATCTTGAGTATTTGAGTATAATGAAGGTTTTTGACACATTTACACCGAGCTGTGCTCTCAGAATCGCTCGAAACACGCGATATCACGATTTTGGTGTTCCTCGATTTTTCGTTCGCTACAGCTGTGCCGGACGACTTTTAACACATGGATCTTGTGTATTTGAGTATAATGACGGTTTTTGACACATTTTCACCGAGCTGTGCTCTCAGAAACGCTCGAAACACGCGATATCAGGATTTTGGTGTTCCTCGATTTTTCGTTCGCTACAGCTGTGCCGGACGACTTTTAACACATGGATCTTGTGTATTTGAGTATAATGAAGGTTTTTGACACATTTACACCGAGCTGTGCTCTCAGAAACGCTCGAAACACGCGATATCACGATTTTGGTGTTCTTCGATTTTTCGTTCGCCACAGCTGTGGCAGACGACTTTTAACGCATGGATATTGCGCATTTGAGTAGAATGGAGGTTTTTGACACATTTACACCGAGCTGTGCACTCAGAGAGGCTCGAAACACGCGATATCAGGATTTTGGTGTTCTTCGATTATTCGTTGGCCACAGCTGTGGCAGACGACTTTTAACGCATGGATATTGTGCATTTGAGTAGAATGAAGGTTTCTGACACATTTACACCGAGCTGTGCTCTCAGAAAAATCGAAACACGCGATATCACGATTTTGGTGTTCTTCAATGTTTCGTTCGCCACGGCTGCGCCAGACAACTTTTAACACATGGATTTTGTGTATTTGAGTAGAATGAAGGTTTTTGACACATTTACACCGAGCTGTGCTCTCAGAAACGCTCGAAACACGCGATATCACGATTATGGTGTTCTTCGATTTTTCGTTCGCCACAGCTGAGGCAGACGACTTTTAACGCATGGATATTGCGCATTTGAGTAGGATGAAGGTTTTTGACACATTTACACGGAGCTGTGCTCTTAGGAACGCTCGAAACACGAGGTATCTCGATTTTGGTACTGTTCAAATTTTCGTTCGCCACAGCTGTGCCAGACGACTTTTAACGCATGGATACTGTGAATTTGAGTAGAATGAAGGTTTTTGACACATTTACACCGAGCTGTGCTCTCAGAAAAACTCGAAACACGCGATATCACGATTTTGGTGTTCTTCGATTATTCCTTGGCCACAGCTGTGTCAGACGACTTTTAAGGCATGGATATTGCGCATTTGAGTAGAATGAAGGTTTTTGACACATTTACACCGAGCTGTGCACTCAGAAACGCTCGAAACACGCAATATCAGGATTTTGGTGTTCTTCAATGTTTCGTTCGCCACGGCTGCGCCAGACAACTTTTAACACATGGATTTTGTGTATTTGAGTAGAATGAAGGTCTTTGACACATTTACACCGAGCTGTGCTCTCAGAAACGCTCGAAACACGCGATATAACGATTTTGGTGTTCTTCGGTTTTTCGTTCGCCACAGCTGTGCCAAACACTTTTAACGCATGGATATTGCGCATTTCAGTAGAATGAAGGTTTTTGACACATTTACACCGAGCTGTGCTCTCAGAAACGCTCGAAGCACGCGATATCACGATTTTGGAGTTCCTCGATTTTTCGTTCCCCACAGCTGTGCCAGACGACTTTTGATGCATAGATATTGTGCATTTGAGTAGAATGAAGGTTTTTGACACATTTACACCGAGCTATGCTCTAAGAAACGATCGAAACACGTGATATCACGATTTTGTACTGTTCAAAGTTTCGTTCACCACAGCTGGGGCAGACGACTTTTAACGCATGGATATTGTGCATTTGAGTAGAATGAAGGTTTCTGACACATTTACACCGAGCTATGCTCTAAGAAACGATCGAAACACGTGATATCACGATTTTGTACTGTTCAAAGTTTCGTTCACCACAGCTGGGGCAGACGACTTTTAACGCATGGATATTGTGCATTTGAGTAGAATGAAGGTTTCTGACACATTTACACCGAGCTGTGCTCTCAGAAACGCTCGAAACACGTGATATCACGATTTTGGTGTTCCTCGATTTTTCGTTCGCTACAGCTGTGGCAGACGACTTTTAACGCATGGATATTGTGCATTTGAGTAGAATGAAGGTTTCTGACACATTTACACCGAGCTGTGCTCTCAGAAACGCTCGAAACACGCGATATCACGATTTTGGTGTTCTTCGATTTTTCGTTCGCCACAGCTGTGGCAGACGACTTTTAACGCATGGATATTGCGCATTTGAGTAGAATGAAGGTTTTTGACACATTTACACGGAGCTGTGCTCTCAGAAACGCTCGAAACACGCGATGTCACGATTTTGATGTACGTCGATTTTTCGTTTGCCACAGCTGTGGCAGACGACTTTTAACACATGGATTTTGTGTATTTGAGTAGAATGAAGGTTTTTGACACATTTACACCGAGCTGTGCTCTCAGAAACGCTCGAAACACGCGATATCACGATTTTGGTGTTCTTCGATTTTTCGTTCGCCACAGCTGTGGCAGACGACTTTTAACGCATGGATATTGTGCATTTGAGTAGAATGAAGGTTTCTGACACATTTACACCGAGCTGAGCTCTCAGAAACGCTCGAAACACGTGATATCACGATTTTGTACTGTTCAATGTTTCGTTCACCACAGCTGTGGCAGACGACTTTTAACGCATGGATATTGTGCATTTGAGTAGAATGAAGGTTTTTGACACATTTACACCGAGCTGTGCTCTCAGAATCGCTCGAAACACGCGATATCACGATTTTGGTGTTCCTCGATTTTTCGTTCGCTACAGCTGTGCCGGACGACTTTTAACACATGGATCTTGTGTATTTGAGTATAATGAAGGTTTTTGACACATTTACACCGAGCTGTGCTCTCAGAAACGCTCGAAACACGTGATATCACGATTTTGGTGTTCCTCGATTTTTCGTTCGCTACAGCTGTGCCGGACGACTTTTAACACATGGATCTTGTGTATTTGAGTATAATGACGGTTTTTGACACATTTTCACCGAGCTGTGCTCTCAGAAACGCTCGAAACACGCGATATCAGGATTTTGGTGTTCCTCGATTTTTCGTTCGCTACAGCTGTGCCGGACGACTTTTAACACATGGATCTTGTGTATTTGAGTATAATGAAGGTTTTTGACACATTTACACCGAGCTGTGCTCTCAGAAACGCTCGAAACACGCGATATCACGATTTTGGTGTTCTTCGATTTTTCGTTCGCCACAGCTGTGGCAGACGACTTTTAACGCATGGATATTGCGCATTTGAGTAGAATGGAGGTTTTTGACACATTTACACCGAGCTGTGCACTCAGAGAGGCTCGAAACACGCGATATCAGGATTTTGGTGTTCTTCGATTATTCGTTGGCCACAGCTGTGGCAGACGACTTTTAACGCATGGATATTGTGCATTTGAGTAGAATGAAGGTTTCTGACACATTTACACCGAGCTGTGCTCTCAGAAAAACCCGAAACACGCGATATCACGATTTTGGTGTTCTTCAATGTTTCGTTCGCCACGGCTGCGCCAGACAACTTTTAACACATGGATTTTGTGTATTTGAGTAGAATGAAGGTTTTTGACACATTTACACCGAGCTGTGCTCTCAGAAACGCTCGAAACACGCGATATCACGATTTTGGTGTTCTTCGATTTTTCGTTCGCCACAGCTGAGGCAGACGACTTTTAACGCATGGATATTGCGCATTTGAGTAGGATGAAGGTTTTTGACACATTTACACGGAGCTGTGCTCTTAGGAACGCTCGAAACACGAGGTATCTCGATTTTGGTACTGTTCAAATTTTCGTTCGCCACAGCTGTGCCAGACGACTTTTAACGCATGGATACTGTGAATTTGAGTAGAATGAAGGTTTTTGACACATTTACACCGAGCTGTGCTCTCCGAAAAACTCGAAACACGCGATATCACGATTTTGGTGTTCTTCGATTATTCCTTGGCCACAGCTGTGTCAGACGACTTTTAAGGCATGGATATTGCGCATTTGAGTAGAATGAAGGTTTTTGACACATTTACACCGAGCTGTGCACTCAGAAACGCTCGAAACACGCAATATCAGGATTTTGGTGTTCTTCAATGTTTCGTTCGCCACGGCTGCGCCAGACAACTTTTAACACATGGATTTTGTGTATTTGAGTAGAATGAAGGTCTTTGACACATTTACACCGAGCTGTGCTCTCAGAAACGCTCGAAACACGCGATATCACGATTTTGGTGTTCTTCGGTTTTTCGTTCGCCACAGCTGTGCCAAACACTTTTAACGCATGGATATTGCGCATTTCAGTAGAATGAAGGTTTTTGACACATTTACACCGAGCTGTGCTCTCAGAAACGCTCGAAGCACGCGATATCACGATTTTGGAGTTCCTCGATTTTTCGTTCGCTACAGCTGTGCCAGACGACTTTTAACACATGGATCTTGTGTATTTGAGTAGAATGAAGGTTTTTGACACATTTACACCGAGCTGTGCTCTCAGAAACGCTCGAAACACGCGATATCACGATTTTGGTGTTCTTCGATTTTTCGTTCGCCACAGCTGAGGCAGACGACTTTTAACGCATGGATATTGCGCATTTGAGTAGGATGAAGGTTTTTGACACATTTACACGGAGCTGTGCTCTTAGGAACGCTCGAAACACGAGGTATCTCGATTTTGGTACTGTTCAAATTTTCGTTCGCCACAGCTGTGCCAGACGACTTTTAACGCATGGATACTGTGAATTTGAGTAGAATGAAGGTTTCTGACACCTTTACACCGAGCTGTGCTCTCAGAAAAACTCGAAACACGCGATATCACGATTTTGGTGTTCTTCGATTATTCGTTGGCCACAGCTGTGTCAGACGACTTTTAAGGCATGGATATTGCGCATTTGAGTAGAATGAAGGTTTTTGACACATTTACACCGAGCTGTGCTCTCAGAAACGCTCGAAACACGCGATGTCACGATTTTGATGTACGTCGATTTTTCGTTTGCCACAGCTGTGGCAGACGACTTTTAACGCATGGATATTGTGCATTTGAGTAGAATGAAGGTTTCTGACACATTTACACGGAGCTGTGCTCTCAGAAAAACTCGAAACACGCGATATCACGATTTTGGTGTTCTTCGGTTTTTCGTTCGCCACAGCTGTGGCAGACGACTTTTAACGCATGGATATTGGGCATTTGAGTAGAATGAAGGTTTTTGACACATTTACACGGAGCTGTGCTCTTAATAACGCTCGAAACACAAGATATCTCGATTTTGGTACTGTTCAAATTTTCGTTCGCCACAGCTGTGCCAGACGACTTTTAACGCATGGATACTGTGAATTTGAGTAGAATGAAGGTTTTTGACACATTTACACCGAGCTGTGCTCTCAGAAACACTCGAAACACGCGATATCACGATTTTGGTGTTCTTCGATTATTCGTTGGCCACAACTGTGTCAGATGACTTTTAAGGCATGGATATTGCGCATTTGAGTAGAATGAAGGTTTTTGACACATTTACACCGAGCTGTGCTCTCAGAAACGCTCGAAACACGCGATATCACGATTTTGGTGTTCTTCAATGTTTCGTTCGCAACGGCTGCGCCAGACAACTTTTAACACATGGATTTTGTGTATTTGAGTAGAATGAAGGTTTTTGACACATTTACACCGAGCTGTGCTCTCAGAAACGCTCGAAACACGCGATATCACGATTTTGGTGTTCTTCGATTTTTCGTTCGCCACAGCTGTGGCAGACGACTTTTAACGCATGGATATTGCGCATTTGAGTAGAATGGAGGGTTTTGACACATTTACATCGAGCTGTGCACTCAGAATCGCTCGAAACACGCAATATCAGGATTTTGGTGTTCTTCAATGTTTCGTTCGCCACGGCTGCGCCAGACAACTTTTAACACATGGATTTTGTGTATTTGAGTAGAATGAAGGTTTTTGACACATTTACACCGAGCTGTGCTCTCAGAAACGCTCGAAACACGCGATATCACGATTTTGGTGTTCTTCGGTTTTTCGTTCGCCACAGCTGTGCCAGACACTTTTAACGCATGGATATTGCGCATTTCAGTAGAATGAAGGTTTTTGACACATTTACACCGAGCTGTGCTCTCAGAAACGCTCGAAGCACGCGATATCACGATTTTGGAGTTCCTCGATTTTTCGTTCCCCACAGCTGTGCCAGACGACTTTTGACGCATAGATATTGTGCATTTGAGTAGAATGGAGGTTTTTGACACATTTACACCGAGCTATGCTCTAAGAAACGCTCGAAACACGCGATATCACGATTCTGGTGTTCTTCGATTGTTCGTTCGCCACAGCTGTGGCAGACGACTTTTAACGCATGGATATTGCGCATTTGAGTAGAATGGAGGTTTTTGACACATTTACACCGAGCTGTGCACTCAGAAACGCTCGAAACACGCAATATCAGGATTTTGGTGTTCTTCAATGTTTCGTTCGCCACGGCTGCGCCAGACAACTTTTAACACATGGATTTTGTGTATTTGAGTAGAATGAAGGTTTTTGACACATTTACACCGAGCTGTGCTCTCAGAATCGCTCGAAACACGCGATATCACGATTTTGGTGTTCCTCGATTTTTCGTTCGCTACAGCTGTGCCGGACGACTTTTAACACATGGATCTTATGTATTTGAGTATAATGAAGGTTTTTGACACATTTACACCGAGCTGTGCTCTCAGAAACGCTCGAAACACGCGATATCACGATTTTGGTGTTCTTCGATTTTTCGTTCGCCACAGCTGCGGCAGACGACTTTTAACGCATGGATATTGCGCATTTGAGTAGGATGAAGGTTTTTGACACATTTACACGGAGCTGTGCTCTTAGGAACGCTCGAAACACGAGGTATCTCGATTTTGGTACTGTTCAAATTTTCGTTCGCCACAGCTGTGCCAGACGACTTTTAACGCATGGATACTGTGAATTTGAGTAGAATGAAGGTTTTTGACACATTTACACGGAGCTGTGCTCTTAATAACGCTCGAAACACAAGATATCTCGATTTTGGTACTGTTCAAATTTTCGTTCGCCACAGCTGTGCCAGACGACTTTTAACGCATGGATACTGTGAATTTGAGTAGAATTAAGGTTTCTGACACATTTACACCGAGCTGTGCTCTCAGAAACACTCGAAACACGCGATATCACGGTTTTGGTGTTCTTCGATTATTCGTTGGCCACAGCTGTGTCAGATGACTTTTAAGGCATGGATATTGCGCATTTGAGTAGAATGAAGGTTTTTGACACATTTACACCGAGTGCTCTCAGAAACGCTCGAAACACGCGATATCACGATTTTGGTGCTCTTCAATGTTTCGTTCGCAACGGCTGCGCCAGACAACTTTTAACACATGGATTTTGTGTATTTGAGTAGAATGAAGGTTTTTGACACATTTACACCGAGCTGTGCTCTCAGAAACGCTCGAAACACGCGATATCACGATTTTGGTGTTCTTCGATTTTTCGTTCGCCACAGCTGTGGCAGACGACTTTTAACGCATGGATATTGCGCATTTGAGTAGAATGGAGGGTTTTGACACATTTACATCGAGCTGTGCACTCAGAATCGCTCGAAACACGCAATATCAGGATTTTGGTGTTCTTCAATGTTTCGTTCGCCACGGCTGCGCCAGACAACTTTTAACATATGGATTTTGTGTATTTGAGTAGAATGAAGGTTTTTGACACATTTACACCGAGCTGTGCTCTCAGAAACGCTCGAAACACGCGATATCACGATTTTGGTGTTCTTCGGTTTTTCGTTCGCCACAGCTGTGCCAGACACTTTTAACGCATGGATATTGCGCATTTCAGTAGAATGAAGGTTTTTGACACATTTACACCGAGCTGTGCTCTCAGAAACGCTCGAAGCACGCGATATCACGATTTTGGAGTTCCTCGATTTTTCGTTCGCTACAGCTGTGCCAGACGACTTTTAACACATGGATCTTGAGTATTTGAGTATAATGAAGGTTTTTGACACATTTACACCGAGCTGTGCTCTCAGAATCGCTCGAAACACGCGATATCACGATTTTGGTGTTCCTCGATTTTTCGTTCGCTACAGCTGTGCCGGACGACTTTTAACACATGGATCTTGTGTATTTGAGTATAATGAAGGTTTTTGACACATTTACACCGAGCTGTGCTCTCAGAAACGCTCGAAACACGTGATATCACGATTTTGGTGTTCCTCGATTTTTCGTTCGCTACAGCTGTGCCGGACGACTTTTAACACATGGATCTTGTGTATTTGAGTATAATGACGGTTTTTGACACATTTTCACCGAGCTGTGCTCTCAGAAACGCTCGAAACACGCGATATCAGGATTTTGGTGTTCCTCGATTTTTCGTTCGCTACAGCTGTGCCGGACGACTTTTAACACATGGATCTTGTGTATTTGAGTATAATGAAGGTTTTTGACACATTTACACCGAGCTGTGCTCTCAGAAACGCTCGAAACACGCGATATCACGATTTTGGTGTTCTTCGATTTTTCGTTCGCCACAGCTGTGGCAGACGACTTTTAACGCATGGATATTGCGCATTTGAGTAGAATGGAGGTTTTTGACACATTTACACCGAGCTGTGCACTCAGAGAGGCTCGAAACACGCGATATCAGGATTTTGGAGTTCCTCGATTTTTCGTTCGCTACAGCTGTGCCAGACGACTTTTAACACATGGATCTTGAGTATTTGAGTATAATGAAGGTTTTTGACACATTTACACCGAGCTGTGCTCTCAGAATCGCTCGAAACACGCGATATCACGATTTTGGTGTTCCTCGATTTTTCGTTCGCTACAGCTGTGCCGGACGACTTTTAACACATGGATCTTGTGTATTTGAGTATAATGAAGGTTTTTGACACATTTACACCGAGCTGTGCTCTCAGAAACGCTCGAAACACGTGATATCACGATTTTGGTGTTCCTCGATTTTTCGTTCGCTACAGCTGTGCCGGACGACTTTTAACACATGGATCTTGTGTATTTGAGTATAATGACGGTTTTTGACACATTTTCACCGAGCTGTGCTCTCAGAAACGCTCGAAACACGCGATATCAGGATTTTGGTGTTCCTCGATTTTTCGTTCGCTACAGCTGTGCCGGACGACTTTTAACACATGGATCTTGTGTATTTGAGTATAATGAAGGTTTTTGACACATTTACACCGAGCTGTGCTCTCAGAAACGCTCGAAACACGCGATATCACGATTTTGGTGTTCTTCGATTTTTCGTTCGCCACAGCTGTGGCAGACGACTTTTAACGCATGGATATTGCGCATTTGAGTAGAATGGAGGTTTTTGACACATTTACACCGAGCTGTGCACTCAGAGAGGCTCGAAACACGCGATATCAGGATTTTGGTGTTCTTCGATTATTCGTTGGCCACAGCTGTGGCAGACGACTTTTAACGCATGGATATTGTGCATTTGAGTAGAATGAAGGTTTCTGACACATTTACACCGAGCTGTGCTCTCAGAAAAACTCGAAACACGCGATATCACGATTTTGGTGTTCTTCAATGTTTCGTTCGCCACGGCTGCGCCAGACAACTTTTAACACATGGATTTTGTGTATTTGAGTAGAATGAAGGTTTTTGACACATTTACACCGAGCTGTGCTCTCAGAAACGCTCGAAACACGCGATATCACGATTATGGTGTTCTTCGATTTTTCGTTCGCCACAGCTGAGGCAGACGACTTTTAACGCATGGATATTGCGCATTTGAGTAGAATGAAGGTTTTTGACACATTTACACGGAGCTGTGCTCTCAGAAACGCTCGAAACACGCGATGTCACGATTTTGATGTACGTCGATTTTTCGTTTGCCACAGCTGTGGCAGACGACTTTTAACACATGGATTTTGTGTATTTGAGTAGAATGAAGGTTTTTGACACATTTACACCGAGCTGTGCTCTCAGAAACGCTCGAAACACGCGATATCACGATTTTGGTGTTCTTCGATTTTTCGTTCGCCACAGCTGTGGCAGACGACTTTTAACGCATGGATATTGTGCATTTGAGTAGAATGAAGGTTTCTGACACATTTACACCGAGCTGAGCTCTCAGAAACGCTCGAAACACGTGATATCACGATTTTGTACTGTTCAATGTTTCGTTCACCACAGCTGTGGCAGACGACTTTTAACGCATGGATATTGTGCATTTGAGTAGAATGAAGGTTTCTGACACATTTACACCGAGCTGTGCTCTCAGAAAAACTCGAAACACGCGATATCACGATTTTGGTGTTCTTCAATGTTTCGTTCGCCACGGCTGCGCCAGACAACTTTTAACACATGGATTTTGTGTATTTGAGTAGAATGAAGGTTTTTGACACATTTACACCGAGCTGTGCTCTCAGAAACGCTCGAAACACGCGATATCACGATTTTGGTGTTCTTCGATTTTTCGTTCGCCACAGCTGAGGCAGACGACTTTTAACGCATGGATATTGCGCATTTGAGTAGGATGAAGGTTTTTGACACATTTACACGGAGCTGTGCTCTTAGGAACGCTCGAAACACGAGGTATCTCGATTTTGGTACTGTTCAAATTTTCGTTCGCCACAGCTGTGCCAGACGACTTTTAACGCATGGATACTGTGAATTTGAGTAGAATGAAGGTTTTTGACACATTTACACCGAGCTGTGCTCTCCGAAAAACTCGAAACACGCGATATCACGATTTTGGTGTTCTTCGATTATTCCTTGGCCACAGCTGTGTCAGACGACTTTTAAGGCATGGATATTGCGCATTTGAGTAGAATGAAGGTTTTTGACACATTTACACCGAGCTGTGCACTCAGAAACGCTCGAAACACGCAATATCAGGATTTTGGTGTTCTTCAATGTTTCGTTCGCCACGGCTGCGCCAGACAACTTTTAACACATGGATTTTGTGTATTTGAGTAGAATGAAGGTCTTTGACACATTTACACCGAGCTGTGCTCTCAGAAACGCTCGAAACACGCGATATCACGATTTTGGTGTTCTTCGGTTTTTCGTTCGCCACAGCTGTGACAAACACTTTTAACGCATGGATATTGCGCATTTCAGTAGAATGAAGGTTTTTGACACATTTACACCGAGCTGTGCTCTCAGAAACGCTCGAAGCACGCGATATCACGATTTTGGAGTTCCTCGATTTTTCGTTCGCTACAGCTGTGCCAGACGACTTTTAACACATGGATCTTGTGTATTTGAGTAGAATGAAGGTTTTTGACACATTTACACCGAGCTGTGCTCTCAGAAACGCTCGAAACACGCGATATCACGATTTTGGTGTTCTTCGATTTTTCGTTCGCCACAGCTGAGGCAGACGACTTTTAACGCATGGATATTGCGCATTTGAGTAGGATGAAGGTTTTTGACACATTTACACGGAGCTGTGCTCTTAGGAACGCTCGAAACACGAGGTATCTCGATTTTGGTACTGTTCAAATTTTCGTTCGCCACAGCTGTGCCAGACGACTTTTAACGCATGGATATTGGGCATTTGAGTAGAATGAAGGTTTTTGACACATTTACACGGAGCTGTGCTCTTAATAACGCTCGAAACACAAGATATCTCGATTTTGGTACTGTTCAAATTTTCGTTCGCCACAGCTGTGCCAGACGACTTTTAACGCATGGATACTGTGAATTTGAGTAGAATGAAGGTTTTTGACACATTTACACCGAGCTGTGCTCTCAGAAACACTCGAAACACGCGATATCACGATTTTGGTGTTCTTCGATTATTCGTTGGCCACAACTGTGTCAGATGACTTTTAAGGCATGGATATTGCGCATTTGAGTAGAATGAAGGTTTTTGACACATTTACACCGAGCTGTGCTCTCAGAAACGCTCGAAACACGCGATATCACGATTTTGGTGTTCTTCAATGTTTCGTTCGCAACGGCTGCGCCAGACAACTTTTAACACATGGATTTTGTGTATTTGAGTAGAATGAAGGTTTTTGACACATTTACACCGAGCTGTGCTCTCAGAAACGCTCGAAACACGCGATATCACGATTTTGGTGTTCTTCGATTTTTCGTTCGCCACAGCTGTGGCAGACGACTTTTAACGCATGGATATTGCGCATTTGAGTAGAATGGAGGGTTTTGACACATTTACATCGAGCTGTGCACTCAGAATCGCTCGAAACACGAAATATCAGGATTTTGGTGTTCTTCAATGTTTCGTTCGCCACGGCTGCGCCAGACAACTTTTAACACATGGATATTGCGCATTTGAGTAGAATGAAGGTTTTTTACACATTTACACCGAGCTGTGCTCTCAGAAACGCTCGAAACACGCGATGTCACGATTTTGATGTACGTCGATTTTTCGTTTGCCACAGCTGTGGCAGACGACTTTTAACGCATGGATATTGTGCATTTGAGTAGAATGAAGGTTTCTGACACATTTACACGGAGCTGTGCTCTCAGAAAAACTCGAAACACGCGATATCACGATTTTGGTGTTCTTCGGTTTTTCGTTCGCCACAGCTGTGGCAGACGACTTTTAACGCATGGATATTGGGCATTTGAGTAGAATGAAGGTTTTTGACACATTTACACGGAGCTGTGCTCTTAATAACGCTCGAAACACAAGATATCTCGATTTTGGTACTGTTCAAATTTTCGTTCGCCACAGCTGTGCCAGACGACTTTTAACGCATGGATACTGTGAATTTGAGTAGAATGAAGGTTTTTGACACATTTACACCGAGCTGTGCTCTCAGAAACACTCGAAACACGCGATATCACGATTTTGGTGTTCTTCGATTATTCGTTGGCCACAACTGTGTCAGATGACTTTTAAGGCATGGATATTGCGCATTTGAGTAGAATGAAGGTTTTTGACACATTTACACCGAGCTGTGCTCTCAGAAACGCTCGAAACACGCGATATCACGATTTTGGTGTTCTTCAATGTTTCGTTCGCAACGGCTGCGCCAGACAACTTTTAACACATGGATTTTGTGTATTTGAGTAGAATGAAGGTTTTTGACACATTTACACCGAGCTGTGCTCTCAGAAACGCTCGAAACACGCGATATCACGATTTTGGTGTTCTTCGATTTTTCGTTCGCCACAGCTGTGGCAGACGACTTTTAACGCATGGATATTGCGCATTTGAGTAGAATGGAGGGTTTTGACACATTTACATCGAGCTGTGCACTCAGAATCGCTCGAAACACGCAATATCAGGATTTTGGTGTTCTTCAATGTTTCGTTCGCCACGGCTGCGCCAGACAACTTTTAACACATGGATTTTGTGTATTTGAGTAGAATGAAGGTTTTTGACACATTTACACCGAGCTGTGCTCTCAGAAACGCTCGAAACACGCGATATCACGATTTTGGTGTTCTTCGGTTTTTCGTTCGCCACAGCTGTGCCAGACACTTTTAACGCATGGATATTGCGCATTTCAGTAGAATGAAGGTTTTTGACACATTTACACCGAGCTGTGCTCTCAGAAACGCTCGAAGCACGCGATATCACGATTTTGGAGTTCCTCGATTTTTCGTTCCCCACAGCTGTGCCAGACGACTTTTGACGCATAGATATTGTGCATTTGAGTAGAATGGAGGTTTTTGACACATTTACACCGAGCTATGCTCTAAGAAACGCTCGAAACACGCGATATCACGATTCTGGTGTTCTTCGATTGTTCGTTCGCCACAGCTGTGGCAGACGACTTTTAACGCATGGATATTGCGCATTTGAGTAGAATGGAGGTTTTTGACACATTTACACCGAGCTGTGCACTCAGAAACGCTCGAAACACGCAATATCAGGATTTTGGTGTTCTTCAATGTTTCGTTCGCCACGGCTGCGCCAGACAACTTTTAACACATGGATTTTGTGTATTTGAGTAGAATGAAGGTTTTTGACACATTTACACCGAGCTGTGCTCTCAGAATCGCTCGAAACACGCGATATCACGATTTTGGTGTTCCTCGATTTTTCGTTCGCTACAGCTGTGCCGGACGACTTTTAACACATGGATCTTATGTATTTGAGTATAATGAAGGTTTTTGACACATTTACACCGAGCTGTGCTCTCAGAAACGCTCGAAACACGTGATATCACGATTTTGGTGTTCCTCGATTTTTCGTTCGCTACAGCTGTGCCGGACGACTTTTAACACATGGATCTTGTGTATTTGAGTATAATGAAGGTTTTTGACACATTTTCACCGAGCTGTGCTCTCAGAAACGCTCGAAACACGCGATATCACGATTTTGGTGTTCTTCGATTTTTCGTTCGCCACAGCTGAGGCAGACGACTTTTAACGCATGGATATTCCGCATTTGAGTAGAATGAAGGTATTTGACACATTTACACGGAGCTGTGCTCTTAGGAACGCTCGAAACACGAGATATCTCGATTTTGGTACTGTTCAAATTTTCGTTCGCCACAGCTGTGCCAGACGACATTTAACGCATGGATACTGTGAATTTGAGTAGAATGAAGGTTTTTGACACATGTACACCGAGCTGTGCTCTCAGAAAAACTCGAAACACGCCATCTCACGATTTTGGTGTTCCTCGATTTTTCGTTCGCTACAGCTGTGCCAGACGACTTTTAACACATGGATCTTGTGTATTTGAGTAGAATGAAGGTTTTTGACACATTTACACCGAGCTGTGCTCTCAGAAACGCTCGAAACACGCGATATCACGATTTTGGTGTTCTTCGATTTTTCGTTCGCCACAGCTGCGGCAGACGACTTTTAACGCATGGATATTGCGCATTTGAGTAGGATGAAGGTTTTTGACACATTTACACGGAGCTGTGCTCTTAGGAACGCTCGAAACACGAGGTATCTCGATTTTGGTACTGTTCAAATTTTCGTTCGCCACAGCTGTGCCAGACGACTTTTAACGCATGGATACTGTGAATTTGAGTAGAATGAAGGTTTTTGACACATTTACACGGAGCTGTGCTCTTAATGACGCTCGAAACACAAGATATCTCGATTTTGGTACTGTTCAAATTTTCGTTCGCCACAGCTGTGCCAGACGACTTTTAACGCATGGATACTGTGAATTTGAGTAGAATTAAGGTTTCTGACACATTTACACCGAGCTGTGCTCTCAGAAACACTCGAAACACGCGATATCACGGTTTTGGTGTTCTTCGATTATTCGTTGGCCACAGCTGTGTCAGATGACTTTTAAGGCATGGATATTGCGCATTTGAGTAGAATGAAGGTTTTTGACACATTTACACCGAGTGCTCTCAGAAACGCTCGAAACACGCGATATCACGATTTTGGTATTCTTCGGTTTTTCGTTCGCCACAGCTGTGCCAGACACTTTTAATGCATGGATATTGTGCATTTGAGTAGAATGAAGGTTTCTGACACATTTACACCGAGCTGTGCTCTCAGAAACGCTCGAAACACGTGATATCACGATTTTGGTGTTCCTCGATTTTTCGTTCGCTACAGCTGTGCCAGACGACTTTTAACATATGGATCTTGTGTATTTGAGTATAATGAAGGTTTTTGACACATTTACACCGAGCTGTGCTCTCAGAAACGCTCGAAACACGCGATATCACGATTTTGGTGTTCTTCGATTTTTCGTTCGCCACAGCTGTGGCAGACGACTTTTAACGCATGGATATTGCGCATTTGAATAGAATGGAGGTTTTTGACACATTTACACCGAGCTGTGCTCTCAGAGAAACTCGAAACACGCGATATCACGATTTTGGTGTTCTTCGATTATTCGTTGGCCACAGCTGTGTCAGACGACTTTTAATTCATGGATATTGCGCATTTTAGTAGAATGAAGGTTTTTGACACATTTACACCGAGCTGTGCTCTCAGAAACGCTCGAAACACGCGATGTCACGATTTTGATGTACGTCGATTTTTGGTTTGCCACAGCTGAGGCAGACGACTTTTAACGCATGGATATTGTGCATTTGAGTAGAATGAAGGTTTCTGACACATTTACACCGGCTGTGCTCTCAGAAAAACTCGAAACACGCGATATCACGATTTTGGTGTTCTTCAATGTTTCGTTCGCCACGGCTGCGCCAGACTACTTTTAACACATGGATTTTGTGTATTTGAGTAGAATGAAGGTTTTTGACACATTTACACCGAGCTGTGCTCTCAGAAACGCTCGAAACACGCGATATCACGATTTTGGTGTTCTTCGATTTTTCGTTCGCCACAGCTGAGGCAGACGACTTTTAACGCATGGATATTGCGCATTTGAGTAGAATGAAGGTTTTTGACACATTTACACGGAGCTGTGCTCTTAGGAACGCTCGAAACACGAGATATCTCGATTTTGGTACTGTTCAAATTTTCGTTCGCCACAGCTGTGCCAAACGACTTTTAACGCATGGATATTGCGCATTTCAGTAGAATGAAGGTTTTTGACACATTTACACCGAGCTGTGCTCTCAGAAACGCTCGAAGCACGCGATATCACGATTTTGGAGTTCCTCGATTTTTCGTTCGCTACAGCTGTGCCAGACGACTTTTAACACATGGATCTTGTGTATTTGAGTAGAATGAAGGTTTTTGACACATTTACACCGAGCTGTGCTCTCAGAAACGCTCGAAACACGCGATATCACGATTTTGGTGTTCTTCGATTTTTCGTTCGCCACAGCTGAGGCAGACGACTTTTAACGCATGGATATTGCGCATTTGAGTAGGATGAAGGTTTTTGACACATTTACACGGAGCTGTGCTCTTAGGAACGCTCGAAACACGAGGTATCTCGATTTTGGTACTGTTCAAATTTTCGTTCGCCACAGCTGTGCCAGACGACTTTTAACGCATGCATACTGTGAATTTGAGTAGAATGAAGGTTTCTGACACCTTTACACCGAGCTGTGCTCTCAGAAAAACTCGAAACACGCGATATCACGATTTTGGTGTTCTTCGATTATTCGTTGGCCACAGCTGTGTCAGACGACTTTTAAGGCATGGATATTGCGCATTTGAGTAGAATGAAGGTTTTTGACACATTTACACCGAGCTGTGCTCTCAGAAACGCTCGAAACACGCGATGTCACGATTTTGATGTACGTCGATTTTTCGTTTGCCACAGCTGTGGCAGACGACTTTTAACGCATGGATATTGTGCATTTGAGTAGAATGAAGGTTTCTGACACATTTACACCGAGCTGAGCTCTCAGAAACGCTCGAAACACGTGATATCACGATTTTGTACTGTTCAATGTTTCGTTCACCACAGCTGTGGCAGACGACTTTTAACGCATGGATATTGTGCATTTGAGTAGAATGAAGGTTTTTGACACATTTACACCGAGCTGTGCTCTCAGAATCGCTCGAAACACGCGATATCACGATTTTGGTGTTCCTCGATTTTTCGTTCGCTACAGCTGTGCCGGACGACTTTTAACACATGGATCTTGTGTATTTGAGTATAATGAAGGTTTTTGACACATTTACACCGAGCTGTGCTCTCAGAAACGCTCGAAACACGTGATATCACGATTTTGGTGTTCCTCGATTTTTCGTTCGCTACAGCTGTGCCGGACGACTTTTAACACATGGATCTTGTGTATTTGAGTATAATGACGGTTTTTGACACATTTTCACCGAGCTGTGCTCTCAGAAACGCTCGAAACACGCGATATCAGGATTTTGGTGTTCCTCGATTTTTCGTTCGCTACAGCTGTGCCGGACGACTTTTAACACATGGATCTTGTGTATTTGAGTATAATGAAGGTTTTTGACACATTTACACCGAGCTGTGCTCTCAGAAACGCTCGAAACACGCGATATCACGATTTTGGTGTTCTTCGATTTTTCGTTCGCCACAGCTGTGGCAGACGACTTTTAACGCATGGATATTGCGCATTTGAGTAGAATGGAGGTTTTTGACACATTTACACCGAGCTGTGCACTCAGAGAGGCTCGAAACACGCGATATCAGGATTTTGGTGTTCTTCGATTATTCGTTGGCCACAGCTGTGGCAGACGACTTTTAACGCATGGATATTGTGCATTTGAGTAGAATGAAGGTTTCTGACACATTTACACCGAGCTGTGCTCTCAGAAAAACTCGAAACACGCGATATCACGATTTTGGTGTTCTTCAATGTTTCGTTCGCCACGGCTGCGCCAGACAACTTTTAACACATGGATTTTGTGTATTTGAGTAGAATGAAGGTTTTTGACACATTTACACCGAGCTGTGCTCTCAGAAACGCTCGAAACACGCGATATCACGATTTTGGTGTTCTTCGATTTTTCGTTCGCCACAGCTGAGGCAGACGACTTTTAACGCATGGATATTGCGCATTTGAGTAGGATGAAGGTTTTTGACACATTTACACGGAGCTGTGCTCTTAGGAACGCTCGAAACACGAGGTATCTCGATTTTGGTACTGTTCAAATTTTCGTTCGCCACAGCTGTGCCAGACGACTTTTAACGCATGGATACTGTGAATTTGAGTAGAATGAAGGTTTTTGACACATTTACACCGAGCTGTGCTCTCCGAAAAACTCGAAACACGCGATATCACGATTTTGGTGTTCTTCGATTATTCCTTGGCCACAGCTGTGTCAGACGACTTTTAAGGCATGGATATTGCGCATTTGAGTAGAATGAAGGTTTTTGACACATTTACACCGAGCTGTGCACTCAGAAACGCTCGAAACACGCAATATCAGGATTTTGGTGTTCTTCAATGTTTCGTTCGCCACGGCTGCGCCAGACAACTTTTAACACATGGATTTTGTGTATTTGAGTAGAATGAAGGTCTTTGACACATTTACACCGAGCTGTGCTCTCAGAAACGCTCGAAACACGCGATATCACGATTTTGGTGTTCTTCGGTTTTTCGTTCGCCACAGCTGTGCCAAACACTTTTAACGCATGGATATTGCGCATTTCAGTAGAATGAAGGTTTTTGACACATTTACACCGAGCTGTGCTCTCAGAAACGCTCGAAGCACGCGATATCACGATTTTGGAGTTCCTCGATTTTTCGTTCGCTACAGCTGTGCCAGACGACTTTTAACACATGGATCTTGTGTATTTGAGTAGAATGAAGGTTTTTGACACATTTACACCGAGCTGTGCTCTCAGAAACGCTCGAAACACGCGATATCACGATTTTGGTGTTCTTCGATTTTTCGTTCGCCACAGCTGAGGCAGACGACTTTTAACGCATGGATATTGCGCATTTGAGTAGGATGAAGGTTTTTGACACATTTACACGGAGCTGTGCTCTTAGGAACGCTCGAAACACGAGGTATCTCGATTTTGGTACTGTTCAAATTTTCGTTCGCCACAGCTGTGCCAGACGACTTTTAACGCATGGATACTGTGAATTTGAGTAGAATGAAGGTTTCTGACACCTTTACACCGAGCTGTGCTCTCAGAAAAACTCGAAACACGCGATATCACGATTTTGGTGTTCTTCGATTATTCGTTGGCCACAGCTGTGTCAGACGACTTTTAAGGCATGGATATTGCGCATTTGAGTAGAATGAAGGTTTTTGACACATTTACACCGAGCTGTGCTCTCAGAAACGCTCGAAACACGCGATGTCACGATTTTGATGTACGTCGATTTTTCGTTTGCCACAGCTGTGGCAGACGACTTTTAACGCATGGATATTGTGCATTTGAGTAGAATGAAGGTTTCTGACACATTTACACCGAGCTGAGCTCTCAGAAACGCTCGAAACACGTGATATCACGATTTTGTACTGTTCAATGTTTCGTTCACCACAGCTGTGGCAGACGACTTTTAACGCATGGATATTGTGCATTTGAGTAGAATGAAGGTTTCTGACACATTTACACCGAGCTGTGCTCTCAGAAAAACTCGAAACACGCGATATCACGATTTTGGTGTTCTTCAATGTTTCGTTCGCCACGGCTGCGCCAGACAACTTTTAACACATGGATTTTGTGTATTTGAGTAGAATGAAGGTTTTTGACACATTTACACCGAGCTGTGCTCTCAGAAACGCTCGAAACACGCGATATCACGATTTTGGTGTTCTTCGATTTTTCGTTCGCCACAGCTGAGGCAGACGACTTTTAACGCATGGATATTGCGCATTTGAGTAGGATGAAGGTTTTTGACACATTTACACGGAGCTGTGCTCTTAGGAACGCTCGAAACACGAGGTATCTCGATTTTGGTACTGTTCAAATTTTCGTTCGCCACAGCTGTGCCAGACGACTTTTAACGCATGGATACTGTGAATTTGAGTAGAATGAAGGTTTTTGACACATTTACACCGAGCTGTGCTCTCCGAAAAACTCGAAACACGCGATATCACGATTTTGGTGTTCTTCGATTATTCCTTGGCCACAGCTGTGTCAGACGACTTTTAAGGCATGGATATTGCGCATTTGAGTAGAATGAAGGTTTTTGACACATTTACACCGAGCTGTGCACTCAGAAACGCTCGAAACACGCAATATCAGGATTTTGGTGTTCTTCAATGTTTCGTTCGCCACGGCTGCGCCAGACAACTTTTAACACATGGATTTTGTGTATTTGAGTAGAATGAAGGTCTTTGACACATTTACACCGAGCTGTGCTCTCAGAAACGCTCGAAACACGCGATATCACGATTTTGGTGTTCTTCGGTTTTTCGTTCGCCACAGCTGTGCCAAACACTTTTAACGCATGGATATTGCGCATTTCAGTAGAATGAAGGTTTTTGACACATTTACACCGAGCTGTGCTCTCAGAAACGCTCGAAGCACGCGATATCACGATTTTGGAGTTCCTCGATTTTTCGTTCGCTACAGCTGTGCCAGACGACTTTTAACACATGGATCTTGTGTATTTGAGTAGAATGAAGGTTTTTGACACATTTACACCGAGCTGTGCTCTCAGAAACGCTCGAAACACGCGATATCACGATTTTGGTGTTCTTCGATTTTTCGTTCGCCACAGCTGAGGCAGACGACTTTTAACGCATGGATATTGCGCATTTGAGTAGGATGAAGGTTTTTGACACATTTACACGGAGCTGTGCTCTTAGGAACGCTCGAAACACGAGGTATCTCGATTTTGGTACTGTTCAAATTTTCGTTCGCCACAGCTGTGCCAGACGACTTTTAACGCATGGATACTGTGAATTTGAGTAGAATGAAGGTTTCTGACACCTTTACACCGAGCTGTGCTCTCAGAAAAACTCGAAACACGCGATATCACGATTTTGGTGTTCTTCGATTATTCGTTGGCCACAGCTGTGTCAGACGACTTTTAAGGCATGGATATTGCGCATTTGAGTAGAATGAAGGTTTTTGACACATTTACACCGAGCTGTGCTCTCAGAAACGCTCGAAACACGCGATGTCACGATTTTGATGTACGTCGATTTTTCGTTTGCCACAGCTGTGGCAGACGACTTTTAACGCATGGATATTGTGCATTTGAGTAGAATGAAGGTTTCTGACACATTTACACGGAGCTGTGCTCTCAGAAAAACTCGAAACACGCGATATCACGATTTTGGTGTTCTTCGGTTTTTCGTTCGCCACAGCTGTGGCAGACGACTTTTAACGCATGGATATTGGGCATTTGAGTAGAATGAAGGTTTTTGACACATTTACACGGAGCTGTGCTCTTAATAACGCTCGAAACACAAGATATCTCGATTTTGGTACTGTTCAAATTTTCGTTCGCCACAGCTGTGCCAGACGACTTTTAACGCATGGATACTGTGAATTTGAGTAGAATGAAGGTTTTTGACACATTTACACCGAGCTGTGCTCTCAGAAACACTCGAAACACGCGATATCACGATTTTGGTGTTCTTCGATTATTCGTTGGCCACAACTGTGTCAGATGACTTTTAAGGCATGGATATTGCGCATTTGAGTAGAATGAAGGTTTTTGACACATTTACACCGAGCTGTGCTCTCAGAAACGCTCGAAACACGCGATATCACGATTTTGGTGTTCTTCAATGTTTCGTTCGCAACGGCTGCGCCAGACAACTTTTAACACATGGATTTTGTGTATTTGAGTAGAATGAAGGTTTTTGACACATTTACACCGAGCTGTGCTCTCAGAAACGCTCGAAACACGCGATATCACGATTTTGGTGTTCTTCGATTTTTCGTTCGCCACAGCTGTGGCAGACGACTTTTAACGCATGGATATTGCGCATTTGAGTAGAATGGAGGGTTTTGACACATTTACATCGAGCTGTGCACTCAGAATCGCTCGAAACACGCAATATCAGGATTTTGGTGTTCTTCAATGTTTCGTTCGCCACGGCTGCGCCAGACAACTTTTAACACATGGATTTTGTGTATTTGAGTAGAATGAAGGTTTTTGACACATTTACACCGAGCTGTGCTCTCAGAATCGCTCGAAACACGCGATATCACGATTTTGGTGTTCCTCGATTTTTCGTTCGCTACAGCTGTGCCGGACGACTTTTAACACATGGATCTTATGTATTTGAGTATAATGAAGGTTTTTGACACATTTACACCGAGCTGTGCTCTCAGAAACGCTCGAAACACGCGATATCACGATTTTGGTGTTCTTCGATTTTTCGTTCGCCACAGCTGCGGCAGACGACTTTTAACGCATGGATATTGCGCATTTGAGTAGGATGAAGGTTTTTGACACATTTACACGGAGCTGTGCTCTTAGGAACGCTCGAAACACGAGGTATCTCGATTTTGGTACTGTTCAAATTTTCGTTCGCCACAGCTGTGCCAGACGACTTTTAACGCATGGATACTGTGAATTTGAGTAGAATGAAGGTTTTTGACACATTTACACGGAGCTGTGCTCTTAATAACGCTCGAAACACAAGATATCTCGATTTTGGTACTGTTCAAATTTTCGTTCGCCACAGCTGTGCCAGACGACTTTTAACGCATGGATACTGTGAATTTGAGTAGAATTAAGGTTTCTGACACATTTACACCGAGCTGTGCTCTCAGAAACACTCGAAACACGCGATATCACGGTTTTGGTGTTCTTCGATTATTCGTTGGCCACAGCTGTGTCAGATGACTTTTAAGGCATGGATATTGCGCATTTGAGTAGAATGAAGGTTTTTGACACATTTACACCGAGTGCTCTCAGAAACGCTCGAAACACGCGATATCACGATTTTGGTGCTCTTCAATGTTTCGTTCGCAACGGCTGCGCCAGACAACTTTTAACACATGGATTTTGTGTATTTGAGTAGAATGAAGGTTTTTGACACATTTACACCGAGCTGTGCTCTCAGAAACGCTCGAAACACGCGATATCACGATTTTGGTGTTCTTCGATTTTTCGTTCGCCACAGCTGTGGCAGACGACTTTTAACGCATGGATATTGCGCATTTGAGTAGAATGGAGGGTTTTGACACATTTACATCGAGCTGTGCACTCAGAATCGCTCGAAACACGCAATATCAGGATTTTGGTGTTCTTCAATGTTTCGTTCGCCACGGCTGCGCCAGACAACTTTTAACATATGGATTTTGTGTATTTGAGTAGAATGAAGGTTTTTGACACATTTACACCGAGCTGTGCTCTCAGAAACGCTCGAAACACGCGATATCACGATTTTGGTGTTCTTCGGTTTTTCGTTCGCCACAGCTGTGCCAGACACTTTTAACGCATGGATATTGCGCATTTCAGTAGAATGAAGGTTTTTGACACATTTACACCGAGCTGTGCTCTCAGAAACGCTCGAAGCACGCGATATCACGATTTTGGAGTTCCTCGATTTTTCGTTCGCTACAGCTGTGCCAGACGACTTTTAACACATGGATCTTGAGTATTTGAGTATAATGAAGGTTTTTGACACATTTACACCGAGCTGTGCTCTCAGAATCGCTCGAAACACGCGATATCACGATTTTGGTGTTCCTCGATTTTTCGTTCGCTACAGCTGTGCCGGACGACTTTTAACACATGGATCTTGTGTATTTGAGTATAATGAAGGTTTTTGACACATTTACACCGAGCTGTGCTCTCAGAAACGCTCGAAACACGTGATATCACGATTTTGGTGTTCCTCGATTTTTCGTTCGCTACAGCTGTGCCGGACGACTTTTAACACATGGATCTTGTGTATTTGAGTATAATGACGGTTTTTGACACATTTTCACCGAGCTGTGCTCTCAGAAACGCTCGAAACACGCGATATCAGGATTTTGGTGTTCCTCGATTTTTCGTTCGCTACAGCTGTGCCGGACGACTTTTAACACATGGATCTTGTGTATTTGAGTATAATGAAGGTTTTTGACACATTTACACCGAGCTGTGCTCTCAGAAACGCTCGAAACACGCGATATCACGATTTTGGTGTTCTTCGATTTTTCGTTCGCCACAGCTGTGGCAGACGACTTTTAACGCATGGATATTGCGCATTTGAGTAGAATGGAGGTTTTTGACACATTTACACCGAGCTGTGCACTCAGAGAGGCTCGAAACACGCGATATCAGGATTTTGGAGTTCCTCGATTTTTCGTTCGCTACAGCTGTGCCAGACGACTTTTAACACATGGATCTTGAGTATTTGAGTATAATGAAGGTTTTTGACACATTTACACCGAGCTGTGCTCTCAGAATCGCTCGAAACACGCGATATCACGATTTTGGTGTTCCTCGATTTTTCGTTCGCTACAGCTGTGCCGGACGACTTTTAACACATGGATCTTGTGTATTTGAGTATAATGAAGGTTTTTGACACATTTACACCGAGCTGTGCTCTCAGAAACGCTCGAAACACGTGATATCACGATTTTGGTGTTCCTCGATTTTTCGTTCGCTACAGCTGTGCCGGACGACTTTTAACACATGGATCTTGTGTATTTGAGTATAATGACGGTTTTTGACACATTTTCACCGAGCTGTGCTCTCAGAAACGCTCGAAACACGCGATATCAGGATTTTGGTGTTCCTCGATTTTTCGTTCGCTACAGCTGTGCCGGACGACTTTTAACACATGGATCTTGTGTATTTGAGTATAATGAAGGTTTTTGACACATTTACACCGAGCTGTGCTCTCAGAAACGCTCGAAACACGCGATATCACGATTTTGGTGTTCTTCGATTTTTCGTTCGCCACAGCTGTGGCAGACGACTTTTAACGCATGGATATTGCGCATTTGAGTAGAATGGAGGTTTTTGACACATTTACACCGAGCTGTGCACTCAGAGAGGCTCGAAACACGCGATATCAGGATTTTGGTGTTCTTCGATTATTCGTTGGCCACAGCTGTGGCAGACGACTTTTAACGCATGGATATTGTGCATTTGAGTAGAATGAAGGTTTCTGACACATTTACACCGAGCTGTGCTCTCAGAAAAACTCGAAACACGCGATATCACGATTTTGGTGTTCTTCAATGTTTCGTTCGCCACGGCTGCGCCAGACAACTTTTAACACATGGATTTTGTGTATTTGAGTAGAATGAAGGTTTTTGACACATTTACACCGAGCTGTGCTCTCAGAAACGCTCGAAACACGCGATATCACGATTATGGTGTTCTTCGATTTTTCGTTCGCCACAGCTGAGGCAGACGACTTTTAACGCATGGATATTGCGCATTTGAGTAGAATGAAGGTTTTTGACACATTTACACGGAGCTGTGCTCTCAGAAACGCTCGAAACACGCGATGTCACGATTTTGATGTACGTCGATTTTTCGTTTGCCACAGCTGTGGCAGACGACTTTTAACACATGGATTTTGTGTATTTGAGTAGAATGAAGGTTTTTGACACATTTACACCGAGCTGTGCTCTCAGAAACGCTCGAAACACGCGATATCACGATTTTGGTGTTCTTCGATTTTTCGTTCGCCACAGCTGTGGCAGACGACTTTTAACGCATGGATATTGTGCATTTGAGTAGAATGAAGGTTTCTGACACATTTACACCGAGCTGAGCTCTCAGAAACGCTCGAAACACGTGATATCACGATTTTGTACTGTTCAATGTTTCGTTCACCACAGCTGTGGCAGACGACTTTTAACGCATGGATATTGTGCATTTGAGTAGAATGAAGGTTTCTGACACATTTACACCGAGCTGTGCTCTCAGAAAAACTCGAAACACGCGATATCACGATTTTGGTGTTCTTCAATGTTTCGTTCGCCACGGCTGCGCCAGACAACTTTTAACACATGGATTTTGTGTATTTGAGTAGAATGAAGGTTTTTGACACATTTACACCGAGCTGTGCTCTCAGAAACGCTCGAAACACGCGATATCACGATTTTGGTGTTCTTCGATTTTTCGTTCGCCACAGCTGAGGCAGACGACTTTTAACGCATGGATATTGCGCATTTGAGTAGGATGAAGGTTTTTGACACATTTACACGGAGCTGTGCTCTTAGGAACGCTCGAAACACGAGGTATCTCGATTTTGGTACTGTTCAAATTTTCGTTCGCCACAGCTGTGCCAGACGACTTTTAACGCATGGATACTGTGAATTTGAGTAGAATGAAGGTTTTTGACACATTTACACCGAGCTGTGCTCTCCGAAAAACTCGAAACACGCGATATCACGATTTTGGTGTTCTTCGATTATTCCTTGGCCACAGCTGTGTCAGACGACTTTTAAGGCATGGATATTGCGCATTTGAGTAGAATGAAGGTTTTTGACACATTTACACCGAGCTGTGCACTCAGAAACGCTCGAAACACGCAATATCAGGATTTTGGTGTTCTTCAATGTTTCGTTCGCCACGGCTGCGCCAGACAACTTTTAACACATGGATTTTGTGTATTTGAGTAGAATGAAGGTCTTTGACACATTTACACCGAGCTGTGCTCTCAGAAACGCTCGAAACACGCGATATCACGATTTTGGTGTTCTTCGGTTTTTCGTTCGCCACAGCTGTGACAAACACTTTTAACGCATGGATATTGCGCATTTCAGTAGAATGAAGGTTTTTGACACATTTACACCGAGCTGTGCTCTCAGAAACGCTCGAAGCACGCGATATCACGATTTTGGAGTTCCTCGATTTTTCGTTCGCTACAGCTGTGCCAGACGACTTTTAACACATGGATCTTGTGTATTTGAGTAGAATGAAGGTTTTTGACACATTTACACCGAGCTGTGCTCTCAGAAACGCTCGAAACACGCGATATCACGATTTTGGTGTTCTTCGATTTTTCGTTCGCCACAGCTGAGGCAGACGACTTTTAACGCATGGATATTGCGCATTTGAGTAGGATGAAGGTTTTTGACACATTTACACGGAGCTGTGCTCTTAGGAACGCTCGAAACACGAGGTATCTCGATTTTGGTACTGTTCAAATTTTCGTTCGCCACAGCTGTGCCAGACGACTTTTAACGCATGGATATTGGGCATTTGAGTAGAATGAAGGTTTTTGACACATTTACACGGAGCTGTGCTCTTAATAACGCTCGAAACACAAGATATCTCGATTTTGGTACTGTTCAAATTTTCGTTCGCCACAGCTGTGCCAGACGACTTTTAACGCATGGATACTGTGAATTTGAGTAGAATGAAGGTTTTTGACACATTTACACCGAGCTGTGCTCTCAGAAACACTCGAAACACGCGATATCACGATTTTGGTGTTCTTCGATTATTCGTTGGCCACAACTGTGTCAGATGACTTTTAAGGCATGGATATTGCGCATTTGAGTAGAATGAAGGTTTTTGACACATTTACACCGAGCTGTGCTCTCAGAAACGCTCGAAACACGCGATATCACGATTTTGGTGTTCTTCAATGTTTCGTTCGCAACGGCTGCGCCAGACAACTTTTAACACATGGATTTTGTGTATTTGAGTAGAATGAAGGTTTTTGACACATTTACACCGAGCTGTGCTCTCAGAAACGCTCGAAACACGCGATATCACGATTTTGGTGTTCTTCGATTTTTCGTTCGCCACAGCTGTGGCAGACGACTTTTAACGCATGGATATTGCGCATTTGAGTAGAATGGAGGGTTTTGACACATTTACATCGAGCTGTGCACTCAGAATCGCTCGAAACACGCAATATCAGGATTTTGGTGTTCTTCAATGTTTCGTTCGCCACGGCTGCGCCAGACAACTTTTAACACATGGATATTGCGCATTTGAGTAGAATGAAGGTTTTTTACACATTTACACCGAGCTGTGCTCTCAGAAACGCTCGAAACACGCGATGTCACGATTTTGATGTACGTCGATTTTTCGTTTGCCACAGCTGTGGCAGACGACTTTTAACGCATGGATATTGTGCATTTGAGTAGAATGAACGTTTCTGACACATTTACACGGAGCTGTGCTCTCAGAAAAACTCGAAACACGCGATATCACGATTTTGGTGTTCTTCGGTTTTTCGTTCGCCACAGCTGTGGCAGACGACTTTTAACGCATGGATATTGGGCATTTGAGTAGAATGAAGGTTTTTGACACATTTACACGGAGCTGTGCTCTTAATAACGCTCGAAACACAAGATATCTCGATTTTGGTACTGTTCAAATTTTCGTTCGCCACAGCTGTGCCAGACGACTTTTAACGCATGGATACTGTGAATTTGAGTAGAATGAAGGTTTTTGACACATTTACACCGAGCTGTGCTCTCAGAAACACTCGAAACACGCGATATCACGATTTTGGTGTTCTTCGATTATTCGTTGGCCACAACTGTGTCAGATGACTTTTAAGGCATGGATATTGCGCATTTGAGTAGAATGAAGGTTTTTGACACATTTACACCGAGCTGTGCTCTCAGAAACGCTCGAAACACGCGATATCACGATTTTGGTGTTCTTCAATGTTTCGTTCGCAACGGCTGCGCCAGACAACTTTTAACACATGGATTTTGTGTATTTGAGTAGAATGAAGGTTTTTGACACATTTACACCGAGCTGTGCTCTCAGAAACGCTCGAAACACGCGATATCACGATTTTGGTGTTCTTCGATTTTTCGTTCGCCACAGCTGTGGCAGACGACTTTTAACGCATGGATATTGCGCATTTGAGTAGAATGGAGGGTTTTGACACATTTACATCGAGCTGTGCACTCAGAATCGCTCGAAACACGCAATATCAGGATTTTGGTGTTCTTCAATGTTTCGTTCGCCACGGCTGCGCCAGACAACTTTTAACACATGGATTTTGTGTATTTGAGTAGAATGAAGGTTTTTGACACATTTACACCGAGCTGTGCTCTCAGAAACGCTCGAAACACGCGATATCACGATTTTGGTGTTCTTCGGTTTTTCGTTCGCCACAGCTGTGCCAGACACTTTTAACGCATGGATATTGCGCATTTCAGTAGAATGAAGGTTTTTGACACATTTACACCGAGCTGTGCTCTCAGAAACGCTCGAAGCACGCGATATCACGATTTTGGAGTTCCTCGATTTTTCGTTCCCCACAGCTGTGCCAGACGACTTTTGACGCATAGATATTGTGCATTTGAGTAGAATGGAGGTTTTTGACACATTTACACCGAGCTATGCTCTAAGAAACGCTCGAAACACGCGATATCACGATTCTGGTGTTCTTCGATTGTTCGTTCGCCACAGCTGTGGCAGACGACTTTTAACGCATGGATATTGCGCATTTGAGTAGAATGGAGGTTTTTGACACATTTACACCGAGCTGTGCACTCAGAAACGCTCGAAACACGCAATATCAGGATTTTGGTGTTCTTCAATGTTTCGTTCGCCACGGCTGCGCCAGACAACTTTTAACACATGGATTTTGTGTATTTGAGTAGAATGAAGGTTTTTGACACATTTACACCGAGCTGTGCTCTCAGAATCGCTCGAAACACGCGATATCACGATTTTGGTGTTCCTCGATTTTTCGTTCGCTACAGCTGTGCCGGACGACTTTTAACACATGGATCTTATGTATTTGAGTATAATGAAGGTTTTTGACACATTTACACCGAGCTGTGCTCTCAGAAACGCTCGAAACACGTGATATCACGATTTTGGTGTTCCTCGATTTTTCGTTCGCTACAGCTGTGCCGGACGACTTTTAACACATGGATCTTGTGTATTTGAGTATAATGAAGGTTTTTGACACATTTTCACCGAGCTGTGCTCTCAGAAACGCTCGAAACACGCGATATCACGATTTTGGTGTTCTTCGATTTTTCGTTCGCCACAGCTGAGGCAGACGACTTTTAACGCATGGATATTCCGCATTTGAGTAGAATGAAGGTATTTGACACATTTACACGGAGCTGTGCTCTTAGGAACGCTCGAAACACGAGATATCTCGATTTTGGTACTGTTCAAATTTTCGTTCGCCACAGCTGTGCCAGACGACATTTAACGCATGGATACTGTGAATTTGAGTAGAATGAAGGTTTTTGACACATGTACACCGAGCTGTGCTCTCAGAAAAACTCGAAACACGCCATCTCACGATTTTGGTGTTCCTCGATTTTTCGTTCGCTACAGCTGTGCCAGACGACTTTTAACACATGGATCTTGTGTATTTGAGTAGAATGAAGGTTTTTGACACATTTACACCGAGCTGTGCTCTCAGAAACGCTCGAAACACGCGATATCACGATTTTGGTGTTCTTCGATTTTTCGTTCGCCACAGCTGCGGCAGACGACTTTTAACGCATGGATATTGCGCATTTGAGTAGGATGAAGGTTTTTGACACATTTACACGGAGCTGTGCTCTTAGGAACGCTCGAAACACGAGGTATCTCGATTTTGGTACTGTTCAAATTTTCGTTCGCCACAGCTGTGCCAGACGACTTTTAACGCATGGATACTGTGAATTTGAGTAGAATGAAGGTTTTTGACACATTTACACGGAGCTGTGCTCTTAATGACGCTCGAAACACAAGATATCTCGATTTTGGTACTGTTCAAATTTTCGTTCGCCACAGCTGTGCCAGACGACTTTTAACGCATGGATACTGTGAATTTGAGTAGAATTAAGGTTTCTGACACATTTACACCGAGCTGTGCTCTCAGAAACACTCGAAACACGCGATATCACGGTTTTGGTGTTCTTCGATTATTCGTTGGCCACAGCTGTGTCAGATGACTTTTAAGGCATGGATATTGCGCATTTGAGTAGAATGAAGGTTTTTGACACATTTACACCGAGTGCTCTCAGAAACGCTCGAAACACGCGATATCACGATTTTGGTATTCTTCGGTTTTTCGTTCGCCACAGCTGTGCCAGACACTTTTAATGCATGGATATTGTGCATTTGAGTAGAATGAAGGTTTCTGACACATTTACACCGAGCTGTGCTCTCAGAAACGCTCGAAACACGTGATATCACGATTTTGGTGTTCCTCGATTTTTCGTTCGCTACAGCTGTGCCAGACGACTTTTAACATATGGATCTTGTGTATTTGAGTATAATGAAGGTTTTTGACACATTTACACCGAGCTGTGCTCTCAGAAACGCTCGAAACACGCGATATCACGATTTTGGTGTTCTTCGATTTTTCGTTCGCCACAGCTGTGGCAGACGACTTTTAACGCATGGATATTGCGCATTTGAATAGAATGGAGGTTTTTGACACATTTACACCGAGCTGTGCTCTCAGAGAAACTCGAAACACGCGATATCACGATTTTGGTGTTCTTCGATTATTCGTTGGCCACAGCTGTGTCAGACGACTTTTAATTCATGGATATTGCGCATTTTAGTAGAATGAAGGTTTTTGACACATTTACACCGAGCTGTGCTCTCAGAAACGCTCGAAAC
Organism: Pimpla rufipes; assembly: GCA_963932165.1. Taxonomy (NCBI): domain Eukaryota; kingdom Metazoa; phylum Arthropoda; class Insecta; order Hymenoptera; family Ichneumonidae; genus Pimpla; species Pimpla rufipes. The sequence goes on from OZ010639.1 coordinate 4,291,788, forward strand.
ACGCGATGTCACGATTTTGATGTACGTCGATTTTTGGTTTGCCACAGCTGAGGCAGACGACTTTTAACGCATGGATATTGTGCATTTGAGTAGAATGAAGGTTTCTGACACATTTACACCGGCTGTGCTCTCAGAAAAACTCGAAACACGCGATATCACGATTTTGGTGTTCTTCAATGTTTCGTTCGCCACGGCTGCGCCAGACTACTTTTAACACATGGATTTTGTGTATTTGAGTAGAATGAAGGTTTTTGACACATTTACACCGAGCTGTGCTCTCAGAAACGCTCGAAACACGCGATATCACGATTTTGGTGTTCTTCGATTTTTCGTTCGCCACAGCTGAGGCAGACGACTTTTAACGCATGGATATTGCGCATTTGAGTAGAATGAAGGTTTTTGACACATTTACACGGAGCTGTGCTCTTAGGAACGCTCGAAACACGAGATATCTCGATTTTGGTACTGTTCAAATTTTCGTTCGCCACAGCTGTGCCAAACGACTTTTAACGCATGGATACTGTGAATTTGAGTAGAATGAAGGTTTTTGACACATGTACACCGACTGTGCTCTCAGAAAAACTCGAAACACGCGATATCACGATTTTGGTGTTCTTCGATTATTCGTTGGCCACAGCTGTGTCAGACGACTTTTAAGGCATGGATATTGCGCATTTGAGTAGAATGAAGGTTTTTGACACATTTACACCGAGCTGTGCACTCAGAAACGCTCGAAACACGCAATATCAGGGTTTTGGTGTTCTTCAATGTTTCGTTCGCCACGGCTGCGCCAGACAACTTTTAACACATGGATTTTGTGTATTTGAGTAGAATGAAGGTCTTTGAAACATTTACACCGAGCTGTGCTCTCAGAAACGCTCGAAACACGCGATATCACGATTTTGGTGTTCTTCGGTTTTTCGTTCGCCACAGCTGTGCCAAACACTTTTAACGCATGGATATTGCGCATTTCAGTAGAATGAAGGTTTTTGACACATTTACACCGAGCTGTGCTCTCAGAAACGCTCGAAGCACGCGATATCACGATTTTGGAGTTCCTCGATTTTTCGTTCCCCACAGCTGTGCCAGACGACTTTTGACGCATAGATATTGTGCATTTGAGTAGAATGAAGGTTTTTGACACATTTACACCGAGCTATGCTCTAAGAAACGATCGAAACACGCGATATCACGATTTTGTACTGTTCAAAGTTTCGTTCACCACAGCTGTGGCAGACGACTTTTAACGCATGGATATTGTGCATTTGAGTAGAATGAAGGTTTCTGACACATTTACACCGAGCTGTGCTCTCAGAAACGCTCGAAACACGTGATATCACGATTTTGTACTGGTCAAAGTTTCGTTCACCACAGCTGGGGCAGACGACTTTTAACGCATGGATATTGTGCATTTGAGTAGAATGAAGGTTTCTGACACATTTACACCGAGCTGTGCTCTCAGAAACGCTCGAAACACGTGATATCACGATTTTGGTGTTCCTCGATTTTTCGTTCGCTACAGCTGTGGCAGACGACTTTTAACGCATGGATATTGTGCATTTGAGTAGAATGAAGGTTTCTGACACATTTACACCGAGCTGTGCTCTCAGAAACGCTCGAAACACGCGATATCACGATTTTGGTGTTCTTCGATTTTTCGTTCGCCACAGCTGTGGCAGACGACTTTTAACGCATGGATATTGCGCATTTGAGTAGAATGAAGGTTTTTGACACATTTACACGGAGCTGTGCTCTCAGAAACGCTCGAAACACGCGATGTCACGATTTTGATGTTCGTCGATTCTTCGTTTGCCACAGCTGTGGCAGACGACTTTTAACACATGGATTTTGTGTATTTGAGTAGAATGAAGGTTTTTGACACATTTACACCGAGCTGTGCTCTCAGAAACGCTCGAAACACGCGATATCACGATTTTGGTGTTCTTCGATTTTTCGTTCGCCACAGCTGTGGCAGACGACTTTTAACGCATGGATATTGTGCATTTGAGTAGAATGAAGGTTTCTGACACATTTACACCGAGCTGAGCTCTCAGAAACGCTCGAAACACGTGATATCACGATTTTGTACTGTTCAAAGTTTCGTTCACCACAGCTGTGGCAGACGACTTTTAACGCATGGATATTGTGCATTTGAGTAGAATGAAGGTTTCTGACACATTTACACCGAGCTGTGCTCTCAGAAAAACTCGAAACACGCGATATCACGATTTTGGTGTTCTTCAATGTTTCGTTCGCCACGGCTGCGCCAGACAACTTTTAACACATGGATTTTGTGTATTTGAGTAGAATGAAGGTTTTTGACACATTTACACCGAGCTGTGCTCTCAGAAACGCTCGAAACACGCGATATCACGATTTTGGTGTTCTTCGATTTTTCGTTCGCCACAGCTGAGGCAGACGACTTTTAACGCATGGATATTCCGCATTTGAGTAGAATGAAGGTTTTTGACACATTTACACGGAGTTGTGCTCTTAGGAACGCTCGAAACACGAGATATCTCGATTTTGGTACTGTTCAAATTTTCGTTCGCCACAGCTGTGCCAGACGACTTTTAACGCATGGATACTGTGAATTTGAGTAGAATGAAGGTTTTTGACACATGTACACCGAGCTGTGCTCTCAGAAAAACTCGAAACACGCGATATCACGATTTTGGTGTTCCTCGATTTTTCGTTCGCTACAGCTGTGCCAGACGACTTTTAACACATGGATCTTGTGTATTTGAGTAGAATGAAGGTTTTTGACACATTTACACCGAGCTGTGCTCTCAGAAACGCTCGAAACACGCGATATCACGATTTTGGTGTTCTTCGATTTTTCGTTCGCCACAGCTGAGGCAGACGACTTTTAACGCATGGATATTGCGCATTTGAGTAGGATGAAGGTTTTTGACACATTTACACGGAGCTGTGCTCTTAGGAACGCTCGAAACACGAGGTATCTCGATTTTGGTACTGTTCAAATTTTCGTTCGCCACAGCTGTGCCAGACGACTTTTAACGCATGGATACTGTGAATTTGAGTAGAATGAAGGTTTTTGACACATTTACACCGAGCTGTGCTCTCAGAAAAACTCGAAACACGCGATATCACGATTTTGGTGTTCTTCGATTATTCGTTGGCCACAGCTGTGTCAAACGACTTTTAAGGCATGGATATTGCGCATTTGAGTAGAGTGAAAGTTTTTGACACATTTACACCGAGCTGTGCTCTCAGAAACGCTCGAAGCACGCGATAACACGATTTTGGTGTTCTTCGATTTTTCGTTCGCCACAGCTGTGGCAGACGACTTTTAACGCATGGATATTGCGCATTTGAGTAGAATGAAGGTTTTTGACACATGTACACGGAGCTGTGCTCTCAGAAACGCTCGAAACACGCGATGTCACGATTTTGATGTACGTCGATTTTTCGTTTGCCACAGCTGTGGCAGACGACTTTTAACACATGGATTTTGTGTATTTGAGTATAATGACGGTTTTTGACACATTTTCACCGAGCTGTGCTCTCAGAAACGCTCGAAACACGCGATATCAGGATTTTGGTGTTCTTCGATTTTTCGATCGCCACAGCTGAGGCAGACGACTTTTAACGCATGGATATTGAGCATTTGAGTAGAATGAAGGTTTCTGACACATTTACACCCAGCTGTGCTCTCAGAAACGCTCGAAACACGTGATATCACGATTTTTTTGTTCCTCGATTTTTCGTTCGCTACAGCTGTGCCAGACGACTATTAACACATGGATCTTGTGTATTTGAGTATAATGAAGGTTTTTGACACATTTACACCGAGCTGTGCTCTCAGAAACGCTCGAAACACGCGATATCACGATTTTGGTGTTCTTCGATTTTTCGTTCGCCACAGCTGTGGCAGACGACTTTTAACGCATGGATATTGCGCATTTGAGTAGAATGGAGGTTTTTGACACATTTACACCGAGCTGTGCACTCAGAGAGGCTCGAAACACGCGATATCAGGATTTTGGTGTTCTTCGATTATTCGTTGGTCACAGCTGTGTCAGACGACTTTTAAGGCATGGATATTGCGCATTTGAGTAGAATGAAGGTTTTTGACACATTTACACCGAGCTGTGCACTCAGAAACGCTCGAAACACGCAATATCAGGATTTTGGTGTTCTTCAATGTTTCGTTCGCCACGGCTGCGCCAGACAACTTTTAACACATGGATTTTGTGTATTTGAGTAGAATGAAGGTCTTTGACACATTTACACCGAGCTGTGCTCTCAGAAACGCTCGAAACACGCGATATCACGATTTTGGTGTTCTTCGGTTTTTCGTTCGCCACAGCTGTGCCAAACACTTTTAACGCATGGATATTGCGCATTTCAGTAGAATGAAGGTTTTTGACACATTTACACCGAGCTGTGCTCTCAGAAACGCTCGAAGCACGCGATATCACGATTTTGGAGTTCCTCGATTTTTCGTTCCCCACAGCTGTGCCAGACGACTTTTGACGCATAGATATTGTGCACTTGAGTAGAATGAAGGTTTTTGACACATTTACACCGAGCTATGCTCTAAGAAACGATCGAAACACGTGATATCACGATTTTGTACTGTTCAAAGTTTCGTTCACCACAGCTGGGGCAGACGACTTTTAACGCATGGATATTGTGCATTTGAGTAGAATGAAGGTTTCTGACACATTTACACCGAGCTGTGCTCTCAGAAACGCTCGAAACACGTGATATCACGATTTTGGTGTTCCTCGATTTTTCGTTCGCTACAGCTGTGGCAGACGACTTTTAACGCATGGATATTGTGCATTTGAGTAGAATGAAGGTTTCTGACACATTTACACCGAGCTGTGCTCTCAGAAACGCTCGAAACACGCGATATCACGATTTTGGTGTTCTTCGATTTTTCGTTCGCCACAGCTGTGGCAGACGACTTTTAACGCATGGATATTGCGCATTTGAGTAGAATGAAGGTTTTTGACACATTTACACGGAGCTGTGCTCTCAGAAACGCTCGAAACACGCGATGTCACGATTTTGATGTACGTCGATTTTTCGTTTGCCACAGCTGTGGCAGACGACTTTTAACACATGGATTTTGTGTATTTGAGTAGAATGAAGGTTTTTGACACATTTACACCGAGCTGTGCTCTCAGAAACGCTCGAAACACGCGATATCACGATTTTGGTGTTCTTCGATTTTTCGTTCGCCACAGCTGAGGCAGACGACTTTTAACGCATGGATATTGCGCATTTGAGTAGAATGAAGGTTTTTGACACATTTACACGGAGCTGTGCTCTTAGGAACGCTCGAAACACGAGATATCTCGATTTTGGTACTGTTCAAATTTTCGTTCGCCACAGCTGTGCCAAACGACTTTTAACGCATGGATACTGTGAATTTGAGTAGAATGAAGGTTTTTGACACATGTACACCGAGCTGTGCTCTCAGAAAAACTCGAAACACGCGATATCACGATTTTGGTGTTCTTCGATTATTCGTTGGGCACAGCTGTGTCAGACGACTTTTAAGGCATGGATATTGCGCATTTGAGTAGAATGAAGGTTTTTGACACATTTACACCGAGCTGTGCACTCAGAAACGCTCGAAACACGCAATATCAGGGTTTTGGTGTTCTTCAATGTTTCGTTCGCCACGGCTGCGCCAGACAACTTTTAACACATGGATTTTGTGTATTTGAGTAGAATGAAGGTCTTTGACACATTTACACCAAGCTGTGCTCTCAGAAACGCTCGAAACACGCGATATCACGATTTTGGTGTTCTTCGGTTTTTCGTTCGCCACAGCTGTGCCAAACACTTTTAACGCATGGATATTGCGCATTTCAGTAGAATGAAGGTTTTTGACACATTTACACCGAGCTGTGCTCTCAGAAACGCTCGAAGCACGCGATATCACGATTTTGGAGTTCCTCGATTTTTCGTTCCCCACAGCTGTGCCAGACGACTTTTGACGCATAGATATTGTGCATTTGAGTAGAATGAAGGTTTTTGACACATTTACACCGAGCTATGCTCTAAGAAACGATCGAAACACGCGATATCACGATTTTGTACTGTTCAAAGTTTCGTTCACCACAGCTGTGGCAGACGACTTTTAACGCATGGATATTGTGCATTTGAGTAGAATGAAGGTTTCTGACACATTTACACCGAGCTGTGCTCTCAGAAACGCTCGAAACACGTGATATCACGATTTTGTACTGGTCAAAGTTTCGTTCACCACAGCTGGGACAGACGACTTTTAACGCATGGATATTGTGCATTTGAGTAGAATGAAGGTTTCTGACACATTTACACCGAGCTGTGCTCTCAGAAACGCTCGAAACACGTGATATCACGATTTTGGTGTTCCTCGATTTTTCGTTCGCTACAGCTGTGGCAGACGACTTTTAACGCATGGATATTGTGCATTTGAGTAGAATGAAGGTTTCTGACACATTTACACCGAGCTGTGCTCTCAGAAACGCTCGAAACACGCGATATCACGATTTTGGTGTTCTTCGATTTTTCGTTCGCCACAGCTGTGGCAGACGACTTTTAACGCATGGATATTGCGCATTTGAGTAGAATGAAGGTTTTTGACACATTTACACGGAGCTGTGCTCTCAGAAACGCTCGAAACACGCGATGTCACGATTTTGATGTACGTCGATTCTTCGTTTGCCACAGCTGTGGCAGACGACTTTTAAAACATGGATTTTGTGTATTTGAGTAGAATGAAGGTTTTTGACACATTTACACCGAGCTGTGCTCTCAGAAACGCTCGAAACACGCGATATCACGATTTTGGTGTTCTTCGATTTTTCGTTCGCTACAGCTGTGGCAGACGACTTTTAACGCATGGATATTGTGCATTTGAGTAGAATGAAGGTTTCTGACACATTTACACCGAGCTGTGCTCTCAGAAACGCTCGAAACACGCGATATCACGATTTTGGTGTTCTTCGATTTTTCGTTCGCCACAGCTGTGGCAGACGACTTTTAACGCATGGATATTGCGCATTTGAGTAGAATGAAGGTTTTTGACACATTTACACGGAGCTGTGCTCTCAGAAACGCTCGAAACACGCGATGTCACGATTTTGATGTACGTCGATTTTTCGTTTGCCACAGCTGTGGCAGACGACTTTTAACACATGGATTTTGTGTATTTGAGTAGAATGAAGGTTTTTGACACATTTACACCGAGCTGTGCTCTCAGAAACGCTCGAAACACGCGATATCACGATTTTGGTGTTCTTCGATTTTTCGTTCGCCACAGCTGTGGCAGACGACTTTTAACGCATGGATATTGTGCATTTGAGTAGAATGAAGGTTTCTGACACATTTACACCGAGCTGAGCTCTCAGAAACGCTCGAAACACGTGATATCACGATTTTGTACTGTTCAAAGTTTCGTTCACCACAGCTGTGGCAGACGACTTTTAACGCATGGATATTGTGCATTTGAGTAGAATGAAGGTTTCTGACACATTTACACCGAGCTGTGCTCTCAGAAAAACTCGAAACACGCGATATCACGATTTTGGTGTTCTTCAATGTTTCGTTCGCCACGGCTGCGCCAGACAACTTTTAACACATGGATTTTGTGTATTTGAGTAGAATGAAGGTTTTTGACACATTTACACCGAGCTGTGCTCTCAGAAACGCTCGAAACACGCGATATCACGATTTTGGTGTTCTTCGATTTTTCGTTCGCCACAGCTGAGGCAGACGACTTTTAACGCATGGATATTGCGCATTTGAGTAGGATGAAGGTTTTTGACACATTTACACGGAGCTGTGCTCTTAGGAACGCTCGAAACACGAGGTATCTCGATTTTGGTACTGTTCAAATTTTCGTTCGCCACAGCTGTGCCAGACGACTTTTAACGCATGGATACTGTGAATTTGAGTAGAATGAAGGTTTTTGACACATTTACACCGAGCTGTGCTCTCAGAAAAACTCGAAACACGCGATATCACGATTTTGGTGTTCTTCGATTATTCGTTGGCCACAGCTGTGTCAGACGACTTTTAAGGCATGGATATTGCGCATTTGAGTAGAATGAAGGTTTTTGACACATTTACACCGAGCTGTGCTCTCAGAAACGCTCGAAACACGCGATATCACGATTTTGGTGTTCTTCGATTTTTCGTTCGCCACAGCTGTGGCAGACGACTTTTAACGCATGGATATTGCGCATTTCAGTAGAATAGAGGTTTTTGACACATTTACACCGAGCTGTGCTCTTAGGAACGCTCGAAACACGAGATATCTCGATTTTGGTACTGTTCAAATTTTCGTTCGCCACAGCTGTGCCAGACGACTTTTAACGCATGGATACTGTGAATTTGAGTAGAATGAAGGTTTTTGACACATTTACACCGAGCTGTGCTCTCAGAAAAACTCGAAACACGCGATATCACGATTTTGGTGTTCTTCGGTTATTCGTTGGCCACAGCTGTGTCAGACGACTTTTAAGGCATGGATATTGCGCATTTGAGTAGAGTGAAGGTTTTTGACACATTTACACCGAGGTGTGCTCTCAGAAACGCTCGGAACACGCAATGTCACGATTTTGATGTACGTCGATTTTTCGTTTGCCACAGCTGTGCCAGACGACTTTTAACGCATGGATATTGTGCATTTGAGTAGAATGAAGGTTTCTGACACATTTACACCGAGCTGTGCTCTCAGAAAAACTCGAAACACTCGATATCACGATTTTGGTATTCTTCGGTTTTTCGTTCGCCACAGCTGTGCCAGACACTTTTAATGCATGGATATTGTGCATTTGAGTAGAATGAAGGTTTCTGACACATTTACACCGAGCTGTGCTCTCAGAAACGCTCGAAACACGTGATATCACGATTTTGGTGTTCCTCGATTTTTCGTTCGCTACAGCTGTGCCAGACGACTTTTAACACATGGATCTTGTGTATTTGAGTATAATGAAGGTTTTTGACACATTTACACCGAGCTGTGCTCTCAGAAACGCTCGAAACACGCGATATCACGATTTTGGTGTTCTTCGATTTTTCGTTCGCCACAGCTGTGGCAGACGACTTTTAACGCATGGATATTGCGCATTTGAATAGAATGGAGGTTTTTGACACATTTACACCGAGCTGTGCTCTCAGAAAAACTCGAAACACGCGATATCACGATTTTGGTGTTCTTCGATTATTCGTTGGCCACAGCTGTGTCAGACGACTTTTAATTCATGGATATTGCGCATTTTAGTAGAATGAAGGTTTTTGACACATTTACACCGAGCTGTGCTCTCAGAAACGCTCGAAACACGCGATGTCACGATTTTGATGTACGTCGATTTTTGGTTTGCCACAGCTGAGGCAGACGACTTTTAACGCATGGATATTGTGCATTTGAGTAGAATGAAGGTTTCTGACACATTTACACCGGCTGTGCTCTCAGAAAAACTCGAAACACGCGATATCACGATTTTGGTGTTCTTCAATGTTTCGTTCGCCACGGCTGCGCCAGACTACTTTTAACACATGGATTTTGTGTATTTGAGTAGAATGAAGGTTTTTGACACATTTACACCGAGCTGTGCTCTCAGAAACGCTCGAAACACGCGATATCACGATTTTGGTGTTCTTCGATTTTTCGTTCGCCACAGCTGAGGCAGACGACTTTTAACGCATGGATATTGCGCATTTGAGTAGAATGAAGGTTTTTGACACATTTACACGGAGCTGTGCTCTTAGGAACGCTCGAAACACGAGATATCTCGATTTTGGTACTGTTCAAATTTTCGTTCGCCACAGCTGTGCCAAACGACTTTTAACGCATGGATACTGTGAATTTGAGTAGAATGAAGGTTTTTGACACATGTACACCGACTGTGCTCTCAGAAAAACTCGAAACACGCGATATCACGATTTTGGTGTTCTTCGATTATTCGTTGGCCACAGCTGTGTCAGACGACTTTTAAGGCATGGATATTGCGCATTTGAGTAGAATGAAGGTTTTTGACACATTTACACCGAGCTGTGCACTCAGAAACGCTCGAAACACGCAATATCAGGGTTTTGGTGTTCTTCAATGTTTCGTTCGCCACGGCTGCGCCAGACAACTTTTAACACATGGATTTTGTGTATTTGAGTAGAATGAAGGTCTTTGAAACATTTACACCGAGCTGTGCTCTCAGAAACGCTCGAAACACGCGATATCACGATTTTGGTGTTCTTCGGTTTTTCGTTCGCCACAGCTGTGCCAAACACTTTTAACGCATGGATATTGCGCATTTCAGTAGAATGAAGGTTTTTGACACATTTACACCGAGCTGTGCTCTCAGAAACGCTCGAAGCACGCGATATCACGATTTTGGAGTTCCTCGATTTTTCGTTCCCCACAGCTGTGCCAGACGACTTTTGACGCATAGATATTGTGCATTTGAGTAGAATGAAGGTTTTTGACACATTTACACCGAGCTATGCTCTAAGAAACGATCGAAACACGCGATATCACGATTTTGTACTGTTCAAAGTTTCGTTCACCACAGCTGTGGCAGACGACTTTTAACGCATGGATATTGTGAATTTGAGTAGAATGAAGGTTTCTGACACATTTACACCGAGCTGTGCTCTCAGAAACGCTCGAAACACGTGATATCACGATTTTGTACTGGTCAAAGTTTCGTTCACCACAGCTGGGGCAGACGACTTTTAACGCATGGATATTGTGCATTTGAGTAGAATGAAGGTTTCTGACACATTTACACCGAGCTGTGCTCTCAGAAACGCTCGAAACACGTGATATCACGATTTTGGAGTTCCTCGATTTTTCGTTCGCTACAGCTGTGGCAGACGACTTTTAACGCATGGATATTGTGCATTTGAGTAGAATGAAGGTTTTTGACACATTTACACGGAGCTGTGCTCTTAGGAACGCTCGAAACACGAGATATCTCGATTTTGGTACTGTTCAAATTTTCGTTCGCCACAGCTGTGCCAGACGACTTTTAACGCATGGATACTGTGAATTTGAGTAGAATGAAGGTTTTTGACACATGTACACCGAGCTGTGCTCTCAGAAAAACTCGAAACACGCGATATCACGATTTTGGTGTTCCTCGATTTTTCGTTCGCTACAGCTGTGCCAGACGACTTTTAACACATGGATCTTGTGTATTTGAGTAGAATGAAGGTTTTTGACACATTTACACCGAGCTGTGCTCTCAGAAACGCTCGAAACACGCGATATCACGATTTTGGTGTTCTTCGATTTTTCGTTCGCCACAGCTGAGGCAGACGACTTTTAACGCATGGATATTGCGCATTTGAGTAGGATGAAGGTTTTTGACACATTTACACGGAGCTGTGCTCTTAGGAACGCTCGAAACACGAGGTATCTCGATTTTGGTACTGTTCAAATTTTCGTTCGCCACAGCTGTGCCAGACGACTTTTAACGCATGGATACTGTGAATTTGAGTAGAATGAAGGTTTTTGACACATTTACACCGAGCTGTGCTCTCAGAAACGCTCGAAACACGCGATATCACGATTTTGGTGTTCTTCGATTTTTCGTTCGCCACAGCTGTGGCAGACGACTTTTAACGCATGGATATTGCGCATTTGAGTAGAATGGAGGTTTTTGACACATTTACACCGAGCTGTGCACTCAGAGAGGCTCGAAACACGCGATATCAGGATTTTGGTGTTCTTCGATTATTCGTTGGCCACAGCTGTGTCAGACGACTTTTAAGGCATGGATATTGCGCATTTGAGTAGAATGAAGGTTTTTGACACATTTACACCGAGCTGTGCACTCAGAAACGCTCGAAACACGCAATATCAGGATTTTGGTGTTCTTCAATGTTTCGTTCGCCACGGCTGCGCCAGACAACTTTTAACACATGGATTTTGTGTATTTGAGTAGAATGAAGGTCTTTGACACATTTACACCGAGCTGTGCTCTCAGAAACGCTCGAAACACGCGATATCACGATTTTGGTGTTCTTCGGTTTTTCGTTCGCCACAGCTGTGCCAAACACTTTTAACGCATGGATATTGCGCATTTCAGTAGAATGAAGGTTTTTGACACATTTACACCGAGCTGTGCTCTCAGAAACGCTCGAAGCACGCGATATCACGATTTTGGAGTTCCTCGATTTTTCGTTCCCCACAGCTGTGCCAGACGACTTTTGACGCATAGATATTGTGCACTTGAGTAGAATGAAGGTTTTTGACACATTTACACCGAGCTATGCTCTAAGAAACGATCGAAACACGTGATATCACGATTTTGTACTGTTCAAAGTTTCGTTCACCACAGCTGGGGCAGACGACTTTTAACGCATGGATATTGTGCATTTGAGTAGAATGAAGGTTTCTGACACATTTACACCGAGCTGTGCTCTCAGAAACGCTCGAAACACGTGATATCACGATTTTGGTGTTCCTCGATTTTTCGTTCGCTACAGCTGTGGCAGACGACTTTTAACGCATGGATATTGTGCATTTGAGTAGAATGAAGGTTTCTGACACATTTACACCGAGCTGTGCTCTCAGAAACGCTCGAAACACGCGATATCACGATTTTGGTGTTCTTCGATTTTTCGTTCGCCACAGCTGTGGCAGACGACTTTTAACGCATGGATATTGCGCATTTGAGTAGAATGAAGGTTTTTGACACATTTACACGGAGCTGTGCTCTCAGAAACGCTCGAAACACGCGATGTCACGATTTTGATGTACGTCGATTTTTCGTTTGCCACAGCTGTGGCAGACGACTTTTAACACATGGATTTTGTGTATTTGAGTAGAATGAAGGTTTTTGACACATTTACACCGAGCTGTGCTCTCAGAAACGCTCGAAACACGCGATATCACGATTTTGGTGTTCTTCGATTTTTCGTTCGCCACAGCTGAGGCAGACGACTTTTAACGCATGGATATTGCGCATTTGAGTAGAATGAAGGTTTTTGACACATTTACACGGAGCTGTGCTCTTAGGAACGCTCGAAACACGAGATATCTCGATTTTGGTACTGTTCAAATTTTCGTTCGCCACAGCTGTGCCAAACGACTTTTAACGCATGGATACTGTGAATTTGAGTAGAATGAAGGTTTTTGACACATGTACACCGAGCTGTGCTCTCAGAAAAACTCGAAACACGCGATATCACGATTTTGGTGTTTTTCGATTATTCGTTGGCCACAGCTGTGTCAGACGACTTTTAAGGCATGGATATTGCGCATTTGAGTAGAATGAAGGTTTTTGACACATTTACACCGAGCTGTGCACTCAGAAACGCTCGAAACACGCAATATCAGGGTTTTGGTGTTCTTCAATGTTTCGTTCGCCACGGCTGCGCCAGACAACTTTTAACACATGGATTTTGTGTATTTGAGTAGAATGAAGGTCTTTGACACATTTACACCAAGCTGTGCTCTCAGAAACGCTCGAAACACGCGATATCACGATTTTGGTGTTCTTCGGTTTTTCGTTCGCCACAGCTGTGCCAAACACTTTTAACGCATGGATATTGCGCATTTCAGTAGAATGAAGGTTTTTGACACATTTACACCGAGCTGTGCTCTCAGAAACGCTCGAAGCACGCGATATCACGATTTTGGAGTTCCTCGATTTTTCGTTCCCCACAGCTGTGCCAGACGACTTTTGACGCATAGATATTGTGCATTTGAGTAGAATGAAGGTTTTTGACACATTTACACCGAGCTATGCTCTAAGAAACGATCGAAACACGCGATATCACGATTTTGTACTGTTCAAAGTTTCGTTCACCACAGCTGTGGCAGACGACTTTTAACGCATGGATATTGTGCATTTGAGTAGAATGAAGGTTTCTGACACATTTACACCGAGCTGTGCTCTCAGAAACGCTCGAAACACGTGATATCACGATTTTGTACTGGTCAAAGTTTCGTTCACCACAGCTGGGGCAGACGACTTTTAACGCATGGATATTGTGCATTTGAGTAGAATGAAGGTTTCTGACACATTTACACCGAGCTGTGCTCTCAGAAACGCTCGAAACACGTGATATCACGATTTTGGTGTTCCTCGATTTTTCGTTCGCTACAGCTGTGGCAGACGACTTTTAACGCATGGATATTGTGCATTTGAGTAGAATGAAGGTTTCTGACACATTTACACCGAGCTGTGCTCTCAGAAACGCTCGAAACACGCGATATCACGATTTTGGTGTTCTTCGATTTTTCGTTCGCCACAGCTGTGGCAGACGACTTTTAACGCATGGATATTGCGCATTTGAGTAGAATGAAGGTTTTTGACACATTTACACGGAGCTGTGCTCTCAGAAACGCTCGAAACACGCGATGTCACGATTTTGATGTACGTCGATTCTTCGTTTGCCACAGCTGTGGCAGACGACTTTTAACACATGGATTTTGTGTATTTGAGTAGAATGAAGGTTTTTGACACATTTACACCGAGCTGTGCTCTCAGAAACGCTCGAAACACGCGATATCACGATTTTGGTGTTCTTCGATTTTTCGTTCGCCACAGCTGTGGCAGACGACTTTTAACGCATGGATATTGTGCATTTGAGTAGAATGAAGGTTTCTGACACATTTACACCGAGCTGAGCTCTCAGAAACGCTCGAAACACGTGATATCACGATTTTGTACTGTTCAAAGTTTCGTTCACCACAGCTGTGTCAGACGACTTTTAACGCATGGATATTGTGCATTTGAGTAGAATGAAGGTTTCTGACACATTTACACCGAGCTGTGCTCTCAGAAAAACTCGAAACACGCGATATCACGATTTTGGTGTTCTTCAATGTTTCGTTCGCCACGGCTGCGCCAGACAACTTTTAACACATGGATTTTGTGTATTTGAGTAGAATGAAGGTTTTTGACACATTTACACCGAGCTGTGCTCTCAGAAACGCTCGAAACACGCGATATCACGATTTTGGTGTTCTTCGATTTTTCGTTCGCCACAGCTGAGGCAGACGACTTTTAACGCATGGATATTCCGCATTTGAGTAGAATGAAGGTTTTTGACACATTTACACGGAGCTGTGCTCTTAGGAACGCTCGAAACACGAGATATCTCGATTTTGGTACTGTTCAAATTTTCGTTCGCCACAGCTGTGCCAGACGACTTTTAACGCATGGATACTGTGAATTTGAGTAGAATGAAGGTTTTTGACACATGTACACCGAGCTGTGCTCTCAGAAAAACTCGAAACACGCGATATCACGATTTTGGTGTTCCTCGATTTTTCGTTCGCTACAGCTGTGCCAGACGACTTTTAACACATGGATCTTGTGTATTTGAGTAGAATGAAGGTTTTTGACACATTTACACCGAGCTGTGCTCTCAGAAACGCTCGAAACACGCGATATCACGATTTTGGTGTTCTTCGATTTTTCGTTCGCCACAGCTGAGGCAGACGACTTTTAACGCATGGATATTGCGCATTTGAGTAGGATGAAGGTTTTTGACACATTTACACGGAGCTGTGCTCTTAGGAACGCTCGAAACACGAGGTATCTCGATTTTGGTACTGTTCAAATTTTCGTTCGCCACAGCTGTGCCAGACGACTTTTAACGCATGGATACTGTGAATTTGAGTAGAATGAAGGTTTTTGACACATTTACACCGAGCTGTGCTCTCAGAAAAACTCGAAACACGCGATATCACGATTTTGGTGTTCTTCGATTATTCGTTGGCCACAGCTGTGTCAGACGACTTTTAAGGCATGGATATTGCGCATTTGAGTAGAGTGAAAGTTTTTGACACATTTACACCGAGCTGTGCTCTCAGAAACGCTCGAAGCACGCGATAACACGATTTTGGTGTTCTTCGATTTTTCGTTCGCCACAGCTGTGGCAGACGACTTTTAACGCATGGATATTGCGCATTTGAGTAGAATGAAGGTTTTTGACACATGTACACGGAGCTGTGCTCTCAGAAACGCTCGAAACAAGCGATGTCACGATTTTGATGTACGTCGATTTTTCGTTTGCCACAGCTGTGGCAGACGACTTTTAACACATGGATTTTGTGTATTTGAGTAGAATGAAGGTTTTTGACACATTTACACCGAGCTGTGCTCTCAGAAACGCTCGAAACACGCGATATCACGATTTTGGTGTTCTTCGATTTTTCGTTCGCCTCAGCTGTGGCAGACGACTTTTAACGCATGGATATTGTGCATTTGAGTATAATGAAGGTTTTTGACACATTTACACCGAGCTGTGCTCTCAGAATCGCTCGAAACACGCGATATCACGATTTTGGTGTTCCTCGATTTTTCGTTCGCTACAGCTGTGCCGGACGACTTTTAACACATGGATCTTGTGTATTTGAGTATAATGAAGGTTTTTGACACATTTACACCGAGCTGTGCTCTCAGAAACGCTCGAAACACGTGATATCACGATTTTGGTGTTCCTCGATTTTTCGTTCGCTACAGCTGTGCCGGACGACTTTTAACACATGGATCTTGTGTATTTGAGTATAATGAAGGTTTTTGACACATTTTCACCGAGCTGTGCTCTCAGAAACGCTCGAAACACGCGATATCAGGATTTTGGTGTTCTTCGATTTTTCGATCGCCACAGCTGTGGCAGACGACTTTTAACGCATGGATATTGCGCATTTGAGTAGAATGAAGGTTTCTGACACATTTACACCGAGCTGTGCTCTCAGAAACGCTCGAAACACGTGATATCACGATTTTTTTGTTCCTCGATTTTTCGTTCGCTACAGCTGTGGCAGACGACTTTTAACGCATGGATATTGTGCATTTGAGTAGAATGAAGGTTTCTGACACATTTACACCGAGCTGTGCTCTCAGAAACGCTCGAAACACGTGATATCACGATTTTGGTGTTCCTCGATTTTTCGTTCGCTACAGCTGTGGCAGACGACTTTTAACGCATGGATATTGTGCATTTGAGTAGAATGAAGGTTTCTGACACATTTACACCGAGCTGTGCTCTCAGAAACGCTCGAAACACGCGATATCACGATTTTGGTGTTCTTCGATTTTTCGTTCGCCACAGCTGTGGCAGACGACTTTTAACGCATGGATATTGCGCATTTGAGTAGAATGAAGGTTTCTGACACATTTACACCGAGCTGTGCTCTCAGAAACGCTCGAAACACGTGATATCACGATTTTGGTGTTCCTCGATTTTTCGTTCGCTACAGCTGTGGCAGACGACTTTTAACGCATGGATATTGTGCATTTGAGTAGAATGAAGGTTTCTGACACATTTACACCGAGCTGTGCTCTCAGAAACGCTCGAAACACGCGATATCACGATTTTGGTGTTCTTCGATTTTTCGTTCGCCACAGCTGTGGCAGACGACTTTTAACGCATGGATATTGCGCATTTGAGTAGAATGAAGGTTTTTGACACATTTACACGGAGCTGTGCTCTCAGAAACGCTCGAAACACGCGATGTCACGATTTTGATGTACGTCGATTCTTCGTTTGCCACAGCTGTGGCAGACGACTTTTAACACATGGATTTTGTGTATTTGAGTAGAATGAAGGTTTTCGACACATTTACACCGAGCTGTGCTCTCAGAAACGCTCGAAACACGCGATATCACGATTTTGGTGTTCTTCGATTTTTCGTTCGCCACAGCTGTGGCAGACGACTTTTAACGCATGGATATTGTGCATTTGAGTAGAATGAAGGTTTCTGACACATTTACACCGAGCTGAGCTCTCAGAAACGCTCGAAACACGTGATATCACGATTTTGTACTGTTCAAAGTTTCGTTCACCACAGCTGTGGCAGACGACTTTTAACGCATGGATATTGTGCATTTGAGTAGAATGAAGGTTTCTGACACATTTACACCGAGCTGTGCTCTCAGAAAAACTCGAAACACGCGATATCACGATTTTGGTGTTCTTCAATGTTTCGTTCGCCACGGCTGCGCCAGACAACTTTTAACACATGGATTTTGTGTATTTGAGAAGAATGAAGGTTTTTGACACATTTACACCGAGCTGTGCTCTCAGAAACGCTCGAAACACGCGATATCAGGATTTTGGTGTTCTTCGATTTTTCGATCGCCACAGCTGTGGCAGACGACTTTTAACGCATGGATATTGCGCATTTGAGTAGAATGAAGGTTTCTGACACATTTACACCGAGCTGTGCTCTCAGAAACGCTCGAAACACGTGATATCACGATTTTTTTGTTCCTCGATTTTTCGTTCGCTACAGCTGTGGCAGACGACTTTTAACGCATGGATATTGTGCATTTGAGTAGAATGAAGGTTTCTGACACATTTACACCGAGCTGTGCTCTCAGAAACGCTCGAAACACGTGATATCACGATTTTGGTGTTCCTCGATTTTTCGTTCGCTACAGCTGTGGCAGACGACTTTTAACGCATGGATATTGTGCATTTGAGTAGAATGAAGGTTTCTGACACATTTACACCGAGCTGTGCTCTCAGAAACGCTCGAAACACGCGATATCACGATTTTGGTGTTCTTCGATTTTTCGTTCGCCACAGCTGTGGCAGACGACTTTTAACGCATGGATATTGCGCATTTGAGTAGAATGAAGGTTTCTGACACATTTACACCGAGCTGTGCTCTCAGAAACGCTCGAAACACGTGATATCACGATTTTGGTGTTCCTCGATTTTTCGTTCGCTACAGCTGTGGCAGACGACTTTTAACGCATGGATATTGTGCATTTGAGTAGAATGAAGGTTTCTGACACATTTACACCGAGCTGTGCTCTCAGAAACGCTCGAAACACGCGATATCACGATTTTGGTGTTCTTCGATTTTTCGTTCGCCACAGCTGTGGCAGACGACTTTTAACGCATGGATATTGCGCATTTGAGTAGAATGAAGGTTTTTGACACATTTACACGGAGCTGTGCTCTCAGAAACGCTCGAAACACGCGATGTCACGATTTTGATGTACGTCGATTCTTCGTTTGCCACAGCTGTGGCAGACGACTTTTAACACATGGATTTTGTGTATTTGAGTAGAATGAAGGTTTTCGACACATTTACACCGAGCTGTGCTCTCAGAAACGCTCGAAACACGCGATATCACGATTTTGGTGTTCTTCGATTTTTCGTTCGCCACAGCTGTGGCAGACGACTTTTAACGCATGGATATTGTGCATTTGAGTAGAATGAAGGTTTCTGACACATTTACACCGAGCTGAGCTCTCAGAAACGCTCGAAACACGTGATATCACGATTTTGTACTGTTCAAAGTTTCGTTCACCACAGCTGTGGCAGACGACTTTTAACGCATGGATATTGTGCATTTGAGTAGAATGAAGGTTTCTGACACATTTACACCGAGCTGTGCTCTCAGAAAAACTCGAAACACGCGATATCACGATTTTGGTGTTCTTCAATGTTTCGTTCGCCACGGCTGCGCCAGACAACTTTTAACACATGGATTTTGTGTATTTGAGAAGAATGAAGGTTTTTGACACATTTACACCGAGCTGTGCTCTCAGAAACGCTCGAAACACGCGATATCACGATTTTGGTGTTCTTCGATTTTTCGTTCGCCACAGCTGAGGCAGACGACTTTTAACGCATGGATATTCCGCATTTGAGTAGAATGAAGGTTTTTGACACATTTACACGGAGCTGTGCTCTTAGGAACGCTCGAAACACGAGATATCTCGATTTTGGTACTGTTCAAATTTTCGTTCGCACAGCTGTGCCAGACGACTTTTAACGCATGGATACTGTGAATTTGAGTAGAATGAAGGTTTTTGACACATGTACACCGAGCTGTGCTCTCAGAAAAACTCGAAACACGCGATATCACGATTTTGGTGTTCCTCGATTTTTCGTTCGCTACAGCTGTGCCAGACGACTTTTAACACATGGATCTTGTGTATTTGAGTAGAATGAAGGTTTTTGACACATTTACACCGAGCTGTGCTCTCAGAAACGCTCGAAACACGCGATATCACGATTTTGGTGTTCTTCGATTTTTCGTTCGCCACAGCTGAGGCAGACGACTTTTAACGCATGGATATTGCGCATTTGAGTAGGATGAAGGTTTTTGACACATTTACACGGAGCTGTGCTCTTAGGAACGCTCGAAACACGAGGTATCTCGATTTTGGTACTGTTCAAATTTTCGTTCGCCACAGCTGTGCCAGACGACTTTTAACGCATGGATACTGTGAATTTGAGTAGAATGAAGGTTTTTGACACATTTACACCGAGCTGTGCTCTCAGAAAAACTCGAAACACGCGATATCACGATTTTGGTGTTCTTCGATTATTCGTTGGCCACAGCTGTGTCAGACGACTTTTAAGGCATGGATATTGCGCATTTGAGTAGAGTGAAAGTTTTTGACACATTTACACCGAGCTGTGCTCTCAGAAACGCTCGAAGCACGCGATAACACGATTTTGGTGTTCTTCGATTTTTCGTTCGCCACAGCTGTGGCAGACGACTTTTAACGCATGGATATTGCGCATTTGAGTAGAATGAAGGTTTTTGACACATGTACACGGAGCTGTGCTCTCAGAAACGCTCGAAACACGCGATGTCACGATTTTGATGTACGTCGATTTTTCGTTTGCCACAGCTGTGGCAGACGACTTTTAACACATGGATTTTGTGTATTTGAGTAGAATGAAGGTTTTTGACACATTTACACCGAGCTGTGCTCTCAGAAACGCTCGAAACACGCGATATCACGATTTTGGTGTTCCTCGATTTTTCGTTCGCTACAGCTGTGCCAGACGACTTTTAACACATGGATCTTGTGTATTTGAGTAGAATGAAGGTTTTTGACACATTTACACCGAGCTGTGCTCTCAGAAACGCTCGAAACACGCGATATCACGATTTTGGTGTTCTTCGATTTTTCGTTCGCCACAGCTGAGGCAGACGACTTTTAACGCATGGATATTGCGCATTTGAGTAGGATGAAGGTTTTTGACACATTTACACGGAGCTGTGCTCTTAGGAACGCTCGAAACACGAGGTATCTCGATTTTGGTACTGTTCAAATTTTCGTTCGCCACAGCTGTGCCAGACGACTTTTAACGCATGGATACTGTGAATTTGAGTAGAATGAAGGTTTTTGACACATGTACACCGAGCTGTGCTCTCAGAAAAACTCGAAACACGCGATATCACGATTTTGGTGTTCCTCGATTTTTCGTTCGCTACAGCTGTGCCAGACGACTTTTAACACATGGATCTTGTGTATTTGAGTAGAATGAAGGTTTTTGACACATTTACACCGAGCTGTGCTCTCAGAAACGCTCGAAACACGCGATATCACGATTTTGGTGTTCTTCGATTTTTCGTTCGCCACAGCTGTGGCAGACGACTTTTAACGCATGGATATTGCGCATTTGAGTAGATTGAAGGTTTTTGACACATTTACACGGAGCTGTGCTCTTAATAACGCTCGAAACACAAGATATCTCGATTTTGGTACTGTTCAAATTTTCGTTCGCCACAGCTGTGCCAGACGACTTTTAAAGCATGGATACTGTGAATTTGAGTAGAATGAAGGTTTTTGACACATTTACACCGAGCTGTGCTCTCAGAAACACTCGAAACACGCGATATCACGGTTTTGGTGTTCTTCGATTATTCGTTGGCCACAGCTGTGTCAGATGACTTTTAAGGCATGGATATTGCGCATTTGAGTAGAATGAAGGTTTTTGACACATTTACACCGAGCTGTGCTCTCAGAAACGCTCGAAACACGCGATATCACGATTTTGGTGTTCTTCAATGTTTCGTTCGCAACGGCTGCGCCAGACAACTTTTAACACATGGATTTTGTGTATTTGAGTAGAATGAAGGTTTTTGACACATTTACACCGAGCTGTGCTCTCAGAAACGCTCGAAACACGCGATATCACGATTTTGGTGTTCTTCGGTTTTTCGTTCGCCACAGCTGTGCCAGACACTTTTAACGCATGGATATTGCGCATTTCAGTAGAATGAAGGTTTTTGACACATTTACACCGAGCTGTGCTCTCAGAAACGCTCGAAGCACGCGATATCACGATTTTGGAGTTCCTCGATTTTTCGTTCGCTACAGCTGTGCCAGACGACTTTTAACACATGGATCTTGTGTATTTGAGTATAATGAAGGTTTTTGACACATTTACACCGAGCTGTGCTCTCAGAATCGCTCGAAACACGCGATATCACGATTTTGGTGTTCCTCGATTTTTCGTCGCTACAGCTGTGCCGGACGACTTTTAACACATGGATCTTGTGTATTTGAGTATCATGAAGGTTTTTGACACATTTACACCGAGCTGTGCTCTCAGAAACGCTCGAAACACGTGATATCACGATTTTGGTGTTCCTCGATTTTTCGTTCGCTACAGCTGTGCCGGACGACTTTTAACACATGGATCTTGTGTATTTGAGTATAATGAAGGTTTTTGACACATTTTCACCGAGCTGTGCTCTCAGAAACGCTCGAAACACGCGATATCACGATTTTGGTGTTCTTCGATTTTTCGTTCGCCACAGCTGAGGCAGACGACTTTTAACGCATGGATATTCCGCATTTGAGTAGAATGAAGGTATTTGACACATTTACACGGAGCTGTGCTCTTAGGAACGCTCGAAACACGAGATATCTCGATTTTGGTACTGTTCAAATTTTCGTTCGCCACAGCTGTGCCAGACGACTTTTAACGCATGGATACTGTGAATTTGAGTAGAATGAAGGTTTCTGACACCTTTACACTGAGCTGTGCTCTCAGAAAAACTCGAAACACGCGATATCACGATTTTGGTGTTCTTCGATTATTCGTTGGCCACAGCTGTGTCAGACGACTTTTAAGGTATGGATATTGCGCATTTGAGTAGAATGAAGGTTTTTGACACATTTACACCGAGCTGTGCTCTCAGAAACGCTCGAAACACGCGATGTCACGATTTTGATGTACGTCGATTTTTCGTTTGCCACAGCTGTGGCAGACGACTTTATATCCATGGATATTGTGCATTTGAGTAGAATGAAGGTTTCTGACACATTTACACGGAGCTGTGCTCTCAGAAAAACTCGAAACACGCGATATCACGATTTTGGTGTTCTTCGGTTTTTCGTTCGCCACAGCTGTGGCAGACGACTTTTAACGCATGGATATTGCGCATTTGAGTAGAATGAAGGTTTTTGACACATTTACACGGAGCTGTGCTCTTAATAACGCTCGAAACACAAGATATCTCGATTTTGGTACTGTTCAAATTTTCGTTCGCCACAGCTGTGCCAGACGACTTTTAACGCATGGATACTGTGAATTTCAGTAGAATGAAGGTTTTTGACACATTTACACCGAGCTGTGCTCTCAGAAACACTCGAAACACGCGATATCACGGTTTTGGTGTTCTTCGATTATTCGTTGGCCACAGCTGTGTCAGATGACTTTTAAGGCATGGATATTGCGCATTTGAGTAGAATGAAGGTTTTTGACACATTTACACCGAGTGCTCTCAGAAACGCTCGAAACACGCGATATCACGATTTTGGTGTTCTTCAATGTTTCGTTCGCAACGGCTGCGCCAGACAACTTTTAACACATGGATTTTGTGTATTTGAGTAGAATGAAGGTTTTTGACACATTTACACCGAGCTGTGCTCTCAGAAACGCTCGAAACACGCGATATCACGATTTTGGTGTTCTTCGATTTTTCGTTCGCCACAGCTGTGGCAGACGACTTTTAACGCATGGATATTGCGCATTTGAGTAGAATGGAGGGTTTTGACACATTTACATCGAGCTGTGCACTCAGAATCGGTCGAAACACGCAATATCAGGATTTTGGTGTTCTTCAATGTTTCGTTCGCCACGGCTGCGCCAGACAACTTTTAACATATGGATTTTGTGTATTTGAGTAGAATGAAGGTTTTTGACACATTTACACCGAGCTGTGCTCTCAGAAACGCTCGAAACACGCGATATCACGATTTTGGTGTTCTTCGGTTTTTCGTTCGCCACAGCTGTGCCAGACACTTTTAACGCATGGATATTGCGCATTTCAGTAGAATGAAGGTTTTTGGCACATTTACACCGAGCTGTGCTCTCAGAAACGCTCGAAGCACGCGATATCACGATTTTGGAGTTCCTCGATTTTTCGTTCCCCACAGCTGTGCCAGACGACTTTTGACGCATAGATATTGTGCATTTGAGTAGAATGGAGGTTTTTGACACATTTACACCGAGCTATGCTCTAAGAAACGCTCGAAACACGCGATATCACGATTCTGGTGTTCTTCGATTGTTCGTTCGCCACAGCTGTGGCAGACGACTTTTAACGCATGGATATTGCGCATTTGAGTAGAATGGAGGTTTTTGACACATTTACACCGAGCTGTGCACTCAGAAACGCTCGAAACACGCAATATCAGGATTTTGGTGTTCTTCAATGTTTCATTCGCCACGGCTGCGCCAGACAACTTTTAACACATGGATTTTGTGTATTTGAGTAGAATGAAGGTTTTTGACACATTTACACCGAGCTGTGCTCTCAGAAACGCTCGAAACACGCGATATCACGATTTTGGTGTTCTTCGGTTTTTCGTTCGCCACAGCTGTGCCAGACACTTTTAACGCATGGATATTGCGCATTTCAGTAGAATGAAGGTTTTTGACACATTTACACCGAGCTGTGCTCTCAGAAACGCTCGAAGCACGCGATATCACGATTTTGGAGTTCCTCGATTTTTCGTTCGCTACAGCTGTGCCAGACGACTTTTAACACATGGATCTTGTGTATTTGAGTATAATGAAGGTTTTTGACACATTTACACCGAGCTGTGCTCTCAGAATCGCTCGAAACACGCGATATCACGATTTTGGTGTTCCTCGATTTTTCGTTCGCTACAGCTGTGCCGGACGACTTTTAACACATGGATCTTGTGTATTTGAGTATAATGAAGGTTTTTGACACATTTACACCGAGCTGTGCTCTCAGAAACGCTCGAAACACGTGATATCACGATTTTGGTGTTCCTCGATTTTTCGTTCGCTACAGCTGTGCCGGACGACTTTTAACACATGGATCTTGTGTATTTGAGTATAATGAAGGTTTTTGACACATTTTCACCGAGCTGTGCTCTCAGAAACGCTCGAAACACGCGATATCAGGATTTTGGTGTTCTTCGATTTTTCGATCGCCACAGCTGTGGCAGACGACTTTTAACGCATGGATATTGCGCATTTGAGTAGAATGAAGGTTTCTGACACATTTACACCGAGCTGTGCTCTCAGAAACGCTCGAAACACGTGATATCACGATTTTTTTGTTCCTCGATTTTTCGTTCGCTACAGCTGTGCCAGACGACTTTTAACACATGGATTTTGTGTATTTGAGTAGAATGAAGGTTTTTGACACATTTACACCGAGCTGTGCTCTCAGAAACGCTCGAAACACGCGATGTCACGATTTTCATGTACGTCGATTTTTCGTTTGCCACAGCTGTGGCAGACGACTTTTAACGAATGGATATTGTGCATTTGAGTAGAATGAAGGTTTCTGACACATTTACAGCGAGCTGTGCTCTCAGAAAAACTCGAAACACGCGATATCACGATTTTGGTGTTCTTCAATGTTTCGTTCACCACAGCTGTGGCAGACGACTTTTAACACATGGATTTTGTGTATTTGAGTAGAATGAAGGTTTTTGACACATTTACACCGAGCTGTGCTCTCAGAAACGCTCGAAACACGCGATATCACGATTTTGGTGTTCTTCGATTTTTCGTCCGCCACAGCTGTGGCAGACGACTTTTAACTCATGGATATTGCGCATTTGAGTAGAATGGAGGTTTTTGACACATTTACACCGAGCTGTGCACTCAGAGAGGCTCGAAACACGCGATATCAGGATTTTGGTGTTCTTCAATGTTTCGTTCGCCACGGCTGCGCCAGACAACTTTTAACACATGGATTTTGTGTATTTGAGTAGAATGAAGGTTTTTAACACATTTACACCGAGCTGTGCTCTCAGAAACGCTTGAAACACGCGATATCACGATTTTGGTGTTCTTCGATTTTTCGTTCGCCACAGCTGTGGCAGACGACTTTTAACGCATGGATATTGCGCATTTGAGTAGAATGAAGGTTTTTGACACATTTACACGGAGCTGTGCTCTCAGAAACGCTCGAAACACGCGATGTCACGATTTTGGTGTTCTTCGGTTTTTCGTTCGCCACAGCTGTGCCAGACACTTTTATCGCATGGATATTGCGCATTTGAGTAGAATGGATTTTTTTGACACATTTACACCGAGCTGTGCTCTCAGAAACGCTCGAAACACGCGATATCACGATTTTGGTGTTCTTCGATTTTTCGTTCGCCACAGCTGTGGCAGACGACTTTTAACGCATGGATATTGCGCATTTGAGTAGAATGAAGGTTTTTGACACATTTACACCGAGCTGTGCACTCAGAAACGCTCGAAACACGCGATATCAGGATTTTGGTGTTCTTCAATGTTTCGTTCGCCACGGCTGCGCCAGACAACTTTTAACACATGGATTTTGTGTATTTGAGTAGAATGAAGGTTTTTAACACATTTACACCGAGCTGTGCTCTCAGAAACGCTCGAAACACGCGATATCACGATTTTGGTGTTCTTCGATTTTTCGTTCGCCACAGCTGTGGCAGACGACTTTTAACGCATGGATATTGCGCATTTGAGTAGAATGAAGGTTTTTGACACATTTACACGGAGCTGTGCTCTCAGAAACGCTCGAAACACGCGATGTCACGATTTTGATGTACGTCGATTTTTCGTTTGCCACAGCTGTGGCAGACGACTTTTAACGCATGGATATTGTGCATTTGAGTAGAATGAAGGTTTCTGAAACATTTACACCGAGCTGTGCTCTCAGAAAAACTCGAAACACGCGATATCACGATTTTGGTGTTCTTCGATTTTTCGTTCGCCCCAGCTGTGGCAGACGACTTTTAACGCATGGATATTGCGCATTTGAGTAGAATGGAGGTTTTTGACACATTTACACCGAGCTGTGCTCTCAGAAATGCTCGAAACACGTGATATCACGATTTTGGTGTTCCTCGATTTTTCGTTCGCTACAGCTGTGCCAGACGACTTTTAAGGCATGGATATTGCGCATTTGAGTAGAATGAAGGTTTTTGACACATTTACACGGAGCTGTGCTCTCAGAAACGCTCGAAACACGCGATGTCACGATTTTGATGTACGTCGATTCTTCGTTTGCCACAGCTGTGGCAGACGACTTTTAACACATGGATTTTGTGTATTTGAGTAGAATGAAGGTTTTTGACACATTTACACCGAGCTGTGCTCTCAGAAACGCTCGAAACACGCGATATCACGATTTTGGTGTTCTTCGATTTTTCGTTCGCCACAGCTGTGGCAGACGACTTTTAACGCATGGATATTGTGCATTTGAGTAGAATGAAGGTTTCTGACACATTTACACCGAGCTGAGCTCTCAGAAACGCTCGAAACACGTGATATCACGATTTTGTACTGTTCAAAGTTTCGTTCACCACAGCTGTGGCAGACGACTTTTAACGCATGGATATTGTGCATTTGAGTAGAATGAAGGTTTCTGACACATTTACACCGAGCTGTGCTCTCAGAAAAACTCGAAACACGCGATATCACGATTTTGGTGTTCTTCAATGTTTCGTTCGCCACGGCTGCGCCAGACAACTTTTAACACATGGATTTTGTGTATTTGAGTAGAATGAAGGTTTTTGACACATTTACACCGAGCTGTGCTCTCAGAAACGCTCGAAACACGCGATATCACGATTTTGGTGTTCTTCGATTTTTCGTTCGCCACAGCTGAGGCAGACGACTTTTAACGCATGGATATTCCGCATTTGAGTAGAATGAAGGTTTTTGACACATTTACACGGAGCTGTGCTCTTAGGAACGCTCGAAACACGAGATATCTCGATTTTGGTACTGTTCAAATTTTCGTTCGCCACAGCTGTGCCAGACGACTTTTAACGCATGGATACTGTGAATTTGAGTAGAATGAAGGTTTTTGACACATGTACACCGAGCTGTGCTCTCAGAAAAACTCGAAACACGCGATATCACGATTTTGGTGTTCCTCGATTTTTCGTTCGCTACAGCTGTGCCAGACGACTTTTAACACATGGATCTTGTGTATTTGAGTAGAATGAAGGTTTTTGACACATTTACACCGAGCTGTGCTCTCAGAAACGCTCGAAACACGCGATATCACGATTTTGGTGTTCTTCGATTTTTCGTTCGCCACAGCTGAGGCAGACGACTTTTAACGCATGGATATTGCGCATTTGAGTAGGATGAAGGTTTTTGACACATTTACACGGAGCTGTGCTCTTAGGAACGCTCGAAACACGAGGTATCTCGATTTTGGTACTGTTCAAATTTTCGTTCGCCACAGCTGTGCCAGACGACTTTTAACGCATGGATACTGTGAATTTGAGTAGAATGAAGGTTTTTGACACATTTACACCGAGCTGTGCTCTCAGAAAAACTCGAAACACGCGATATCACGATTTTGGTGTTCTTCGATTATTCGTTGGCCACAGCTGTGTCAGACGACTTTTAAGGCATGGATATTGCGCATTTGAGTAGAGTGAAAGTTTTTGACACATTTACACCGAGCTGTGCTCTCAGAAACGCTCGAAGCACGCGATAACACGATTTTGGTGTTCTTCGATTTTTCGTTCGCCACAGCTGTGGCAGACGACTTTTAACGCATGGATATTGCGCATTTGAGTAGAATGAAGGTTTTTGACACATGTACACGGAGCTGTGCTCTCAGAAACGCTCGAAACACGCGATGTCACGATTTTGATGTACGTCGATTTTTCGTTTGCCACAGCTGTGGCAGACGACTTTTAACACATGGATTTTGTGTATTTGAGTAGAATGAAGGTTTTTGACACATTTACACCGAGCTGTGCTCTCAGAAACGCTCGAAACACGCGATATCACGATTTTGGTGTTCTTCGATTTTTCGTTCGCCTCAGCTGTGGCAGACGACTTTTAACGCATGGATATTGTGCATTTGAGTATAATGAAGGTTTTTGACACATTTACACCGAGCTATGCTCTCAGAAACGCTCGAAACACGCGATATCACGATTTTGGTGTTCTTCGATTTTTCGTTCGCCACAGCTGAGGCAGACGACTTTTAACGCATGGATATTGCGCATTTGAGTAGGATGAAGGTTTTTGACACATTTACACGGAGCTGTGCTCTTAGGAACGCTCGAAACACGAGGTATCTCGATTTTGGTACTGTTCAAATTTTCGTTCGCCACAGCTGTGCCAGACGACTTTTAACGCATGGATACTGTGAATTTGAGTAGAATGAAGGTTTTTGACACATGTACACCGAGCTGTGCTCTCAGAAAAACTCGAAACACGCGATATCACGATTTTGGTGTTCCTCGATTTTTCGTTCGCTACAGCTGTGCCAGACGACTTTTAACACATGGATCTTGTGTATTTGAGTATAATGAAGGTTTTTGACACATTTACACCGAGCTGTGCTCTCAGAATCGCTCGAAACACGCGATATCACGATTTTGGTGTTCCTCGATTTTTCGTCGCTACAGCTGTGCCGGACGACTTTTAACACATGGATCTTGTGTATTTGAGTATCATGAAGGTTTTTGACACATTTACACCGAGCTGTGCTCTCAGAAACGCTCGAAACACGTGATATCACGATTTTGGTGTTCCTCGATTTTTCGTTCGCTACAGCTGTGCCGGACGACTTTTAACACATGGATCTTGTGTATTTGAGTATAATGAAGGTTTTTGACACATTTTCACCGAGCTGTGCTCTCAGAAACGCTCGAAACACGCGATATCACGATTTTGGTGTTCTTCGATTTTTCGTTCGCCACAGCTGAGGCAGACGACTTTTAACGCATGGATATTCCGCATTTGAGTAGAATGAAGGTATTTGACACATTTACACGGAGCTGTGCTCTTAGGAACGCTCGAAACACGAGATATCTCGATTTTGGTACTGTTCAAATTTTCGTTCGCCACAGCTGTGCCAGACGACTTTTAACGCATGGATACTGTGAATTTGAGTAGAATGAAGGTTTCTGACACCTTTACACTGAGCTGTGCTCTCAGAAAAACTCGAAACACGCGATATCACGATTTTGGTGTTCTTCGATTATTCGTTGGCCACAGCTGTGTCAGACGACTTTTAAGGCATGGATATTGCGCATTTGAGTAGAATGAAGGTTTTTGACACATTTACACCGAGCTGTGCTCTCAGAAACGCTCGAAACACGCGATGTCACGATTTTGATGTACGTCGATTTTTCGTTTGCCACAGCTGTGGCAGACGACTTTTAATCCATGGATATTGTGCATTTGAGTAGAATGAAGGTTTCTGACACATTTACACGGAGCTGTGCTCTCAGAAAAACTCGAAACACGCGATATCACGATTTTGGTGTTCTTCGGTTTTTCGTTCGCCACAGCTGTGGCAGACGACTTTTAACGCATGGATATTGCGCATTTGAGTAGAATGAAGGTTTTTGACACATTTACACGGAGCTGTGCTCTTAATAACGCTCGAAACACAAGATATCTCGATTTTGGTACTGTTCAAATTTTCGTTCGCCACAGCTGTGCCAGACGACTTTTAACGCATGGATACTGTGAATTTCAGTAGAATGAAGGTTTTTGACACATTTACACCGAGCTGTGCTCTCAGAAACACTCGAAACACGCGATATCACGGTTTTGGTGTTCTTCGATTATTCGTTGGCCACAGCTGTGTCAGATGACTTTTAAGGCATGGATATTGCGCATTTGAGTAGAATGAAGGTTTTTGACACATTTACACCGAGTGCTCTCAGAAACGCTCGAAACACGCGATATCACGAT
The DNA here is from genome assembly GCA_963932165.1 of Pimpla rufipes. Taxonomy (NCBI): domain Eukaryota; kingdom Metazoa; phylum Arthropoda; class Insecta; order Hymenoptera; family Ichneumonidae; genus Pimpla; species Pimpla rufipes. Next base: position 4,322,695 of record OZ010639.1, read on the forward strand.
TTTGGTGTTCTTCAATGTTTCGTTCGCAACGGCTGCGCCAGACAACTTTTAACACATGGATTTTGTGTATTTGAGTAGAATGAAGGTTTTTGACACATTTACACCGAGCTGTGCTCTCAGAAACGCTCGAAACACGCGATATCACGATTTTGGTGTTCTTCGATTTTTCGTTCGCCACAGCTGTGGCAGACGACTTTTAACGCATGGATATTGCGCATTTGAGTAGAATGGAGGGTTTTGACACATTTACATCGAGCTGTGCACTCAGAATCGGTCGAAACACGCAATATCAGGATTTTGGTGTTCTTCAATGTTTCGTTCGCCACGGCTGCGCCAGACAACTTTTAACATATGGATTTTGTGTATTTGAGTAGAATGAAGGTTTTTGACACATTTACACCGAGCTGTGCTCTCAGAAACGCTCGAAACACGCGATATCACGATTTTGGTGTTCTTCGGTTTTTCGTTCGCCACAGCTGTGCCAGACACTTTTAACGCATGGATATTGCGCATTTCAGTAGAATGAAGGTTTTTGACACATTTACACCGAGCTGTGCTCTCAGAAACGCTCGAAGCACGCGATATCACGATTTTGGAGTTCCTCGATTTTTCGTTCCCCACAGCTGTGCCAGACGACTTTTGACGCATAGATATTGTGCATTTGAGTAGAATGGAGGTTTTTGACACATTTACACCGAGCTATGCTCTAAGAAACGCTCGAAACACGCGATATCACGATTCTGGTGTTCTTCGATTGTTCGTTCGCCACAGCTGTGGCAGACGACTTTTAACGCATGGATATTGCGCATTTGAGTAGAATGGAGGTTTTTGACACATTTACACCGAGCTGTGCACTCAGAAACGCTCGAAACACGCAATATCAGGATTTTGGTGTTCTTCAATGTTTCATTCGCCACGGCTGCGCCAGACAACTTTTAACACATGGATTTTGTGTATTTGAGTAGAATGAAGGTTTTTGACACATTTACACCGAGCTGTGCTCTCAGAAACGCTCGAAACACGCGATATCACGATTTTGGTGTTCTTCGGTTTTTCGTTCGCCACAGCTGTGCCAGACACTTTTAACGCATGGATATTGCGCATTTCAGTAGAATGAAGGTTTTTGACACATTTACACCGAGCTGTGCTCTCAGAAACGCTCGAAGCACGCGATATCACGATTTTGGAGTTCCTCGATTTTTCGTTCGCTACAGCTGTGCCAGACGACTTTTAACACATGGATCTTGTGTATTTGAGTATAATGAAGGTTTTTGACACATTTACACCGAGCTGTGCTCTCAGAATCGCTCGAAACACGCGATATCACGATTTTGGTGTTCCTCGATTTTTCGTTCGCTACAGCTGTGCCGGACGACTTTTAACACATGGATCTTGTGTATTTGAGTATAATGAAGGTTTTTGACACATTTACACCGAGCTGTGCTCTCAGAAACGCTCGAAACACGTGATATCACGATTTTGGTGTTCCTCGATTTTTCGTTCGCTACAGCTGTGCCGGACGACTTTTAACACATGGATCTTGTGTATTTGAGTATAATGAAGGTTTTTGACACATTTTCACCGAGCTGTGCTCTCAGAAACGCTCGAAACACGCGATATCAGGATTTTGGTGTTCTTCGATTTTTCGATCGCCACAGCTGTGGCAGACGACTTTTAACGCATGGATATTGCGCATTTGAGTAGAATGAAGGTTTCTGACACATTTACACCGAGCTGTGCTCTCAGAAACGCTCGAAACACGTGATATCACGATTTTTTTGTTCCTCGATTTTTCGTTCGCTACAGCTGTGCCAGACGACTTTTAACACATGGATTTTGTGTATTTGAGTAGAATGAAGGTTTTTGACACATTTACACCGAGCTGTGCTCTCAGAAACGCTCGAAACACGCGATGTCACGATTTTCATGTACGTCGATTTTTCGTTTGCCACAGCTGTGGCAGACGACTTTTAACGAATGGATATTGTGCATTTGAGTAGAATGAAGGTTTCTGACACATTTACAGCGAGCTGTGCTCTCAGAAAAACTCGAAACACGCGATATCACGATTTTGGTGTTCTTCAATGTTTCGTTCACCACAGCTGTGGCAGACGACTTTTAACACATGGATTTTGTGTATTTGAGTAGAATGAAGGTTTTTGACACATTTACACCGAGCTGTGCTCTCAGAAACGCTCGAAACACGCGATATCACGATTTTGGTGTTCTTCGATTTTTCGTCCGCCACAGCTGTGGCAGACGACTTTTAACTCATGGATATTGCGCATTTGAGTAGAATGGAGGTTTTTGACACATTTACACCGAGCTGTGCACTCAGAGAGGCTCGAAACACGCGATATCAGGATTTTGGTGTTCTTCAATGTTTCGTTCGCCACGGCTGCGCCAGACAACTTTTAACACATGGATTTTGTGTATTTGAGTAGAATGAAGGTTTTTAACACATTTACACCGAGCTGTGCTCTCAGAAACGCTTGAAACACGCGATATCACGATTTTGGTGTTCTTCGATTTTTCGTTCGCCACAGCTGTGGCAGACGACTTTTAACGCATGGATATTGCGCATTTGAGTAGAATGAAGGTTTTTGACACATTTACACGGAGCTGTGCTCTCAGAAACGCTCGAAACACGCGATGTCACGATTTTGGTGTTCTTCGGTTTTTCGTTCGCCACAGCTGTGCCAGACACTTTTATCGCATGGATATTGCGCATTTGAGTAGAATGGATTTTTTTGACACATTTACACCGAGCTGTGCTCTCAGAAACGCTCGAAACACGCGATATCACGATTTTGGTGTTCTTCGATTTTTCGTTCGCCACAGCTGTGGCAGACGACTTTTAACGCATGGATATTGCGCATTTGAGTAGAATGAAGGTTTTTGACACATTTACACCGAGCTGTGCACTCAGAAACGCTCGAAACACGCGATATCAGGATTTTGGTGTTCTTCAATGTTTCGTTCGCCACGGCTGCGCCAGACAACTTTTAACACATGGATTTTGTGTATTTGCGTAGAATGAAGGTTTTTAACACATTTACACCGAGCTGTGCTCTCAGAAACGCTCGAAACACGCGATATCACGATTTTGGTGTTCTTCGATTTTTCGTTCGCCACAGCTGTGGCAGACGACTTTTAACGCATGGATATTGCGCATTTGAGTAGAATGAAGGTTTTTGACACATTTACACGGAGCTGTGCTCTCAGAAACGCTCGAAACACGCGATGTCACGATTTTGATGTACGTCGATTTTTCGTTTGCCACAGCTGTGGCAGACGACTTTTAACGCATGGATATTGTGCATTTGAGTAGAATGAAGGTTTCTGAAACATTTACACCGAGCTGTGCTCTCAGAAAAACTCGAAACACGCGATATCACGATTTTGGTGTTCTTCGATTTTTCGTTCGCCCCAGCTGTGGCAGACGACTTTTAACGCATGGATATTGCGCATTTGAGTAGAATGGAGGTTTTTGACACATTTACACCGAGCTGTGCTCTCAGAAACGCTCGAAACACGTGATATCACGATTTTGGTGTTCCTCGATTTTTCGTTCGCTACAGCTGTGCCAGACGACTTTTAAGGCATGGATATTGCGCATTTGAGTAGAATGAAGGTTTTTGACACATTTACACCGAGCTGTGCTCTCAGAAACGCTCGAAACACGCGATATCACGATTTTGGTGTTCTTCGATTTTTCGTTCGCCACAGCTGTGGCAGACGACTTTTCATGCATGGATATTGCGCATTTGAGTAGAATGGAGGTTTTTGACACATTTACACGGAGCTGTGCTCTCAGAAACGCTCGAAACACGCGATGTCACGATTTTGATGTACGTCGATTTTTCGTTTGCCACAGCTGTGGCAGACGACTTTTAACGCATGGATATTGTGCATTTGAGTAGAATGAAGGTTTCTGACACATTTACACCGAGCTGTGCTCTCAGAAAAACTCGAAACACGCGATATCACGATTTTGGTGTTCTTCGATTTTTCGTGCGCCACATCTGTGGCAGACGACTTTTAACGCATGGATATTGTGCATTTGAGTATAATGAAGGTTTTTGACACATTTACACCGAGCTGTGCTCTCAGAAACGCTCGAAACACGCGATATCACGATTTTGGTGTTCTTCGATTTTTCGTTTTCCACAGCTGTGGCAGACGACTTTTAACGCATGGATATTGCGCATTTGAGTAGAATGGAGGTTTTTGACACATTTACACCGAGCTGTGCACTCAGAAACGCTCGAAACACGCGATATCAGGATTTTGGTGTTCTTCAATGTTTCGTTCGCCACGGCTGCGCCAGACAACTTTTAACACATGGATTTTGTGTATTTGAGTAGAATGAAGGTTTTTAACACATTTACACCGAGCTGTGCTCTCAGAAACGCTCGAAACACGCGATATCACGATTTTGGTGTTCTTCGATTTTTCGTTCGCCACAGCTGTGGCAGACGACTTTTAACGCATGGATATTGCGCATTTGAGTAGAATGAAGGTTTTTGACACATTTACACGGAGCTGTGCTCTCAGAAACGCTCGAAACACGCGATGTCACGATTTTGATGTACGTCGATTTTTCGTTTGCCACAGCTGTGGCAGACGACTTTTAACGCATGGATATTGTGCATTTGAGTAGAATGAAGGTTTCTGAAACATTTACACCGAGCTGTGCTCTCAGAAAAACTCGAAACACGCGATATCACGATTTTGGTGTTCTTCGATTTTTCGTTCACCCCAGCTGTGGCAGACGACTTTTAACGCATGGATATTGCGCATTTGAGTAGAATGGAGGTTTTTGACACATTTACACCGAGCTGTGCTCTCAGAAACGCTCGAAACACGTGATATCACGATTTTGGTGTTCCTCGATTTTTCGTTCGCTACAGCTGTGCCAGACGACTTTTAAGGCATGGATATTGCGCATTTGAGTAGAATGAAGGTTTTTGACACATTTACACCGAGCTGTGCTCTCAGAAACGCTCGAAACACGCGATATCACGATTTTGGTGTTCTTCGATTTTTCGTTCGCCACAGCTGTGGCAGACGACTTTTCATGCATGGATATTGCGCATTTGAGTAGAATGAAGGTTTCTGACACATTTACACCGAGCTGTGCTCTCAGAAAAACTCGAAACACGCGATATCACGATTTTGGTGTTCTTCGGTTTTTCGTTCCCCACAGCTGTGGCAGACGACTTTTAACGCATGGATATTGTGCATTTGAGTAGAATGAAGGTTTCTGAAACATTTACACCGAGCTGTGCTCTCAGAAAAACTCGAAACACGCGATATCACGATTTTGGTGTTCTTCGATTTTTCGTTCGCCCCAGCTGTGGCAGACGACTTTTAACGCATGGATATTGCGCATTTGAGTAGAATGGAGGTTTTTGACACATTTACACCGAGCTGTGCTCTCAGAAACGCTCGAAACACGTGATATCACGATTTTGGTGTTCCTCGATTTTTCGTTCGCTACAGCTGTGCCAGACGACTTTTAAGGCATGGATATTGCGCATTTGAGTAGAATGAAGGTTTTTGACACATTTACACCGAGCTGTGCTCTCAGAAACGCTCGAAACACGCGATATCACGATTTTGGTGTTCTTCGATTTTTCGTTCGCCCCAGCTGTGGCAGACGACTTTTAACGCATGGATATTGCGCATTTGAGTAGAATGGAGGTTTTTGACACATTTACACCGAGCTGTGCTCTCAGAAACGCTCGAAACACGTGATATCACGATTTTGGTGTTCCTCGATTTTTCGTTCGCTACAGCTGTGCCAGACGACTTTTAAGGCATGGATATTGCGCATTTGAGTAGAATGAAGGTTTTTGACACATTTACACCGAGCTGTGCTCTCAGAAACGCTCGAAACACGCGATATCACGATTTTGGTGTTCTTCGATTTTTCGTTCGCCACAGCTGTGGCAGACGACTTTTCATGCATGGATATTGCGCATTTGAGTAGAATGAAGGTTTCTGACACATTTACACCGAGCTGTGCTCTCAGAAAAACTCGAAACACGCGATATCACGATTTTGGTGTTCTTCGGTTTTTCGTTCCCCACAGCTGTGCCAGACACTTTTAACGCATGGATATTGCGCATTTCAGTAGAATGAAGGTTTTTGACACATTTACACCGAGCTGTGCTCTCAGAAACGCTCGAAGCACGCGATATCACGATTTTGGAGTTCCTCGACTTTTCGTTCCCCACAGCTGTGCCAGACGACTTTTAACGCATGGATATTGTGCATTTGAGTAGAATGAAGGTTTTTGACACATTTACACCGAGCTGTGCTCTCAGAAACGCTCGAAACATGCAATTTCGCGATTTTGGTGCTGTTCAAAGTTTCGTTCGCCACAGCTGTGCCGGACAACTATTAACGCATGGATATTGTGCATTTGAGTAGAATAAAGGTTTTTGACACATTTACACCGAGCTGTGCTCTCAGAAACGCTCGAAGCACGCGATATCACGATTTTGGAGTTCCTCGATTTTTCGTTCCCCACAGATGTGCCAGACGACTTTTGACGCATAGATATTGTGCATTTGAGTAGAATGAAGGTTTTTGACACATTTACACCGAGCTATGCTCTAAGAAACGATCGAAACACGCGATATCACGATTTTGTACTGTTCAAAGTTTCGTTCACCACAGCTTTGGCAGACGACTTTTAACGCATGGATATTGTGCATTTGAGTAGAATGAAGGTTTCTGACACATTTACACCGAGCTGTGCTCTCAGCAACGCTCGAAACACGTGATATCACGATTTTGTGCTGTTCAAAGTTTCGTTCACCACAGCTGTGGCAGACGACTTTTAACGCATGGATATTGTGCATTTGAGTAGAATGAAGGTTTCTGACACATTTACACCGAGCTGTGCTCTCAGAAACGCTCGAAACACGTGATATCACGATTTTGGTGTTCCTCGATTTTTCGTTCGCTACAGCTGTGCCAGACGACTTTTAACACATGGATCTTGTGTATTTGAGTATAATGAAGGTTTTTGACACATTTACACCGAGCTGTGCTCTCAGAAACGCTCGAAACATGTGATATCACGATTTTGTACTGTTCAAAGTTTCGTTCACCACAGCTGTGGCAGACGACTTTTAACGCATGGATATTGCGCATTTGAGTAGAATGGAGGTTTTTGACACATTTACACCGAGCTGTGCACTCAGAAACGCTCGAAACACGCAATATCAGGATTTTGGTGTTCTTCAATGTTTCGTTCGCCACGGCTGCGCCAGACAACTTTTAACACATGGATTTTGTGCATTTGAGTAGAATGAAGGTTTCTGACACATTTACACCGAGCTGTGCTCTCAGAAACGCTCGAAACACGCGATATCAGGATTTTGGTGTTCTTCGATTTTTCGTTCGCCACAGCTGTGCCAGACGACTTTTAACGCATGGATATTGTGCATTTGAGTAGAATGAAGGTTTCGACACATTTACACCGAGCTGTGCTCTCAGAAACGCTCGAAACACGTGATATCACGATTTTGTACTGTTCAAAGTTTCGTTCACCACAGCTGTGGCAGACGACTTTTAACGCATGGATATTGTGCATTTGAGTAGAATGAAGGTTTCTGACACATTTACACCGAGCTGTGCTCTCAGAAACGCTCGAAACACGCGATATCACGATTTTGGTGTTCTTCGATTTTTCGTTCGCCACAGCTGTGGCAGACGACTTTTAACGCATGGATATTGCGCATTTGAGTAGAATGGAGGTTTTTGACACATTTACACCGAGCTGTGCACTCAGAAACGCTCGAAACACGCGATATCAGGATTTTGGTGTTCTTCAATGTTTCGTTCGCCACGGCTGCGCCAGACAACTTTTAACACATGGATTTTGTGTATTTGAGTAGAATGAAGGTTTTTAACACATTTACACCGAGCTGTGCTCTCAGAAACGCTCGAAACACGCGATATCACGATTTTGGTGTTCTTCGATTTTTCGTTCGCCACAGCTGTGGCAGACGACTTTTAACGCATGGATATTGCGCATTTGAGTAGAATGAAGGTTTTTGACACATTTACACGGAGCTGTGCTCTCAGAAACGCTCGAAACACGCGATGTCACGATTTTGGTGTTCTTCGGTTTTTCGTTCGCCACAGCTGTGCCAGACACTTTTATCGCATGGATATTGCGCATTTGAGTAGAATGGATTTTTTTGACACATTTACACCGAGCTGTGCTCTCAGAAACGCTCGAAACACGTGATATCACGATTTTGGTGTTCCTCGATTTTTCGTTCGCTACAGCTGTGCCAGACGACTTTTAAGGCATGGATATTGCGCATTTGAGTAGAATGAAGGTTTTTGACACATTTACACCGAGCTGTGCTCTCAGAAACGCTCGAAACACGCGATATCACGATTTTGGTGTTCTTCGATTTTTCGTTCGCCACAGCTGTGGCAGACGACTTTTCATGCATGGATATTGCGCATTTGAGTAGAATGGAGGTTTTTGACACATTTACACGGAGCTGTGCTCTCAGAAACGCTCGAAACACGCGATGTCACGATTTTGATGTACGTCGATTTTTCGTTTGCCACAGCTGTGGCAGACGACTTTTAACGCATGGATATTGTGCATTTGAGTAGAATGAAGGTTTCTGACACATTTACACCGAGCTGTGCTCTCAGAAAAACTCGAAACACGCGATATCACGATTTTGGTGTTCTTCGATTTTTCGTGCGCCACATCTGTGGCAGACGACTTTTAACGCATGGATATTGTGCATTTGAGTATAATGAAGGTTTTTGACACATTTACACCGAGCTGTGCTCTCAGAAACGCTCGAAACACGCGATATCACGATTTTGGTGTTCTTCGATTTTTCGTTTTCCACAGCTGTGGCAGACGACTTTTAACGTATGGATATTGCGCATTTGAGTAGAATGGAGGTTTTTGACACATTTACACCGAGCTGTGCACTCAGAAACGCTCGAAACACGCGATATCAGGATTTTGGTGTTCTTCAATGTTTCGTTCGCCACGGCTGCGCCAGACAACTTTTAACACATGGATTTTGTGTATTTGAGTAGAATGAAGGTTTTTAACACATTTACACCGAGCTGTGCTCTCAGAAACGCTCGAAACACGCGATATCACGATTTTGGAGTTCCTCGACTTTTCGTTCCCCACAGCTGTGCCAGACGACTTTTAACGCATGGATATTGTGCATTTGAGTAGAATGAAGGTTTTTGACACATTTACACCGAGCTGTGCTCTCAGAAACGCTCGAAACATGCAATTTCGCGATTTTGGTGCTGTTCAAAGTTTCGTTCGCCACAGCTGTGCCGGACAACTATTAACGCATGGATATTGTGCATTTGAGTAGAATAAAGGTTTTTGACACATTTACACCGAGCTGTGCTCTCAGAAACGCTCGAAGCACGCGATATCACGATTTTGGAGTTCCTCGATTTTTCGTTCCCCACAGATGTGCCAGACGACTTTTGACGCATAGATATTGTGCATTTGAGTAGAATGAAGGTTATTGACACATTTACACCGAGCTATGCTCTAAGAAACGATCGAAACACGCGATATCACGATTTTGTAGTGTTCAAAGTTTCGTTCACCACAGCTTTGGCAGACGACTTTTAACGCATGGATATTGTGCATTTGAGTAGAATGAAGGTTTCTGACACATTTACACCGAGCTGTGCTCTAAGAAACGATCGAAACACGCGATATCACGATTTTGTACTGTTGAAAGTTTCGTTCACCACAGCTTTGGCAGACGACTTTTAACGCATGGATATTGTGCATTTGAGTAGAATGAAGGTTTCTGACACATTTACACCGAGCTGTGCTCTCAGAAACGCTCGAAACACGCGATATCACGATTTTGGTGTATGTCGATTTTTCGTTCACCACAGCTGTGGCAGAAGACTTTTAACGCATGGATATTGCGCATTTGAGTAGAATGGAGGTTTTTGACACATTTACACCGAGCTGTGCACTCAGAAACGCTCGAAACACGCGATGTCACGATTTTGATGTACGTCGATTTTTCGTTTGCCACAGCTGTGGCAGACGACTTTTAACGCATGGATATTGCGCATTTGAGTAGAATGGAGGTTTGTGACACATTTACACCGAGCTGTGCTCTCAGAAATTCTCGAAACACGCGATATCACGATTTTGGTGTTCTTCGATTTTTCGTTCGCCACAGCTGTGGCAGACGACTTTTAATGCATGGATATTGCGCATTTGAGTAGAATGGAGGTTTTTGTCACATATACACGGAGCTGTGCTCTCAGAAACGCTCGAAACACGCGATGTCACGATTTTGATGTACGTCGATTTTTCGTTTGCCACAGCTGTGGCAGACGACTTTTAACGCATGGATATTGTGCATTTGAGTAGAATGAAGGTTTCTGACACATTTACACCGAGCTGTGCTCTCAGAAAAACTAGAAACACGCGATATCACGATTTTGGTGTTCTTCGGTTTTTCGTTCCCCACAGCTGTGCCAGACACTTTTAACGCATGGATATTGCGCATTTCAGTAGAATGAAGGTTTTTGACACATTTACACCGAGCTGTGCTCTCAGAAACGCTCGAAGCACGCGATATCACGATTTTGGTGTTCTTCGATTTTTCGTGCGCCACATCTGTGGCAGACGACTTTTAACGCATGGATATTGTGCATTTGAGTATAATGAAGGTTTTTGACACATTTACACCGAGCTGTGCTCTCAGAAACGCTCGAAACACGCGATATCACGATTTTGGTGTTCTTCGATTTTTCGTTCGCCACAGCTGTGGCAGACGACTTTTCATGCATGGATATTGCGCATTTGAGTAGAATGGAGGTTTTTGACACATTTACACGGAGCTGTGCTCTCAGAAACGCTCGAAACACGCGATGTCACGATTTTGATGTACGTCGATTTTTCGTTTGCCACAGCTGTGGCAGACGACTTTTAACGCATGGATATTGTGCATTTGAGTAGAATGAAGGTTTCTGACACATTTACACCGAGCTGTGCTCTCAGAAAAACTCGAAACACGCGATATCACGATTTTGGTGTTCTTCGGTTTTTCGTTCCCCACAGCTGTGCCAGACACTTTTAACGCATGGATATTGCGCATTTCAGTAGAATGAAGGTTTTTGACACATTTACACCGAGCTGTGCTCTCAGAAACGCTCGAAGCACGCGATATCACGATTTTGGAGTTCCTCGACTTTTCGTTCCCCACAGCTGTGCCAGACGACTTTTAACGCATGGATATTGTGCATTTGAGTAGAATGAAGGTTTTTGACACATTTACACCGAGCTGTGCTCTCAGAAACGCTCGAAACATGCAATTTCGCGATTTTGGTGCTGTTCAAAGTTTCGTTCGCCACAGCTGTGCCGGACAACTATTAACGCATGGATATTGTGCATTTGAGTAGAATAAAGGTTTTTGACACATTTACACCGAGCTGTGCTCTCAGAAACGCTCGAAGCACGCGATATCACGATTTTGGAGTTCCTCGATTTTTCGTTCCCCACAGATGTGCCAGACGACTTTTGACGCATAGATATTGTGCATTTGAGTAGAATGAAGGTTTTTGACACATTTACACCGAGCTATGCTCTAAGAAACGATCGAAACACGCGATATCACGATTTTGTAGTGTTCAAAGTTTCGTTCACCACAGCTTTGGCAGACGACTTTTAACGCATGGATATTGTGCATTTGAGTAGAATGAAGGTTTCTGACACATTTACACCGAGCTGTGCTCTAAGAAACGATCGAAACACGCGATATCACGATTTTGTACTGTTGAAAGTTTCGTTCACCACAGCTTTGGCAGACGACTTTTAACGCATGGATATTGTGCATTTGAGTAGAATGAAGGTTTCTGACACATTTACACCGAGCTGTGCTCTCAGAAACGCTCGAAACACGCGATATCACGATTTTGGTGTATGTCGATTTTTCGTTCACCACAGCTGTGGCAGAAGACTTTTAACGCATGGATATTGCGTATTTGAGTAGAATGGAGGTTTTTGACACATTTACACCGAGCTGTGCACTCAGAAACGCTCGAAACACGCGATGTCACGATTTTGATGTACGTCGATTTTTCGTTTGCCACAGCTGTGGCAGACGACTTTTAACGCATGGATATTGCGCATTTGAGTAGAATGGAGGTTTGTGACACATTTACACCGAGCTGTGCTCTCAGAAACGCTCGAAACACGCGATATCACGATTTTGGTGTTCTTCGATTTTTCGTTCGCCACAGCTGTGGCAGACGACTTTTAACGCATGGATATTGCGCATTTGAGTAGAATGAAGGTTTTTGACACATTTACACGGAGCTGTGCTCTCAGAAACGCTCGAAACACGCGATGTCACGATTTTGATGTACGTCGATTTTTCGTTTGCCACAGCTGTGGCAGACGACTTTTAACGCATGGATATTGTGCATTTGAGTAGAATGAAGGTTTCTGAAACATTTACACCGAGCTGTGCTCTCAGAAAAACTCGAAACACGCGATATCACGATTTTGGTGTTCTTCGATTTTTCGTTCGCCCCAGCTGTGGCAGACGACTTTTAACGCATGGATATTGCGCATTTGAGTAGAATGGAGGTTTTTGACACATTTACACCGAGCTGTGCTCTCAGAAACGCTCGAAACACGTGATATCACGATTTTGGTGTTCCTCGATTTTTCGTTCGCTACAGCTGTGCCAGACGACTTTTAACGCATGGATATTGTGCATTTGAGTAGAATGAAGGTTTTTGACACATTTACACCGAGCTGTGCTCTCAGAAACGCTCGAAACATGCAATTTCGCGATTTTGGTGCTGTTCAAAGTTTCGTTCGCCACAGCTGTGCCGGACAACTATTAACGCATGGATATTGTGCATTTGAGTAGAATAAAGGTTTTTGACTCATTTACACCGAGCTGTGCTCTCAGAAACGCTCGAAACACGCGATATCACGATTTTGATGTACGTCGATTTTTCGTTTGCCACAGCTGTGGCAGACGACTTTTAAGGCATGGATATTGCGCATTTGAGTAGAATGAAGGTTTTTGACTCATTTACACCGAGCTGTGCTCTCAGAAACGCTCGAAACACGCGATATCACGATTTTGGTGTTCTTCGATTTTTCGTTCGCCACAGCTGTGGCAGACGACTTTTCATGCATGGATATTGCGCATTTGAGTAGAATGGAGGTTTTTGACACATTTACACGGAGCTGTGCTCTCAGAAACGCTCGAAACACGCGATGTCACGATTTTGATGTACGTCGATTTTTCGTTTGCCACAGCTGTGGCAGACGACTTTTAACGCATGGATATTGTGCATTTGAGTAGAATGAAGGTTTCTGACACATTTACACCGAGCTGTGCTCTCAGAAAAACTCGAAACACGCGATATCACGATTTTGGTGTTCTTCGGTTTTTCGTTCCCCACAGCTGTGCCAGACACTTTTAACGCATGGATATTGCGCATTTCAGTAGAATGAAGGTTTTTGACACATTTACACCGAGCTGTGCTCTCAGAAACGCTCGAAGCACGCGATATCACGATTTTGGAGTTCCTCGACTTTTCGTTCCCCACAGCTGTGCCAGACGACTTTTAACGCATGGATATTGTGCATTTGAGTAGAATGAAGGTTTTTGACACATTTACACCGAGCTGTGCTCTCAGAAACGCTCGAAACATGCAATTTCGCGATTTTGGTGCTGTTCAAAGTTTCGTTCGCCACAGCTGTGCCGGACAACTATTAACGCATGGATATTGTGCATTTGAGTAGAATAAAGGTTTTTGACACATTTACACCGAGCTGTGCTCTCAGAAACGCTCGAAGCACGCGATATCACGATTTTGGAGTTCCTCGATTTTTCGTTCCCCACAGATGTGCCAGACGACTTTTGACGCATAGATATTGTGCATTTGAGTAGAATGAAGGTTTTTGACACATTTACACCGAGCTATGCTCTAAGAAACGATCGAAACACGCGATATCACGATTTTGTAGTGTTCAAAGTTTCGTTCACCACAGCTTTGGCAGACGACTTTTAACGCATGGATATTGTGCATTTGAGTAGAATGAAGGTTTCTGACACATTTACACCGAGCTGTGCTCTAAGAAACGATCGAAACACGCGATATCACGATTTTGTACTGTTGAAAGTTTCGTTCACCACAGCTTTGGCAGACGACTTTTAACGCATGGATATTGTGCATTTGAGTAGAATGAAGGTTTCTGACACATTTACACCGAGCTGTGCTCTCAGAAACGCTCGAAACACGCGATATCACGATTTTGGTGTATGTCGATTTTTCGTTCACCACAGCTGTGGCAGAAGACTTTTAACGCATGGATATTGCGCATTTGAGTAGAATGGAGGTTTTTGACACATTTACACCGAGCTGTGCACTCAGAAACGCTCGAAACACGCGATGTCACGATTTTGATGTACGTCGATTTTTCGTTTGCCACAGCTGTGGCAGACGACTTTTAACGCATGGATATTGCGCATTTGAGTAGAATGGAGGTTTGTGACACATTTACACCGAGCTGTGCTCTCAGAAACGCTCGAAACACGCGATATCACGATTTTGGTGTTCTTTGATTTTTCGTTCGCCACAGCTGTGGCAGACGACTTTTAATGCATGGATATTGCGCATTTGAGTAGAATGGAGGTTTTTGACACATATACACGGAGCTGTGCTCTCAGAAACGCTCGAAGCACGCGATATCACGATATTGGAGTTCCTCGACTTTTCGTTCCCCACAGCTGTGCCAGACGACTTTTGACGCATAGATATCGTGCATTTGAGTAGAATGAAGGTTTTTGACACATTTACACCGAGCTATGCTCTCAGAAACGCTCGAAACACGCGATATCACGATTTTGGTGTATGTCGATTTTTCGTTCGCCACAGCTGTGGCAGACGACTTTTAACGCATGGATATTGTGCATTTGAGTAGAATGAAGGTTTTTGACACATTTACACCGAGCTGTGCTCTCAGAAACGCTCGAAACATGCAATTTCGCGATTTTGGTGCTGTTCAAAGTTTCGTTCGCCACAGCTGTGCCGGACAACTATTAACGCATGGATATTGTGCATTTGAGTAGAATAAAGGTTTTTGACACATTTACACCGAGCTGTGCTCTCAGAAACGCTCGAAGCACGCGATATCACGATTTTGGAGTTCCTCGATTTTTCGTTCCCCACAGATGTGCCAGACGACTTTTGACGCATAGATATTGTGCATTTGAGTAGAATGAAGGTTTTTGACACATTTACACCGAGCTATGCTCTAAGAAACGATCGAAACACGCGATATCACGATTTTGTACTGTTCAAAGTTTCGTTCACCACAGCTTTGGCAGAGGACTTTTAACGCATGGATATTGTGCATTTGAGTAGAATGAAGGTTTCTGACACATTTACACCGAGCTGTGCTCTCAGCAACGCTCGAAACACGTGATATCACGATTTTGTACTGTTCAAAGTTTCGTTCACCACAGCTGTGGCAGACGACTTTCAACGCATGGATATTGTGCATTTGAGTAGAATGAAGGTTTCTGACACATTTACACCGAGCTGTGCTCTCAGAAACGCTCGAAACACGTGATATCACGATTTTGGTGTTCCTCGATTTTTCGTTCGCTACAGCTGTGCCAGACGACTTTTAACACATGGATCTTGTGTATTTGAGTATAATGAAGGTTTTTGACACATTTACACCGAGCTGTGCTCTCAGAAACGCTCGAAACACGCGATATCACGATTTTGGTGTTCTTCGATTTTTCGTTTTCCACAGCTGTGGCAGACGACTTTTAACGCATGGATATTGCGCATTTGAGTAGAATGGAGGTTTTTGACACATTTACACCGAGCTGTGCACTCAGAAACGCTCGAAACACGCGATATCAGGATTTTGGTGTTCTTCAATGTTTCGTTCGCCACGGCTGCGCCAGACAACTTTTAACACATGGATTTTGTGTATTTGAGTAGAATGAAGGTTTTTAACACATTTACACCGAGCTGTGCTCTCAGAAACGCTCGAAACACGCGATATCACGATTTTGGTGTTCTTCGATTTTTCGTTCGCCACAGCTGTGGCAGACGACTTTTAACGCATGGATATTGCGCATTTGAGTAGAATGAAGGTTTTTGACACATTTACACGGAGCTGTGCTCTCAGAAACGCTCGAAACACGCGATGTCACGATTTTGATGTACGTCGATTTTTCGTTTGCCACAGCTGTGGCAGACGACTTTTAACGCATGGATATTGTGCATTTGAGTAGAATGAAGGTTTCTGAAACATTTACACCGAGCTGTGCTCTCAGAAAAACTCGAAACACGCGATATCACGATTTTGGTGTTCTTCGATTTTTCGTTCGCCCCAGCTGTGGCAGACGACTTTTAACGCATGGATATTGCGCATTTGAGTAGAATGGAGGTTTTTGACACATTTACACCGAGCTGTGCTCTCAGAAACGCTCGAAACACGCGATATCACGATTTTGGTGTTCTTCGATTTTTCGTTCGCCACAGCTGTGGCAGACGACTTTTAACGCATGGATATTGCGCATTTGAGTAGAATGGAGGTTTTTGATACATTTACAACGAGCTGTGCACTCAGAAACGCTCGAAACACGCGATATCAGGATTTTGGTGTTCTTCGATTTTTCGTTCGCCACAGCTGTGCCAGACGACTTTTAACGCATGGATATTGTGCATTTGAGTAGAATGAATGTTTCGACACATTTACACCGAGCTGTGCTCTCAGAAACGCTCGAAACATGTGATATCACGATTTTGTACTGTTCAAAGTTTCGTTCACCACAGCTGTGGCAGACGACTTTTAACGCATGGATATTGCGCATTTGAGTAGAATGGAGGTTTTTGACACATTTACACCGAGCTGTGCACTCAGAAACGCTCGAAACACGCAATATCAGGATTTTGGTGTTCTTCAATGTTTCGTTCGCCACGGCTGCGCCAGACAACTTTTAACACATGGATTTTGTGCATTTGAGTAGAATGAAGGTTTCTGACACATTTACACCGAGCTGTGCTCTCAGAAACGCTCGAAACACGCGATATCACGATTTTGGTGTTCTTCGATTTTTCGTTCGCCACAGCTGTGGCAGACGACTTTTAACGCATGGATATTGCGCATTTGAGTAGAATGGAGGTTTTTGACACATTTACAACGAGCTGTGCACTCAGAAACGCTCGAAACACGCGATATCAGGATTTTGGTGTTCTTCGATTTTTCGTTCGCCACAGCTGTGCCAGACGACTTTTAACGCATGGATATTGTGCATTTGAGTAGAATGAAGGTTTCGACACATTTGCACCGAGCTGTGCTCTCAGAAACGCTCGAAACACGTGATATCACGATTTTGTACTGTTCAAAGTTTCGTTCACCACAGCTGTGGCAGACGACTTTTAACGCATGGATATTGTGCATTTGAGTAGAATGAAGGTTTCTGACACATTTGCACCGAGCTGTGCTCTCAGAAACGCTCGAAACACGCGATATCACGATTTTGGTGTTCTTCGATTTTTCGTTCGCCACAGCTGTGGCAGACGACTTTTAACGCATGGATATTGCGCATTTGAGTAGAATGGAGGTTTTTGACACATTTACACCGAGCTGTGCACTCAGAAACGCTCGAAACACGCGATATCAGGATTTTGGTGTTCTTCAATGTTTCGTTCGCCACGGCTGCGCCAGACAACTTTTAACACATGGATTTTGTGTATTTGAGTAGAATGAAGGTTTTTAACACATTTACACCGAGCTGTGCTCTCAGAAACGCTCGAAACACGCGATATCACGATTTTGGTGTTCTTCGATTTTTCGTTCGCCACAGCTGTGGCAGACGACTTTTAACGCATGGATATTGCGCATTTGAGTAGAATGAAGGTTTTTGACACATTTACACGGAGCTGTGCTCTCAGAAACGCTCGAAACACGCGATGTCACGATTTTGGTGTTCTTCGGTTTTTCGTTCGCCACAGCTGTGCCAGACACTTTTATCGCATGGATATTGCGCATTTGAGTAGAATGGATTTTTTTGACACATTTACACCGAGCTGTGCTCTCAGAAACGCTCGAAACACGCGATATCACGATTTTGGTGTTCTTCGATTTTTCGTTCGCCACAGCTGTGGCAGACGACTTTTAACGCATGGATATTGCGCATTTGAGTAGAATGAAGGTTTTTGACACATTTACACCGAGCTGTGCACTCAGAAACGCTCGAAACACGCGATATCAGGATTTTGGTGTTCTTCAATGTTTCGTTCGCCACGGCTGCGCCAGACAACTTTTAACACATGGATTTTGTGTATTTGAGTAGAATGAAGGTTTTTAACACATTTACACCGAGCTGTGCTCTCAGAAACGCTCGAAACACGCGATATCACGATTTTGGTGTTCTTCGATTTTTCGTTCGCCACAGCTGTGGCAGACGACTTTTAACGCATGGGTATTGCGCATTTGAGTAGAATGAAGGTTTTTGACACATTTACACGGAGCTGTGCTCTCAGAAACGCTCGAAACACGCGATGTCACGATTTTGATGTACGTCGATTTTTCGTTTGCCACAGCTGTGGCAGACGACTTTTAACGCATGGATATTGTGCATTTGAGTAGAATGAAGGTTTCTGAAACATTTACACCGAGCTGTGCTCTCAGAAAAACTCGAAACACGCGATATCACGATTTTGGTGTTCTTCGATTTTTCGTTCGCCCCAGCTGTGGCAGACGACTTTTAACGCATGGATATTGCGCATTTGAGTAGAATGGAGGTTTTTGACACATTTACACCGAGCTGTGCTCTCAGAAACGCTCGAAACACGTGATATCACGATTTTGGTGTTCCTCGATTTTTCGTTCGCTACAGCTGTGCCAGACGACTTTTAAGGCATGGATATTGCGCATTTGAGTAGAATGAAGGTTTTTGACACATTTACACCGAGCTGTGCTCTCAGAAACGCTCGAAACACGCGATATCACGATTTTGGTGTTCTTCGATTTTTCGTTCGCCACAGCTGTGGCAGACGACTTTTCATGCATGGATATTGCGCATTTGAGTAGAATGGAGGTTTTTGACACATTTACACGGAGCTGTGCTCTCAGAAACGCTCGAAACACGCGATGTCACGATTTTGATGTACGTCGATTTTTCGTTTGCCACAGCTGTGGCAGACGACTTTTAACGCATGGATATTGTGCATTTGAGTAGAATGAAGGTTTCTGACACATTTACACCGAGCTGTGCTCTCAGAAAAACTCGAAACACGCGATATCACGATTTTGGTGTTCTTCGATTTTTCGTGCGCCACATCTGTGGCAGACGACTTTTAACGCATGGATATTGTGCATTTGAGTATAATGAAGGTTTTTGACTCATTTACACCGAGCTGTGCTCTCAGAAACGCTCGAAACACGCGATATCACGATTTTGGTGTTCTTCGATTTTTCGTTTTCCACAGCTGTGGCAGACGACTTTTAACGCATGGATATTGCGCATTTGAGTAGAATGGAGGTTTTTGACACATTTACACCGAGCTGTGCACTCAGAAACGCTCGAAACACGCGATATCAGGATTTTGGTGTTCTTCAATGTTTCGTTCGCCACGGCTGCGCCAGACAACTTTTAACACATGGATTTTGTGTATTTGAGTAGAATGAAGGTTTTTAACACATTTACACCGAGCTGTGCTCTCAGAAACGCTCGAAACACGCGATATCACGATTTTGGTGTTCTTCGATTTTTCGTTCGCCACAGCTGTGGCAGACGACTTTTAACGCATGGATATTGCGCATTTGAGTAGAATGAAGGTTTTTGACACATTTACACGGAGCTGTGCTCTCAGAAACGCTCGAAACACGCGATGTCACGATTTTGATGTACGTCGATTTTTCGTTTGCCACAGCTGTGGCAGACGACTTTTAACGCATGGATATTGTGCATTTGAGTAGAATGAAGGTTTCTGAAACATTTACACCGAGCTGTGCTCTCAGAAAAACTCGAAACACGCGATATCACGATTTTGGTGTTCTTCGATTTTTCGTTCACCCCAGCTGTGGCAGACGACTTTTAACGCATGGATATTGCGCATTTGAGTAGAATGGAGGTTTTTGACACATTTACACCGAGCTGTGCTCTCAGAAACGCTCGAAACACGTGATATCACGATTTTGGTGTTCCTCGATTTTTCGTTCGCTACAGCTGTGCCAGACGACTTTTAAGGCATGGATATTGCGCATTTGAGTAGAATGAAGGTTTTTGACACATTTACACCGAGCTGTGCTCTCAGAAACGCTCGAAACACGCGATATCACGATTTTGGTGTTCTTCGATTTTTCGTTCGCCACAGCTGTGGCAGACGACTTTTCATGCATGGATATTGCGCATTTGAGTAGAATGAAGGTTTCTGACACATTTACACCGAGCTGTGCTCTCAGAAAAACTCGAAACACGCGATATCACGATTTTGGTGTTCTTCGGTTTTTCGTTCCCCACAGCTGTGGCAGACGACTTTTAACGCATGGATATTGTGCATTTGAGTAGAATGAAGGTTTCTGAAACATTTACACCGAGCTGTGCTCTCAGAAAAACTCGAAACACGCGATATCACGATTTTGGTGTTCTTCGATTTTTCGTTCGCCCCAGCTGTGGCAGACGACTTTTAACGCATGGATATTGCGCATTTGAGTAGAATGGAGGTTTTTGACACATTTACACCGAGCTGTGCTCTCAGAAACGCTCGAAACACGTGATATCACGATTTTGGTGTTCCTCGATTTTTCGTTCGCTACAGCTGTGCCAGACGACTTTTAAGGCATGGATATTGCGCATTTGAGTAGAATGAAGGTTTTTGACACATTTACACCGAGCTGTGCTCTCAGAAACGCTCGAAACACGCGATATCACGATTTTGGTGTTCTTCGATTTTTCGTTCGCCCCAGCTGTGGCAGACGACTTTTAACGCATGGATATTGCGCATTTGAGTAGAATGGAGGTTTTTGACACATTTACACCGAGCTGTGCTCTCAGAAACGCTCGAAACACGTGATATCACGATTTTGGTGTTCCTCGATTTTTCGTTCGCTACAGCTGTGCCAGACGACTTTTAAGGCATGGATATTGCGCATTTGAGTAGAATGAAGGTTTTTGACACATTTACACCGAGCTGTGCTCTCAGAAACGCTCGAAACACGCGATATCACGATTTTGGTGTTCTTCGATTTTTCGTTCGCCACAGCTGTGGCAGACGACTTTTCATGCATGGATATTGCGCATTTGAGTAGAATGAAGGTTTCTGACACATTTACACCGAGCTGTGCTCTCAGAAAAACTCGAAACACGCGATATCACGATTTTGGTGTTCTTCGGTTTTTCGTTCCCCACAGCTGTGCCAGACACTTTTAACGCATGGATATTGCGCATTTCAGTAGAATGAAGGTTTTTGACACATTTACACCGAGCTGTGCTCTCAGAAACGCTCGAAGCACGCGATATCACGATTTTGGAGTTCCTCGACTTTTCGTTCCCCACAGCTGTGCCAGACGACTTTTAACGCATGGATATTGTGCATTTGAGTAGAATGAAGGTTTTTGACACATTTACACCGAGCTGTGCTCTCAGAAACGCTCGAAACATGCAATTTCGCGATTTTGGTGCTGTTCAAAGTTTCGTTCGCCACAGCTGTGCCGGACAACTATTAACGCATGGATATTGTGCATTTGAGTAGAATAAAGGTTTTTGACACATTTACACCGAGCTGTGCTCTCAGAAACGCTCGAAGCACGCGATATCACGATTTTGGAGTCCCTCGATTTTTCGTTCCCCACAGATGTGCCAGACGACTTTTGACGCATAGATATTGTGCATTTGAGTAGAATGAAGGTTTTTGACACATTTACACCGAGCTATGCTCTAAGAAACGATCGAAACACGCGATATCACGATTTTGTACTGTTCAAAGTTTCGTTCACCACAGCTTTGGCAGACGACTTTTAACGCATGGATATTGTGCATTTGAGTAGAATGAAGGTTTCTGACACATTTACACCGAGCTGTGCTCTCAGCAACGCTCGAAACACGTGATATCACGATTTTGTGCTGTTCAAAGTTTCGTTCACCACAGCTGTGGCAGACGACTTTTAACGCATGGATATTGTGCATTTGAGTAGAATGAAGGTTTCTGACACATTTACACCGAGCTGTGCTCTCAGAAACGCTCGAAACACGTGATATCACGATTTTGGTGTTCCTCGATTTTTCGTTCGCTACAGCTGTGCCAGACGACTTTTAACACATGGATCTTGTGTATTTGAGTATAATGAAGGTTTTTGACACATTTACACCGAGCTGTGCTCTCAGAAACGCTCGAAACATGTGATATCACGATTTTGTACTGTTCAAAGTTTCGTTCACCACAGCTGTGGCAGACGACTTTTAACGCATGGATATTGCGCATTTGAGTAGAATGGAGGTTTTTGACACATTTACACCGAGCTGTGCACTCAGAAACGCTCGAAACACGCAATATCAGGATTTTGGTGTTCTTCAATGTTTCGTTCGCCACGGCTGCGCCAGACAACTTTTAACACATGGATTTTGTGCATTTGAGTAGAATGAAGGTTTCTGACACATTTACACCGAGCTGTGCTCTCAGAAACGCTCGAAACACGCGATATCAGGATTTTGGTGTTCTTCGATTTTTCGTTCGCCACAGCTGTGCCAGACGACTTTTAACGCATGGATATTGTGCATTTGAGTAGAATGAAGGTTTCGACACATTTACACCGAGCTGTGCTCTCAGAAACGCTCGAAACACGTGATATCACGATTTTGTACTGTTCAAAGTTTCGTTCACCACAGCTGTGGCAGACGACTTTTAACGCATGGATATTGTGCATTTGAGTAGAATGAAGGTTTCTGACACATTTACACCGAGCTGTGCTCTCAGAAACGCTCGAAACACGCGATATCACGATTTTGGTGTTCTTCGATTTTTCGTTCGCCACAGCTGTGGCAGACGACTTTTAACGCATGGATATTGCGCATTTGAGTAGAATGGAGGTTTTTGACACATTTACACCGAGCTGTGCACTCAGAAACGCTCGAAACACGCGATATCAGGATTTTGGTGTTCTTCAATGTTTCGTTCGCCACGGCTGCGCCAGACAACTTTTAACACATGGATTTTGTGTATTTGAGTAGAATGAAGGTTTTTAACACATTTACACCGAGCTGTGCTCTCAGAAACGCTCGAAACACGCGATATCACGATTTTGGTGTTCTTCGATTTTTCGTTCGCCACAGCTGTGGCAGACGACTTTTAACGCATGGATATTGCGCATTTGAGTAGAATGAAGGTTTTTGACACATTTACACGGAGCTGTGCTCTCAGAAACGCTCGAAACACGCGATGTCACGATTTTGGTGTTCTTCGGTTTTTCGTTCGCCACAGCTGTGCCAGACACTTTTATCGCATGGATATTGCGCATTTGAGTAGAATGGATTTTTTTGACACATTTACACCGAGCTGTGCTCTCAGAAACGCTCGAAACACGCGATATCACGATTTTGGTGTTCTTCGATTTTTCGTTCGCCACAGCTGTGGCAGACGACTTTTAACGCATGGATATTGCGCATTTGAGTAGAATGAAGGTTTTTGACACATTTACACCGAGCTGTGCACTCAGAAACGCTCGAAACACGCGATATCAGGATTTTGGTGTTCTTCAATGTTTCGTTCGCCACGGCTGCGCCAGACAACTTTTAGCACATGGATTTTGTGTATTTGAGTAGAATGAAGGTTTTTAACACATTTACACCGAGCTGTGCTCTCAGAAACGCTCGAAACACGCGATATCACGATTTTGGTGTTCTTCGATTTTTCGTTCGCCACAGCTGTGGCAGACGACTTTTAATGCATGGATATTGCGCATTTGAGTAGAATGAAGGTTTTTGACACATTTACACGGAGCTGTGCTCTCAGAAACGCTCGAAACACGCGATGTCACGATTTTGATGTACGTCGATTTTTCGTTTGCCACAGCTGTGGCAGACGACTTTTAACGCATGGATATTGTGCATTTGAGTAGAATGAAGGTTTCTGAAACATTTACACCGAGCTGTGCTCTCAGAAAAACTCGAAACACGCGATATCACGATTTTGGTGTTCTTCGATTTTTCGTTCGCCCCAGCTGTGGCAGACGACTTTTAACGCATGGATATTGCGCATTTGAGTAGAATGGAGGTTTTTGACACATTTACACCGAGCTGTGCTCTCAGAAACGCTCGAAACACGTGATATCACGATTTTGGTGTTCCTCGATTTTTCGTTCGCTACAGCTGTGCCAGACGACTTTTAAGGCATGGATATTGCGCATTTGAGTAGAATGAAGGTTTTTGACACATTTACACCGAGCTGTGCTCTCAGAAACGCTCGAAACACGCGATATCACGATTTTGGTGTTCTTCGATTTTTCGTTCGCCACAGCTGTGGCAGACGACTTTTCATGCATGGATATTGCGCATTTGAGTAGAATGGAGGTTTTTGACACATTTACACGGAGCTGTGCTCTCAGAAACGCTCGAAACACGCGATGTCACGATTTTGATGTACGTCGATTTTTCGTTTGCCACAGCTGTGGCAGACGACTTTTAACGCATGGATATTGTGCATTTGAGTAGAATGAAGGTTTCTGACACATTTACACCGAGCTGTGCTCTCAGAAAAACTCGAAACACGCGATATCACGATTTTGGTGTTCTTCGATTTTTCGTGCGCCACATCTGTGGCAGACGACTTTTAACGCATGGATATTGTGCATTTGAGTATAATGAAGGTTTTTGACACATTTACACCGAGCTGTGCTCTCAGAAACGCTCGAAACACGCGATATCACGATTTTGGTGTTCTTCGATTTTTCGTTTTCCACAGCTGTGGCAGACGACTTTTAACGTATGGATATTGCGCATTTGAGTAGAATGGAGGTTTTTGACACATTTACACCGAGCTGTGCACTCAGAAACGCTCGAAACACGCGATATCAGGATTTTGGTGTTCTTCAATGTTTCGTTCGCCACGGCTGCGCCAGACAACTTTTAACACATGGATTTTGTGTATTTGAGTAGAATGAAGGTTTTTAACACATTTACACCGAGCTGTGCTCTCAGAAACGCTCGAAACACGCGATATCACGATTTTGGAGTTCCTCGACTTTTCGTTCCCCACAGCTGTGCCAGACGACTTTTAACGCATGGATATTGTGCATTTGAGTAGAATGAAGGTTTTTGACACATTTACACCGAGCTGTGCTCTCAGAAACGCTCGAAACATGCAATTTCGCGATTTTGGTGCTGTTCAAAGTTTCGTTCGCCACAGCTGTGCCGGACAACTATTAACGCATGGATATTGTGCATTTGAGTAGAATAAAGGTTTTTGACACATTTACACCGAGCTGTGCTCTCAGAAACGCTCGAAGCACGCGATATCACGATTTTGGAGTTCCTCGATTTTTCGTTCCCCACAGATGTGCCAGACGACTTTTGACGCATAGATATTGTGCATTTGAGTAGAATGAAGGTTATTGACACATTTACACCGAGCTATGCTCTAAGAAACGATCGAAACACGCGATATCACGATTTTGTAGTGTTCAAAGTTTCGTTCACCACAGCTTTGGCAGACGACTTTTAACGCATGGATATTGTGCATTTGAGTAGAATGAAGGTTTCTGACACATTTACACCGAGCTGTGCTCTAAGAAACGATCGAAACACGCGATATCACGATTTTGTACTGTTGAAAGTTTCGTTCACCACAGCTTTGGCAGACGACTTTTAACGCATGGATATTGTGCATTTGAGTAGAATGAAGGTTTCTGACACATTTACACCGAGCTGTGCTCTCAGAAACGCTCGAAACACGCGATATCACGATTTTGGTGTATGTCGATTTTTCGTTCACCACAGCTGTGGCAGAAGACTTTTAACGCATGGATATTGCGCATTTGAGTAGAATGGAGGTTTTTGACACATTTACACCGAGCTGTGCACTCAGAAACGCTCGAAACACGCGATGTCACGATTTTGATGTACGTCGATTTTTCGTTTGCCACAGCTGTGGCAGACGACTTTTAACGCATGGATATTGCGCATTTGAGTAGAATGGAGGTTTGTGACACATTTACACCGAGCTGTGCTCTCAGAAATTCTCGAAACACGCGATATCACGATTTTGGTGTTCTTCGATTTTTCGTTCGCCACAGCTGTGGCAGACGACTTTTAATGCATGGATATTGCGCATTTGAGTAGAATGGAGGTTTTTGACACATATACACGGAGCTGTGCTCTCAGAAACGCTCGAAACACGCGATGTCACGATTTTGATGTACGTCGATTTTTCGTTTGCCACAGCTGTGGCAGACGACTTTTAACGCATGGATATTGTGCATTTGAGTAGAATGAAGGTTTCTGACACATTTACACCGAGCTGTGCTCTCAGAAAAACTAGAAACACGCGATATCACGATTTTGGTGTTCTTCGGTTTTTCGTTCCCCACAGCTGTGCCAGACACTTTTAACGCATGGATATTGCGCATTTCAGTAGAATGAAGGTTTTTGACACATTTACACCGAGCTGTGCTCTCAGAAACGCTCGAAGCACGCGATATCACGATTTTGGTGTTCTTCGATTTTTCGTGCGCCACATCTGTGGCAGACGACTTTTAACGCATGGATATTGTGCATTTGAGTATAATGAAGGTTTTTGACACATTTACACCGAGCTGTGCTCTCAGAAACGCTCGAAACACGCGATATCACGATTTTGGTGTTCTTCGATTTTTCGTTTTCCACAGCTGTGGCAGACGACTTTTAACGCATGGATATTGCGCATTTGAGTAGAATGGAGGTTTTTGACACATTTACACCGAGCTGTGCACTCAGAAACGCTCGAAACACGCGATATCAGGATTTTGGTGTTCTTCAATGTTTCGTTCGCCACGGCTGCGCCAGACAACTTTTAACACATGGATTTTGTGTATTTGAGTAGAATGAAGGTTTTTAACACATTTACACCGAGCTGTGCTCTCAGAAACGCTCGAAACACGCGATATCACGATTTTGGTGTTCTTCGATTTTTCGTTCGCCACAGCTGTGGCAGACGACTTTTAACGCATGGATATTGCGCATTTGAGTAGAATGAAGGTTTTTGACACATTTACACGGAGCTGTGCTCTCAGAAACGCTCGAAACACGCGATGTCACGATTTTGATGTACGTCGATTTTTCGTTTGCCACAGCTGTGGCAGACGACTTTTAACGCATGGATATTGTGCATTTGAGTAGAATGAAGGTTTCTGAAACATTTACACCGAGCTGTGCTCTCAGAAAAACTCGAAACACGCGATATCACGATTTTGGTGTTCTTCGATTTTTCGTTCGCCCCAGCTGTGGCAGACGACTTTTAACGCATGGATATTGCGCATTTGAGTAGAATGGAGGTTTTTGACACATTTACACCGAGCTGTGCTCTCAGAAACGCTCGAAACACGTGATATCACGATTTTGGTGTTCCTCGATTTTTCGTTCGCTACAGCTGTGCCAGACGACTTTTAAGGCATGGATATTGCGCATTTGAGTAGAATGAAGGTTTTTGACTCATTTACACCGAGCTGTGCTCTCAGAAACGCTCGAAACACGCGATATCACGATTTTGGTGTTCTTCGATTTTTCGTTCGCCACAGCTGTGGCAGACGACTTTTCATGCATGGATATTGCGCATTTGAGTAGAATGGAGGTTTTTGACACATTTACACGGAGCTGTGCTCTCAGAAACGCTCGAAACACGCGATGTCACGATTTTGATGTACGTCGATTTTTCGTTTGCCACAGCTGTGGCAGACGACTTTTAACGCATGGATATTGTGCATTTGAGTAGAATGAAGGTTTCTGACACATTTACACCGAGCTGTGCTCTCAGAAAAACTCGAAACACGCGATATCACGATTTTGGTGTTCTTCGGTTTTTCGTTCCCCACAGCTGTGCCAGACACTTTTAACGCATGGATATTGCGCATTTCAGTAGAATGAAGGTTTTTGACACATTTACACCGAGCTGTGCTCTCAGAAACGCTCGAAGCACGCGATATCACGATTTTGGAGTTCCTCGACTTTTCGTTCCCCACAGCTGTGCCAGACGACTTTTAACGCATGGATATTGTGCATTTGAGTAGAATGAAGGTTTTTGACACATTTACACCGAGCTGTGCTCTCAGAAACGCTCGAAACATGCAATTTCGCGATTTTGGTGCTGTTCAAAGTTTCGTTCGCCACAGCTGTGCCGGACAACTATTAACGCATGGATATTGTGCATTTGAGTAGAATAAAGGTTTTTGACACATTTACACCGAGCTGTGCTCTCAGAAACGCTCGAAGCACGCGATATCACGATTTTGGAGTTCCTCGATTTTTCGTTCCCCACAGATGTGCCAGACGACTTTTGACGCATAGATATTGTGCATTTGAGTAGAATGAAGGTTTTTGACACATTTACACCGAGCTATGCTCTAAGAAACGATCGAAACACGCGATATCACGATTTTGTAGTGTTCAAAGTTTCGTTCACCACAGCTTTGGCAGACGACTTTTAACGCATGGATATTGTGCATTTGAGTAGAATGAAGGTTTCTGACACATTTACACCGAGCTGTGCTCTAAGAAACGATCGAAACACGCGATATCACGATTTTGTACTGTTGAAAGTTTCGTTCACCACAGCTTTGGCAGACGACTTTTAACGCATGGATATTGTGCATTTGAGTAGAATGAAGGTTTCTGACACATTTACACCGAGCTGTGCTCTCAGAAACGCTCGAAACACGCGATATCACGATTTTGGTGTATGTCGATTTTTCGTTCACCACAGCTGTGGCAGAAGACTTTTAACGCATGGATATTGCGTATTTGAGTAGAATGGAGGTTTTTGACACATTTACACCGAGCTGTGCACTCAGAAACGCTCGAAACACGCGATGTCACGATTTTGATGTACGTCGATTTTTCGTTTGCCACAGCTGTGGCAGACGACTTTTAACGCATGGATATTGCGCATTTGAGTAGAATGGAGGTTTGTGACACATTTACACCGAGCTGTGCTCTCAGAAACGCTCGAAACACGCGATATCACGATTTTGGTGTTCTTCGATTTTTCGTTCGCCACAGCTGTGGCAGACGACTTTTAACGCATGGATATTGCGCATTTGAGTAGAATGAAGGTTTTTGACACATTTACACGGAGCTGTGCTCTCAGAAACGCTCGAAACACGCGATGTCACGATTTTGATGTACGTCGATTTTTCGTTTGCCACAGCTGTGGCAGACGACTTTTAACGCATGGATATTGTGCATTTGAGTAGAATGAAGGTTTCTGAAACATTTACACCGAGCTGTGCTCTCAGAAAAACTCGAAACACGCGATATCACGATTTTGGTGTTCTTCGATTTTTCGTTCGCCCCAGCTGTGGCAGACGACTTTTAACGCATGGATATTGCGCATTTGAGTAGAATGGAGGTTTTTGACACATTTACACCGAGCTGTGCTCTCAGAAACGCTCGAAACACGTGATATCACGATTTTGGTGTTCCTCGATTTTTCGTTCGCTACAGCTGTGCCAGACGACTTTTAACGCATGGATATTGTGCATTTGAGTAGAATGAAGGTTTTTGACACATTTACACCGAGCTGTGCTCTCAGAAACGCTCGAAACATGCAATTTCGCGATTTTGGTGCTGTTCAAAGTTTCGTTCGCCACAGCTGTGCCGGACAACTATTAACGCATGGATATTGTGCATTTGAGTAGAATAAAGGTTTTTGACTCATTTACACCGAGCTGTGCTCTCAGAAACGCTCGAAACACGCGATATCACGATTTTGATGTACGTCGATTTTTCGTTTGCCACAGCTGTGGCAGACGACTTTTAAGGCATGGATATTGCGCATTTGAGTAGAATGAAGGTTTTTGACTCATTTACACCGAGCTGTGCTCTCAGAAACGCTCGAAACACGCGATATCACGATTTTGGTGTTCTTCGATTTTTCGTTCGCCACAGCTGTGGCAGACGACTTTTCATGCATGGATATTGCGCATTTGAGTAGAATGGAGGTTTTTGACACATTTACACGGAGCTGTGCTCTCAGAAACGCTCGAAACACGCGATGTCACGATTTTGATGTACGTCGATTTTTCGTTTGCCACAGCTGTGGCAGACGACTTTTAACGCATGGATATTGTGCATTTGAGTAGAATGAAGGTTTCTGACACATTTACACCGAGCTGTGCTCTCAGAAAAACTCGAAACACGCGATATCACGATTTTGGTGTTCTTCGGTTTTTCGTTCCCCACAGCTGTGCCAGACACTTTTAACGCATGGATATTGCGCATTTCAGTAGAATGAAGGTTTTTGACACATTTACACCGAGCTGTGCTCTCAGAAACGCTCGAAGCACGCGATATCACGATTTTGGAGTTCCTCGACTTTTCGTTCCCCACAGCTGTGCCAGACGACTTTTAACGCATGGATATTGTGCATTTGAGTAGAATGAAGGTTTTTGACACATTTACACCGAGCTGTGCTCTCAGAAACGCTCGAAACATGCAATTTCGCGATTTTGGTGCTGTTCAAAGTTTCGTTCGCCACAGCTGTGCCGGACAACTATTAACGCATGGATATTGTGCATTTGAGTAGAATAAAGGTTTTTGACACATTTACACCGAGCTGTGCTCTCAGAAACGCTCGAAGCACGCGATATCACGATTTTGGAGTTCCTCGATTTTTCGTTCCCCACAGATGTGCCAGACGACTTTTGACGCATAGATATTGTGCATTTGAGTAGAATGAAGGTTTTTGACACATTTACACCGAGCTATGCTCTAAGAAACGATCGAAACACGCGATATCACGATTTTGTAGTGTTCAAAGTTTCGTTCACCACAGCTTTGGCAGACGACTTTTAACGCATGGATATTGTGCATTTGAGTAGAATGAAGGTTTCTGACACATTTACACCGAGCTGTGCTCTAAGAAACGATCGAAACACGCGATATCACGATTTTGTACTGTTGAAAGTTTCGTTCACCACAGCTTTGGCAGACGACTTTTAACGCATGGATATTGTGCATTTGAGTAGAATGAAGGTTTCTGACACATTTACACCGAGCTGTGCTCTCAGAAACGCTCGAAACACGCGATATCACGATTTTGGTGTATGTCGATTTTTCGTTCACCACAGCTGTGGCAGAAGACTTTTAACGCATGGATATTGCGCATTTGAGTAGAATGGAGGTTTTTGACACATTTACACCGAGCTGTGCACTCAGAAACGCTCGAAACACGCGATGTCACGATTTTGATGTACGTCGATTTTTCGTTTGCCACAGCTGTGGCAGACGACTTTTAACGCATGGATATTGCGCATTTGAGTAGAATGGAGGTTTGTGACACATTTACACCGAGCTGTGCTCTCAGAAACGCTCGAAACACGCGATATCACGATTTTGGTGTTCTTCGATTTTTCGTTCGCCACAGCTGTGGCAGACGACTTTTAATGCATGGATATTGCGCATTTGAGTAGAATGGAGGTTTTTGACACATATACACGGAGCTGTGCTCTCAGAAACGCTCGAAGCACGCGATATCACGATATTGGAGTTCCTCGACTTTTCGTTCCCCACAGCTGTGCCAGACGACTTTTGACGCATAGATATCGTGCATTTGAGTAGAATGAAGGTTTTTGACACATTTACACCGAGCTATGCTCTCAGAAACGCTCGAAACACGCGATATCACGATTTTGGTGTATGTCGATTTTTCGTTCGCCACAGCTGTGGCAGACGACTTTTAACGCATGGATATTGTGCATTTGAGTAGAATGAAGGTTTTTGACACATTTACACCGAGCTGTGCTCTCAGAAACGCTCGAAACATGCAATTTCGCGATTTTGGTGCTGTTCAAAGTTTCGTTCGCCACAGCTGTGCCGGACAACTATTAACGCATGGATATTGTGCATTTGAGTAGAATAAAGGTTTTTGACACATTTACACCGAGCTGTGCTCTCAGAAACGCTCGAAGCACGCGATATCACGATTTTGGAGTTCCTCGATTTTTCGTTCCCCACAGATGTGCCAGACGACTTTTGACGCATAGATATTGTGCATTTGAGTAGAATGAAGGTTTTTGACACATTTACACCGAGCTATGCTCTAAGAAACGATCGAAACACGCGATATCACGATTTTGTACTGTTCAAAGTTTCGTTCACCACAGCTTTGGCAGAGGACTTTTAACGCATGGATATTGTGCATTTGAGTAGAATGAAGGTTTCTGACACATTTACACCGAGCTGTGCTCTCAGCAACGCTCGAAACACGTGATATCACGATTTTGTACTGTTCAAAGTTTCGTTCACCACAGCTGTGGCAGACGACTTTCAACGCATGGATATTGTGCATTTGAGTAGAATGAAGGTTTCTGACACATTTACACCGAGCTGTGCTCTCAGAAACGCTCGAAACACGTGATATCACGATTTTGGTGTTCCTCGATTTTTCGTTCGCTACAGCTGTGCCAGACGACTTTTAACACATGGATCTTGTGTATTTGAGTATAATGAAGGTTTTTGACACATTTACACCGAGCTGTGCTCTCAGAAACGCTCGAAACACGCGATATCACGATTTTGGTGTTCTTCGATTTTTCGTTTTCCACAGCTGTGGCAGACGACTTTTAACGCATGGATATTGCGCATTTGAGTAGAATGGAGGTTTTTGACACATTTACACCGAGCTGTGCACTCAGAAACGCTCGAAACACGCGATATCAGGATTTTGGTGTTCTTCAATGTTTCGTTCGCCACGGCTGCGCCAGACAACTTTTAACACATGGATTTTGTGTATTTGAGTAGAATGAAGGTTTTTAACACATTTACACCGAGCTGTGCTCTCAGAAACGCTCGAAACACGCGATATCACGATTTTGGTGTTCTTCGATTTTTCGTTCGCCACAGCTGTGGCAGACGACTTTTAACGCATGGATATTGCGCATTTGAGTAGAATGAAGGTTTTTGACACATTTACACGGAGCTGTGCTCTCAGAAACGCTCGAAACACGCGATGTCACGATTTTGATGTACGTCGATTTTTCGTTTGCCACAGCTGTGGCAGACGACTTTTAACGCATGGATATTGTGCATTTGAGTAGAATGAAGGTTTCTGAAACATTTACACCGAGCTGTGCTCTCAGAAAAACTCGAAACACGCGATATCACGATTTTGGTGTTCTTCGATTTTTCGTTCGCCCCAGCTGTGGCAGACGACTTTTAACGCATGGATATTGCGCATTTGAGTAGAATGGAGGTTTTTGACACATTTACACCGAGCTGTGCTCTCAGAAACGCTCGAAACACGCGATATCACGATTTTGGTGTTCTTCGATTTTTCGTTCGCCACAGCTGTGGCAGACGACTTTTAACGCATGGATATTGCGCATTTGAGTAGAATGGAGGTTTTTGATACATTTACAACGAGCTGTGCACTCAGAAACGCTCGAAACACGCGATATCAGGATTTTGGTGTTCTTCGATTTTTCGTTCGCCACAGCTGTGCCAGACGACTTTTAACGCATGGATATTGTGCATTTGAGTAGAATGAATGTTTCGACACATTTACACCGAGCTGTGCTCTCAGAAACGCTCGAAACATGTGATATCACGATTTTGTACTGTTCAAAGTTTCGTTCACCACAGCTGTGGCAGACGACTTTTAACGCATGGATATTGCGCATTTGAGTAGAATGGAGGTTTTTGACACATTTACACCGAGCTGTGCACTCAGAAACGCTCGAAACACGCAATATCAGGATTTTGGTGTTCTTCAATGTTTCGTTCGCCACGGCTGCGCCAGACAACTTTTAACACATGGATTTTGTGCATTTGAGTAGAATGAAGGTTTCTGACACATTTACACCGAGCTGTGCTCTCAGAAACGCTCGAAACACGCGATATCACGATTTTGGTGTTCTTCGATTTTTCGTTCGCCACAGCTGTGGCAGACGACTTTTAACGCATGGATATTGCGCATTTGAGTAGAATGGAGGTTTTTGACACATTTACAACGAGCTGTGCACTCAGAAACGCTCGAAACACGCGATATCAGGATTTTGGTGTTCTTCGATTTTTCGTTCGCCACAGCTGTGCCAGACGACTTTTAACGCATGGATATTGTGCATTTGAGTAGAATGAAGGTTTCGACACATTTACACCGAGCTGTGCTCTCAGAAACGCTCGAAACACGTGATATCACGATTTTGTACTGTTCAAAGTTTCGTTCACCACAGCTGTGGCAGACGACTTTTAACGCATGGATATTGTGCATTTGAGTAGAATGAAGGTTTCTGACACATTTGCACCGAGCTGTGCTCTCAGAAACGCTCGAAACACGCGATATCACGATTTTGGTGTTCTTCGATTTTTCGTTCGCCACAGCTGTGGCAGACGACTTTTAACGCATGGATATTGCGCATTTGAGTAGAATGGAGGTTTTTGACACATTTACACCGAGCTGTGCACTCAGAAACGCTCGAAACACGCGATATCAGGATTTTGGTGTTCTTCAATGTTTCGTTCGCCACGGCTGCGCCAGACAACTTTTAACACATGGATTTTGTGTATTTGAGTAGAATGAAGGTTTTTAACACATTTACACCGAGCTGTGCTCTCAGAAACGCTCGAAACACGCGATATCACGATTTTGGTGTTCTTCGATTTTTCGTTCGCCACAGCTGTGGCAGACGACTTTTAACGCATGGATATTGCGCATTTGAGTAGAATGAAGGTTTTTGACACATTTACACGGAGCTGTGCTCTCAGAAACGCTCGAAACACGCGATGTCACGATTTTGGTGTTCTTCGGTTTTTCGTTCGCCACAGCTGTGCCAGACACTTTTATCGCATGGATATTGCGCATTTGAGTAGAATGGATTTTTTTGACACATTTACACCGAGCTGTGCTCTCAGAAACGCTCGAAACACGCGATATCACGATTTTGGTGTTCTTCGATTTTTCGTTCGCCACAGCTGTGGCAGACGACTTTTAACGCATGGATATTGCGCATTTGAGTAGAATGAAGGTTTTTGACACATTTACACCGAGCTGTGCACTCAGAAACGCTCGAAACACGCGATATCAGGATTTTGGTGTTCTTCAATGTTTCGTTCGCCACGGCTGCGCCAGACAACTTTTAACACATGGATTTTGTGTATTTGAGTAGAATGAAGGTTTTTAACACATTTACACCGAGCTGTGCTCTCAGAAACGCTCGAAACACGCGATATCACGATTTTGGTGTTCTTCGATTTTTCGTTCGCCACAGCTGTGGCAGACGACTTTTAACGCATGGGTATTGCGCATTTGAGTAGAATGAAGGTTTTTGACACATTTACACGGAGCTGTGCTCTCAGAAACGCTCGAAACACGCGATGTCACGATTTTGATGTACGTCGATTTTTCGTTTGCCACAGCTGTGGCAGACGACTTTTAACGCATGGATATTGTGCATTTGAGTAGAATGAAGGTTTCTGAAACATTTACACCGAGCTGTGCTCTCAGAAAAACTCGAAACACGCGATATCACGATTTTGGTGTTCTTCGATTTTTCGTTCGCCCCAGCTGTGGCAGACGACTTTTAACGCATGGATATTGCGCATTTGAGTAGAATGGAGGTTTTTGACACATTTACACCGAGCTGTGCTCTCAGAAACGCTCGAAACACGTGATATCACGATTTTGGTGTTCCTCGATTTTTCGTTCGCTACAGCTGTGCCAGACGACTTTTAAGGCATGGATATTGCGCATTTGAGTAGAATGAAGGTTTTTGACACATTTACACCGAGCTGTGCTCTCAGAAACGCTCGAAACACGCGATATCACGATTTTGGTGTTCTTCGATTTTTCGTTCGCCACAGCTGTGGCAGACGACTTTTCATGCATGGATATTGCGCATTTGAGTAGAATGGAGGTTTTTGACACATTTACACGGAGCTGTGCTCTCAGAAACGCTCGAAACACGCGATGTCACGATTTTGATGTACGTCGATTTTTCGTTTGCCACAGCTGTGGCAGACGACTTTTAACGCATGGATATTGTGCATTTGAGTAGAATGAAGGTTTCTGACACATTTACACCGAGCTGTGCTCTCAGAAAAACTCGAAACACGCGATATCACGATTTTGGTGTTCTTCGATTTTTCGTGCGCCACATCTGTGGCAGACGACTTTTAACGCATGGATATTGTGCATTTGAGTATAATGAAGGTTTTTGACTCATTTACACCGAGCTGTGCTCTCAGAAACGCTCGAAACACGCGATATCACGATTTTGGTGTTCTTCGATTTTTCGTTTTCCACAGCTGTGGCAGACGACTTTTAACGCATGGATATTGCGCATTTGAGTAGAATGGAGGTTTTTGACACATTTACACCGAGCTGTGCACTCAGAAACGCTCGAAACACGCGATATCAGGATTTTGGTGTTCTTCAATGTTTCGTTCGCCACGGCTGCGCCAGACAACTTTTAACACATGGATTTTGTGTATTTGAGTAGAATGAAGGTTTTTAACACATTTACACCGAGCTGTGCTCTCAGAAACGCTCGAAACACGCGATATCACGATTTTGGTGTTCTTCGATTTTTCGTTCGCCACAGCTGTGGCAGACGAGTTTTAACGCATGGATATTGCGCATTTGAGTAGAATGAAGGTTTTTGACACATTTACACGGAGCTGTGCTCTCAGAAACGCTCGAAACACGCGATGTCACGATTTTGATGTACGTCGATTTTTCGTTTGCCACAGCTGTGGCAGACGACTTTTAACGCATGGATATTGTGCATTTGAGTAGAATGAAGGTTTCTGAAACATTTACACCGAGCTGTGCTCTCAGAAAAACTCGAAACACGCGATATCACGATTTTGGTGTTCTTCGATTTTTCGTTCGCCCCAGCTGTGGCAGACGACTTTTAACGCATGGATATTGCGCATTTGAGTAGAATGGAGGTTTTTGACACATTTACACCGAGCTGTGCTCTCAGAAACGCTCGAAACACGTGATATCACGATTTTGGTGTTCCTCGATTTTTCGTTCGCTACAGCTGTGCCAGACGACTTTTAAGGCATGGATATTGCGCATTTGAGTAGAATGAAGGTTTTTGACACATTTACACCGAGCTGTGCTCTCAGAAACGCTCGAAACACGCGATATCACGATTTTGGTGTTCTTCGATTTTTGGTTCGCCACAGCTGTGGCAGACGACTTTTCATGCATGGATATTGCGCATTTGAGTAGAATGGAGGTTTTTGACACATTTACACGGAGCTGTGCTCTCAGAAACGCTCGAAACACGCGATGTCACGATTTTGATGTACGTCGATTTTTCGTTTGCCACAGCTGTGGCAGACGACTTTTAACGCATGGATATTGTGTATTTGAGTAGAATGAAGGTTTCTGACACATTTACACCGAGCTGTGCTCTCAGAAAAACTCGAAACACGCGATATCACGATTTCGGTGTTCTTCGATTTTTCGTGCGCCACATCTGTGGCAGACGACTTTTAACGCATGGATATTGCGCATTTGAGTAGAATAGAGGTTTTTGACACATTTACACCGAGCTGTGCACTCAGAAACGCTCGAAACACGCGATATCACGATTTTGGTGTTCTTCGATTTTTCGTTCGCCACATCTGCGGCAGACGACTTTTAATGCATGGATATTGCGCATTTGAGTAGAATGAACGCTTTTGACACATTTACACGGAGCTGTGCTCTTAATAACGCTCGAAACACGAGATATCTCGATTTTGGTACTGTTCAAATTTTCGTTCGCCACAGCTGTGCCAGACGACTTTTAACGCATGGATACTGTGAATTTGAGTAGAATGAAGGTTTCTGACACATTTACACCGAGCTGTGCTCTCAGAAAAACTCGAAACACGCGATATCACGATTTTGGTGTTCTTCGGTTTTTCGTTCCCCACAGCTGTGCCAGACACTTTTAACGCATGGATATTGCGCATTTCAGTAGAATGAAGGTTTTTGACACATTTACACCGAGCTGTGCTCTCAGAAACGCTCGAAGCACGCGATATCACGATTTTGGTGTATGTCGATTTTTCGTTCACCACAGCTGTGGCAGAAGACTTTTAACGCATGGATATTGCGCATTTGAGTAGAATGGAGGTTTTTGACACATTTACACCGAGCTGTGCACTCAGAAACGCTCGAAACACGCGATGTCACGATTTTGATGTACGTCGATTTTTCGTTTGCCACAGCTGTGGCAGACGACTTTTAACGCATGGATATTGCGCATTTGAGTAGAATGGAGGTTTGTGACACATTTACACCGAGCTGTGCTCTCAGAAACGCTCGAAACACGCGATATCACGATTTTGGTGTATGTCGATTTTTCGTTCACCACAGCTGTGGCAGAAGACTTTTAACGCATGGATATTGCGCATTTGAGTAGAATGGAGGTTTTTGACACATTTACACCGAGCTGTGCACTCAGAAACGCTCGAAACACGCGATGTCACGATTTTGATGTACGTCGATTTTTCGTTTGCCACAGCTGTGGCAGACGACTTTTAACGCATGGATATTGCGCATTTGAGTAGAATGGAGGTTTGTGACACATTTACACCGAGCTGTGCTCTCAGAAACGCTCGAAACACGCGATATCACGATTTTGGTGTTCTTCGATTTTTCGTTCGCCACAGCTGTGGCAGACGACTTTTAATGCATGGATATTGCGCATTTGAGTAGAATGGAGGTTTTTGACACATATACACGGAGAAGTGCTCTCAGAAACGCTCGAAACACGCGATGTCACGATTTTGATGTACGTCGATTTTTCGTTTGCCACAGCTGTGGCAGACGACTTTTAACGCATGGATATTGTGCATTTGAGTAGAATGAAGGTTTCTGACACATTTACACCGAGCTGTGCTCTCAGAAAAACTCGAAACATCCGATATCACGATTTTGGTGTTCTTCGATTTTTCGTTCGCCACATCTGTGGCAGACGACTTTTAACGCATGGATATTGCGCATTTGAGTAGAATAGAGGTTTTTGACACATTTACACCGAGCTGTGCACTCAGAAACGCTCGAAACACGCAATATCAGGATTTTGGTGTTCTTCAATGTTTCGTTCGCCACGGCTGCGCCAGACAACTTGTAACACATGGATTTTGTGTATTTGAGTAGAATGAAGGTTTTTGACACATTTACACCGAGCTGTGCTCTCAGAAACGCTCGAAACACGCGATATCACGATTTTGGTGTTCTTCGATTTTTCGTTCGCCACAGCTGAGGAAGACGACTTTTAACGCATGGATATTGCGCATTTGAGTAGAATGAAGGTTTTTGACACATTTACACGGAGCTGTGCTCTTAATAACGCTCGAAACACGAGATATCTCGATTTTGGTACTGTTCAAATTTTCGTTCGCCACAGCTGTGCCAGACGACTTTTAACGCATGGATACTGTGAATTTGAGTAGAATGAAGGTTTCTGACACATTTACACCGAGCTGTGCTCTCAGAAAAACTCGAAACACGCGATATCACGATTTTGGTGTTCTTCGGTTTTTCGTTCCCCACAGCTGTGCCAGACACTTTTAACGCATGGATATTGCGCATTTCAGTAGAATGAAGGTTTTTGACACATTTACACCGAGCTGTGCTCTCAGAAACGCTCGAAGCACGCGATATCACGATTTTGGAGTTCCTCGACTTTTCGTTCCCCACAGCTGTGCCAGACGACTTTTGACGCAGAGATATTGTGCATTTGAGTAGAATGAAGGTTTTTGACACACTTACACCGAGCTATGCTCTCAGAAACGATCGAAACACGTGATATCACGATTTTGTACTGTTCAAAGTTTCGTTCACCACAGCTGTGGCAGACGACTTTTAACGCATGGATATTGTGCATTTGAGTAGAATGAAGGTTTCTGACACATTTACACCGAGCTGTGCTCTCAGAAACGCTCGAAACACGCGATATCACGATTTTGGTGTTCTTCGATTTTTCGTTCGCCACAGCTGTGGCAGACGACTTTTAACGCATGGATATTGCGCATTTGAGTAGAATGGAGGTTTTTGACACATTTACACCGAGCTGTGCTCTCAGAAACGCTCGAAACACGCGATATCACGATTTTGGTGTTCTTCGATTTTTCGTTCGCCACAGCTGTGGCAGACGACTTTTAACACATGGATATTGCGCATTTGAGTAGAATGAAGGTTTCTGACACATTTACACGGAGCTGTGCTCTCAGAAACGCTCGTAACACGCGATGTCACGATTTTGATGTACGTCGATTTTTCGTTTGCCACAGCTGTGGCAGACGACTTTTAACGCATGGATATTGTGCATTTGAGTAGAATGAAGGTTTCTGACACATTTACACCGAGCTGTGCTCTCCGAAAAACTCGAAACACGCGATATCACGATTTTGATGTTCTTCGGTTTTTCGTTCGCCACAGCTGTGCCAGATACTTTTAACGCATGGATATTGCGCATTTCAGTAGAATGAAGGTTTTTGACACATTTACACCGAGCTGTGCTCTCAGAAATGCTCGAAGCACGCGATATCACGATTTTGGAGTTCCTCGACTTTTCGTTCCCCACAGCTGTGCCAGACGACTTTTGACGCATAGATATTGTGCATTTAAGTAGAATGAAGGTTTTTGACACATTTACACCGAGCTATGCTCTCAGAAACGATCGAAACACGCGATATCACGATTTTGTACTGTTCAAAGTTTCGTTCACCACAGCTGTGGCATACGACTTTTAACGCATGGATATTGTGCATTTGAGTAGAATGAAGGTTTCTGTCACATTTACACCGAGCTGTGCTCTCAGAAACGCTCGAAACACGCGATATCACGATTTTGGTGTATGTCGATTTTTCGTTCACCACAGCTGTGGCAGACGACTTTTAACGCATGGATATTGTGCATTTGAGTAGAATGAAGGTTTTTGGCACATTTACACCGAGCTATGCTCTAAGAAACGATCGAAACACGCGATATCACGATTTTGTACTGTTGAAAGTTTCGTTCACCACAGCTGTGGCATACGACTTTTAACGCATGGATATTGTGCATTTGAGTAGAATGAAGGTTTCTGTCACATTTACACCGAGCTGTGCTCTCAGAAACGCTCGAAACACGCGATATCACGATTTTGGTGTATGTCGATTTTTCGTTCACCACAGCTGTGGCAGACGACTTTTAACGCATGGATATTGTGCATTTGAGTAGAATGAAGGTTTTTGGCACATTTACACCGAGCTATGCTCTAAGAAACGATCGAAACACGCGATATCACGATTTTGTACTGTTGAAAGTTTCGTTCACCACAGCTTTGGCAGACGACTTTTAACTAATGGATATTGTGCATTTGAGTAGAATGAAGGTTTCTGACACATTTACACCGAGCTGTGCTCTCAGAAACGCTCGAAACACGCGATATCACGATTTTGGTGTTCTTCGATTTTTCGTTCGCCACAACTGTGCCAGACGACTTTTAAGGCATGGATATTGCGCATTTGAGTAGAATGAAGGTTTTTGACACATTTACACCGAGCTGTGCTCTCAGAAACGCTCGGAACACGCGATGTCACGATTTTGATGTACGTCGATTTTTCGTTTGCCACAGCTGTGGCAGACGACTTTTAACGCATGGATATTGTGCATTTGAGTAGAATGAAGGTTTCTGACACATTTACACCGAGCTGTGCTCTCAGAAACGCTCGAAGCACGCGATATCACGATTTTGGAGTTCCTCGACTTTTCGTTCACCACAGCTGTGCCAGACGACTTTTGACGCATAGATATTGTGCATTTGAGTAGAATGAAGGTTTTTGACACATTTACACCGAGCTATGCACTCAGATACGATCGAAACACGCGATATCACGATTTTGTACTGTTCACAGTTTCGTTCACCACAGCTGTGGCAGACGACTTTTAACGCATGGATATTGTGCATTTGAGTAGAATGAAGGTTTCTGACACATTTACACCGAGCTGTGCTCTCAGAAACGCTCGAAACACGCGATATCACGATTTTGGTGTATGTCGATTTTTCGTTCGCCACAGCTGTGGCAGACGACTTTTAACGCATGGATATTGTGCATTTGAGTAGAATGAAGGTTTTTGACACATTTACACCGAGCTGAGCTCTCAGAAACGCTCGAAACATGCAATTTCGCGATTTTGGTGCTGTTCAAAGTTTCGTTCGCCACAGCTGTGCCGGACAACTTTTAACGCATGGATATTGTGCATTTGAGTAGAATGAAGGTTTTTGACATATGTACACCGAGCTGTGCTCTCAGAAACGCTCGAAACACGCGATATCGCGATTTTGGTGTTCTTCGATGTTTCGTTCACCACAGCTGTGCCAGACGACTTTAACCGCATGGATATTGTGCATTTGAGTAGAATGAAGTTTTTTGACATATGTACACCGAGCTGTGCTCTCAGAAACGCTCGAAACACGCGATATCGCGATTTTGGTGTTCTTCGATGTTTCGTTCACCACAGCTGTGCCAGACGACTTTAACCGCATGGATATTGTGCATTTGAGTAGAATGAAGTTTTTTGACACGTTTATACCGTGCTGTGCGCTCAGAAACGCTCGAAACACGCGATATCACGATTTTGGTGTTCTTCGATTTTTCGTTCGCCACAGCTGTGGCAGACGACTTTTAACGCATGGATATTGTGCATTTCAGTAGAATGAAGGGTTTTGACACATTTACACCGAGCTGTGCTCTCAGAAACGATCGAAACACGCGATATCACGATTTTGTACTGTTCAAAGTTTCGTTCACCACAGCTGTGGCAGACGACTTTTAACGCATGGATATTGCGCATTTGAGTAGAATGAAGGTTTTTGACACATCTACACCGAGCTGTGCTCTCAGAAACGCTCGAAACACGCGATATCACGATTTTGGTGTTCTTCGATTTTTCGTTCGCCACAGCTGTGGCAGACGACTTTTAACGCATGGATATTGCGCATTTGAGTAGAATGAAGGTTTTTGACACATCTACACCGAGCTGTGCTCTCAGAAACGCTCGAAACACGCGATATCACGATTTTGGTGTTCTTCGATTTTTCGTTCACCACAGCTGTGGCAGACGACTTTTAACGCATGGATATTGCGCATTTGAGTAGAATGAAGGTTTTTGACACATCTACACCGAGCTGTGCTCTCAGAAACGCTCGAAACACGCGATATCACGATTTTGGTGTTCTTCGATTTTTCGTTCGCCACAGCTGTGGCAGACGACTTTTAACGCATGGATATTGCACATTTGAGTAGAATGAAGGTTTTTGACACATTTACACGGAGCTGTGCTCTCAGAAACGCTCGAAACACGCGATGTCACGATTTTGATGTACGTCGATTTTTCGTTTGCCACAGCTGTGGCAGACGACTTTTAACTTATGGATATTGCACATTTGAGTAGAATGAAGGTTTTTGACACATTTACACGGAGCTGTGCTCTCAGAAACGCT
Organism: Pimpla rufipes; assembly: GCA_963932165.1. Classification (NCBI taxonomy): domain Eukaryota; kingdom Metazoa; phylum Arthropoda; class Insecta; order Hymenoptera; family Ichneumonidae; genus Pimpla; species Pimpla rufipes. The sequence goes on from OZ010639.1 coordinate 4,366,424, forward strand.
CGAAACACGCGATGTCACGATTTTGATGTACGTCGATTTTTCGTTTGCCACAGCTGTGGCAGACGACTTTTAACGCATGGATATTGTGCATTTGAGTAGAATGAAGGTTTCTGACACATTTACACCGAGCTGTGCTCTCAGAAAAACTCGAAACACGCGATATCACGATTTTGGTGTTCTTCGATATTTCGTTCGCCACAGCTGTGCCAGACGACTTTTAAGGCATGGATATTGCGCATTTGAGTAGAATGAAGGTTTTTGACACATTTACACCGAGCTGTGCTCTCAGAAACGCTCGAAACACGCGATGTCACGATTTTGATGTACGTCGATTTTTCGTTTGCCACAGCTGTGGCAGACGACTTTTAACGCATGGATATTGTGCATTTGAGTAGAATGAAGGTTTCTGACACATTTACACCGAGCTGTGCTCTCAGAAAAACTCGAAACACGCGATATCACGATTTTGGTGTTCTTCGATTTTTCGTTCGCCACAGCTGTGCCAGACGACTTTTAAGGCATGGATATTGCGCATTTGAGTAGAATGAAGGTTTTTGACACATTTACACCGAGCTGTGCTCTCAGAAAAACTCGAAACACGCGATATCACGATTTTGGTGTTCTTCGATTTTTCGTTCGCCACAGCTGTGCCAGACGACTTTTAAGGCATGGATATTGCGCATTTGAGTAGAATAGAGGTTTTTGACACATTTACACCGAGCTGTGCACTCAGAAACGCTCGAAACACGCAATATCAGGATTTTGGTGTTCTTCAATGTTTCGTTCGCCACGGCTGCGCCAGACAACTTGTAACACATGGATTTTGTGTATTTGAGTAGAATGAAGGTTTTTGACACATTTACACCGAGCTGTGCTCTCAGAAACGCTCGAAACACGCGATATCACGATTTTGGTGTTCTTCGATTTTTCGTTCGCCACAGCTGAGGAAGACGACTTTTAACGCATGGATATTGCGCATTTGAGTAGAATGAAGGTTTTTGACACATTTACACGGAGCTGTGCTCTTAATAACGCTCGAAACACGAGATATCTCGATTTTGGTACTGTTCAAATTTTCGTTCGCCACAGCTGTGCCAGACGACTTTTAACGCATGGATACTGTGAATTTGAGTAGAATGAAGGTTTCTGACACATTTACACCGAGCTGTGCTCTCAGAAACGCTCGAAGCACGCGATATCACGATTTTGGAGTTCCTCGACTTTTCGTTCACCACAGCTGTGCCAGACGACTTTTGACGCATAGATATTGTGCATTTGAGTAGAATGAAGGTTTTTGACACATTTACACCGAGCTATGCACTCAGATACGATCGAAACACGCGATATCACGATTTTGTACTGTTCACAGTTTCGTTCACCACAGCTGTGGCAGACGACTTTTAACGCATGGATATTGTGCATTTGAGTAGAATGAAGGTTTCTGACACATTTACACCGAGCTGTGCTCTCAGAAACGCTCGAAACACGCGATATCACGATTTTGGTGTATGTCGATTTTTCGTTCGCCACAGCTGTGGCAGACGACTTTTAACGCATGGATATTGTGCATTTGAGTAGAATGAAGGTTTTTGACACATTTACACCGAGCTGAGCTCTCAGAAACGCTCGAAACATGCAATTTCGCGATTTTGGTGCTGTTCAAAGTTTCGTTCGCCACAGCTGTGCCGGACAACTTTTAACGCATGGATATTGTGCATTTGAGTAGAATGAAGGTTTTTGACATATGTACACCGAGCTGTGCTCTCAGAAACGCTCGAAACACGCGATATCGCGATTTTGGTGTTCTTCGATGTTTCGTTCACCACAGCTGTGCCAGACGACTTTAACCGCATGGATATTGTGCATTTGAGTAGAATGAAGTTTTTTGACATATGTACACCGAGCTGTGCTCTCAGAAACGCTCGAAACACGCGATATCGCGATTTTGGTGTTCTTCGATGTTTCGTTCACCACAGCTGTGCCAGACGACTTTAACCGCATGGATATTGTGCATTTGAGTAGAATGAAGTTTTTTGACACGTTTATACCGTGCTGTGCGCTCAGAAACGCTCGAAACACGCGATATCACGATTTTGGTGTTCTTCGATTTTTCGTTCGCCACAGCTGTGGCAGACGACTTTTAACGCATGGATATTGTGCATTTCAGTAGAATGAAGGGTTTTGACACATTTACACCGAGCTGTGCTCTCAGAAACGATCGAAACACGCGATATCACGATTTTGTACTGTTCAAAGTTTCGTTCACCACAGCTGTGGCAGACGACTTTTAACGCATGGATATTGCGCATTTGAGTAGAATGAAGGTTTTTGACACATCTACACCGAGCTGTGCTCTCAGAAACGCTCGAAACACGCGATATCACGATTTTGGTGTTCTTCGATTTTTCGTTCGCCACAGCTGTGGCAGACGACTTTTAACGCATGGATATTGCGCATTTGAGTAGAATGAAGGTTTTTGACACATCTACACCGAGCTGTGCTCTCAGAAACGCTCGAAACACGCGATATCACGATTTTGGTGTTCTTCGATTTTTCGTTCACCACAGCTGTGGCAGACGACTTTTAACGCATGGATATTGCGCATTTGAGTAGAATGAAGGTTTTTGACACATCTACACCGAGCTGTGCTCTCAGAAACGCTCGAAACACGCGATATCACGATTTTGGTGTTCTTCGATTTTTCGTTCGCCACAGCTGTGGCAGACGACTTTTAACGCATGGATATTGCACATTTGAGTAGAATGAAGGTTTTTGACACATTTACACGGAGCTGTGCTCTCAGAAACGCTCGAAACACGCGATGTCACGATTTTGATGTACGTCGATTTTTCGTTTGCCACAGCTGTGGCAGACGACTTTTAACTTATGGATATTGCACATTTGAGTAGAATGAAGGTTTTTGACACATTTACACGGAGCTGTGCTCTCAGAAACGCTCGAAACACGCGATGTCACGATTTTGATGTACGTCGATTTTTCGTTTGCCACAGCTGTGGCAGACGACTTTTAACGCATGGATATTGTGCATTTGAGTAGAATGAAGGTTTCTGACACATTTACACCGAGCTGTGCTCTCAGAAAAACTCGAAACACGCGATATCACGATTTTGGTGTTCTTCGATATTTCGTTCGCCACAGCTGTGCCAGACGACTTTTAAGGCATGGATATTGCGCATTTGAGTAGAATGAAGGTTTTTGACACATTTACACCGAGCTGTGCTCTCAGAAACGCTCGAAACACGCGATGTCACGATTTTGATGTACGTCGATTTTTCGTTTGCCACAGCTGTGGCAGACGACTTTTAACGCATGGATATTGTGCATTTGAGTAGAATGAAGGTTTCTGACACATTTACACCGAGCTGTGCTCTCAGAAAAACTCGAAACACGCGATATCACGATTTTGGTGTTCTTCGATTTTTCGTTCGCCACAGCTGTGCCAGACGACTTTTAAGGCATGGATATTGCGCATTTGAGTAGAATGAAGGTTTTTGACACATTTACACCGAGCTGTGCTCTCAGAAAAACTCGAAACACGCGATATCACGATTTTGGTGTTCTTCGATTTTTCGTTCGCCACAGCTGTGCCAGACGACTTTTAAGGCATGGATATTGCGCATTTGAGTAGAATGAAGGTTTTTGACACATTTACACCGAGCTGTCCTCTCAGAAACGCTCGAAGCAAGCGATATCACGATTTTGGAGTTCCTCGACTTTTCGTTCCCCACAGCTGTGCCAGACGACTTTTGACGCATAGATATTGTGCATTTGAGTAGAATGAAGGTTTTTGACACATTTACACCGAGCTATGCTCTCAGAAACGATCGAAACACGCGATATCACGATTTTGTACTGTTCACAGTTTCGTTCACCACAGCTGTGGCAGACGACTTTTAACGCATGGATATTGTGCATTTGAGTAGAATGAAGGTTTCTGACACATTTACACCGAGCTGTGCTCTCAGAAACGCTCGAAACACGCGATATCACGATTTTGGTGTATGTCGATTTTTCGTTCGCCACAGCTGTGGCAGACGACTTTTAACGCATGGATATTGTGCATTTGAGTAGAATGAAGGTTTTTGACACATTTACACCGAGCTGAGCTCTCAGAAACGCTCGAAACATGCAATTTCGCGGTTTTGGTGCTGTTCAAAGTTTCGTTCGCCACAGCTGTGCCGGACAACTTTTAACGCATGGATATTGTGCATTTGAGTAGAATGAAGGTTTTTGACACATTTACACCGAGCTGAGCTCTCAGAAACGCTCGAAACATGCAATTTCGCGGTTTTGGTGCTGTTCAAAGTTTCGTTCGCCACAGCTGTGCCGGACAACTTTTAACGCATGGATATTGTGCATTTGAGTAGAATGAAGGTTTTTGACATATGTACACCGAGCTGTGCTCTCAGAAACGATCGAAACACGCGATATCGCGATTTTGGTGTTCTTCGATGTTTCGTTCACCACAGCTGTGCCAGACGACTTTAACCGCATGGATATTGTGCATTTGAGTAAAATGAAGTTTTTTGACATATGTACACCGAGCTGTGCTCTCAGAAACGCTCGAAACACGCGATATCGCGATTTTGGTGTTCTTCGATGTTTCGTTCACCACAGCTGTGCCAGACGACTTTAACCGCATGGATATTGTGCATTTGAGTAGAATGAAGTTTTTTGACACGTTTATACCGAGCTGTGCGCTCAGAAACGCTCGAAACACGCGATATCGCGATTTTGGTGTTCTTTGTTTTTTCGTTCGCCTCAGCTGTAGCAGACAACTTTTAACGCATGGATATTGTGCATTTGAGTAGAATGAAGGTTTTTGACACATTTACACCGAGCTGTGCTCTCAAAGAAGCTCGAAACAAGCGATATCAGGATTTTGGTGTACGTCGATTTTTCGTTCTCCACAGCTGTGCCAGACGACTTTTAACGCATGGATATTGTGCATTTGAGTAGAATGAAGGTTTCGACACATTTACACCGAGCTGTGCTCTCAGAAACGCTCGAAACACGCGATATCACGATTTTGGTGCTGTTCAAAGTTTCGTTCGCCACAGCTGTGGCAGACGACTTTTAACGCATGGATATTGCACATTTGAGTAGAATGAAGGTTTTTGACACATTTACACGGAGCTGTGCTCTCAGAAACGCTCGAAACACGCGATGTCACGATTTTGATGTACGTCGATTTTTCGTTTGCCACAGCTGTGGCAGACGACTTTTAACTCATGGATATTGCACATTTGAGTAGAATGAAGGTTTTTGACACATTTACACGGAGCTGTGCTCTCAGAAACGCTCGAAACACGCGATGTCACGATTTTGATGTACGTCGATTTTTCGTTTGCCACAGCTGTGGCAGACGACTTTTAACGCATGGATATTGTGCATTTGAGTAGAATGAAGGTTTCTGACACATTTACACCGAGCTGTGCTCTCAGAAAAACTCGAAACACGCGATATCACGATTTTGGTGTTCTTCGATTTTTCGTTCGCCACAGCTGTGCCAGACGACTTTTAAGGCATGGATATTGCGCATTTGAGTAGAATGAAGGTTTTTGACACATTTACACCGAGCTGTGCTCTCAGAAACGCTCGAAACACGCGATGTCACGATTTTGATGTACGTCGATTTTTCGTTTGTCACAGCTGTGGCAGACGACTTTTAAGGCATGGATATTGCGCATTTGAGTAGAATGAAGGTTTTTGACACATTTACACCGAGCTGTGCTCTCAGAAACGCTCGAAACACGCGATGTCACGATTTTGATGTACGTCGATTTTTCGTTTGCCACAGCTGTGGCAGACGACTTTTAACTCATGGATATTGCACATTTGAGTAGAATGAAGGTTTTTGACACATTTACACGGAGCTGTGCTCTCAGAAACGCTCGAAACACGCGATGTCACGATTTTGATGTACGTCGACTTTTCGTTTGCCACAGCTGTGGCAGACGACTTTTAACGGATGGATATTGTGCATTTGAGTAGAATGAAGGTTTCCGACACATTTACACCGAGCTGTGCTCTGAGAAAAACTCGAAACACGCGATATCACGATTTTGGTGTTCTTCGATTTTTCGTTCGCCACAGCTGTGGCAGACGACTTTTAACGCATGGATATTGCGCATTTGAGTAGAATGGAGGTTTTTGACACATTTACACCGAGCTGTGCACTCAGAAACGCTCGAAACACGCAATATCAGGATTTTGGTGTTCTTCAATGTTTCGTTCGCCATGGCTGCGCCAGACAACTTTTAACACATGGATTTTGTGTATTTGAGTAGAATGAAGGTTTTTGACACATTTACACCGAGCTGTGCTCTCAGAAACGCTCGAAACACGCGATATCACGATTTTGGTGTTCTTCGGTTTTTCGTTCGCGACAGCCGTGGCAGACGACTTTTAACGCATGGATATTGTGCATTTGAGTAGAATGAAGGTTTTTGACACATGTACACCGAGCTGTGCTCTCAGAAACGCTCGAAACACACGATATCACGATTTTGATTTACGTCGATTTTTCGTTTTCCACAGCTGTGGCAGACGACTTTTAACGCATGGATAATGTGCATTTGAGTAGAATGAAGGTTTTTGACACATTTACACCGAGCTGTGCTCTCAGAAACGATCGAAACACGCGATATCACGATCTTGTACTGTTCAAAGTTTCGTTCACCACAGCTGTGGCAGACGACTTTTAACGCATGGATATTGCGCATTTGAGTAGAATGAAGGTTTTTGACACATTTACACCGAGCTGTGCTCTCAGAAACGCTCGAAACACGCGATATCACGATTTTGGTGTTCTTCGATTTTTCGTTCGCCACAGCTGTGGCAGACGACTTTTAACGCATGGATATTGCACATTTGAGTAGAATGAAGGTTTTTGACACATTTACACGGAGCTGTGCTCTCAGAAACGCTCGAAACACGCGATGTCACGATTTTGATGTACGTCGATTTTTCGTTTGCCACAGCTGTGGCAGACGACTTTTAACTTATGGATATTGCACATTTGAGTAGAATGAAGGTTTTTGACACATTTACACGGAGCTGTGCTCTCAGAAACGCTCGAAACACGCGATGTCACGATTTTGATGTACGTCGATTTTTCGTTTGCCACAGCTGTGGCAGACGACTTTTAACGCATGGATATTGCGCATTTGAGTAGAATGAAGGTTTTTGACACATCTACACCGAGCTGTGCTCTCAGAAACGCTCGAAACACGCGATATCACGATTTTGGTGTTCTTCGATTTTTCGTTCGCCACAACTGTGCCAGACGACTTTTAAGGCATGGATATTGCGCATTTGAGTAGAATGAAGGTTTTTGACACATTTACACCGAGCTGTGCTCTCAGAAACGCTCGAAACACGCGATGTCACGATTTTGATGTACGTCGATTTTTCGTTTGCCACAGCTGTGGCAGACGACTTTTAACGCATGGATATTGTGCATTTGAGTAGAATGAAGGTTTCTGACACATTTACACCGAGCTGTGCTCTCAGAAACGCTCGAAACACGCGATATCACGATTTTGGTGTATGTCGATTTTTCGTTCGCCACAGCTGTGGCAGACGACTTTTAACGCATGGATATTGTGCATTTGAGTAGAATGAAGGTTTTTGACACATTTACACCGAGCTGAGCTCTCAGAAACGCTCGAAACATGCAATTTCGCGATTTTGGTGCTGTTCAAAGTTTCGTTCGCCACAGCTGTGCCGGACAACTTTTAACGCATGGATATTGTGCATTTGAGTAGAATGAAGGTTTTTGACATATGTACACCGAGCTGTGCTCTCAGAAACGCTCGAAACACGCGATATCGCGATTTTGGTGTTCTTCGATGTTTCGTTCACCACAGCTGTGCCAGACGACTTTAACCGCATGGATATTGTGCATTTGAGTAGAATGAAGTTTTTTGACATATGTACACCGAGCTGTGCTCTCAGAAACGCTCGAAACACGCGATATCGCGATTTTGGTGTTCTTCGATGTTTCGTTCACCACAGCTGTGCCAGACGACTTTAACCGCATGGATATTGTGCATTTGAGTAGAATGAAGTTTTTTGACACGTTTATACCGAGCTGTGCGCTCAGAAACGCTCGAAACACGCGATATCGCGATTTTGGTGTTCTTCGTTTTTTCGTTCGCCTCAGCTGTAGCAGACAACTTTTAACGCATGGATATTGTGCATTTGAGTAGAATGAAGGTTTTTGACACATTTACACCGAGCTGTGCTCTCAAAGAAGCTCGAAACAAGCGATATCAGGATTTTGGTGTACGTCGATTTTTCGTTCTCCACAGCTGTGCCAGACGACTTTTAACGCATGGATATTGTGCATTTGAGTAGAATGAAGGTTTCGACACATTTACACCGAGCTGTGCTCTCAGAAACGCTCGAAACACGCGATATCACGATTTTGGTGTTCTTCGATTTTTCGTTCGCCACAGCTGTGCCAGACGACTTTTAAGGCATGGATATTGCGCATTTGAGTAGAATGAAGGTTTTTGACACATTTACACCGAGCTGTGCTCTCAGAAACGCTCGAAACACGCGATGTCACGATTTTTATGTACGTCGATTTTTCGTTTGCCACAGCTGTGGCAGACGACTTTTAACGCATGGATATTGTGCATTTGAGTAGAATGAAGGTTTCTGACACATTTACACCGAGCTGTGCTCTCAGAAAAACTCGAAACACGCGATATCACGATTTTGGTGTTCTTCGATTTTTCGTTCGCCACCGCTGTGCCAGACGACTTTTAAGGCATGGATATTGCGCATTTGAGTAGAATGAAGGTTTTTGACACATTTACACCGAGCTGTGCTCTCAGAAACGCTCGAAACACGCGATGTCACGATTTTGATGTACGTCGATTTTTCGTTTGCCACAGCTGTGGCAGACGACTTTTAACGCATGGATATTGTGCATTTGAGTAGAATGAAGGTTTCTGACACATTTACACCGAGCTGTGCTCTCAGAAAAACTCGAAACACGCGATATCACGATTTTGGTGTTCTTCGGTTTTTCGTTCGCCACAGCTGTGCCAGACACTTTTAACGCATGGATATTGCGCATTTCAGTAGAATGAAGGATTTTGACACATTTACACCGAGCTGTGCTCTCAGAAACCCTGAAAGCACGCGATATCAGGATTTTGGAGTTCCTCGACTTTTCGTTTCCCACAGCTGTGCCAGACGACTTTTAACACATGGATTTTGTGTATTTGAGTAGAATGAAGGTTTTTGACACATTTACACCGAGCTGTGCTCTCAGAAACGCTCGAAACACGCGATATCACGATTTTGGTGTTCTTCGGTTTTTCGTTCGCGACAGCCGTGGCAGACGACTTTTAACGCATGGATATTGTGCATTTGAGTAGAATGAAGGTTTTTGACACATGTACACCGAGCTGTGCTCTCAGAAACGCTCGAAACACACGATATCACGATTTTGATGTACGTCGATTTTTCGTTTTCCACAGCTGTGGCAGACGACTTTTAACGCATGGATATTGTGCATTTGAGTAGAATGAAGGTTTTTGACACATTTACACCGAGCTGTGCTCTCAGAAACGATCGAAACACGCGATATCACGATCTTGTACTGTTCAAAGTTTCGTTCACCACAGCTGTGGCAGACGACTTTTAACGCATGGATATTGCGCATTTGAGTAGAATGAAGGTTTTTGACACATTTACACCGAGCTGTGCTCTCAGAAACGCTCGAAACACGCGATATCACGATTTTGGTGTTCTTCGATTTTTCGTTCGCCACAGCTGTGGCAGACGACTTTTAACGCATGGATATTGCACATTTGAGTAGAATGAAGGTTTTTGACACATTTACACGGAGCTGTGCTCTCAGAAACGCTCGAAACACGCGATGTCACGATTTTGATGTACGTCGATTTTTCGTTTGCCACAGCTGTGGCAGACGACTTTTAACTTATGGATATTGCACATTTGAGTAGAATGAAGGTTTTTGACACATTTACACGGAGCTGTGCTCTCAGAAACGCTCGAAACACGCGATGTCACGATTTTGATGTACGTCGATTTTTCGTTTGCCACAGCTGTGGCAGACGACTTTTAACGCATGGATATTGCGCATTTGAGTAGAATGAAGGTTTTTGACACATCTACACCGAGCTGTGCTCTCAGAAACGCTCGAAACACGCGATATCACGATTTTGGTGTTCTTCGATTTTTCGTTCGCCACAGCTGTGCCAGACGACTTTTAAGGCATGGATATTTCGCATTTGAGTAGAATGAAGATTTTTGACACATTTACACCGAGCTGTGCTCTCAGAAACGCTCGAAACACGCGATGTCACGATTTTGATGTACGTCGATTTTTCGTTTGCCACAGCTGTGGCAGACGACTTTTAACGCATGGATATTGTGCATTTGAGTAGAATGAAGGTTTCTGACACATTTACACCGAGCTGTGCTCTCAGAAAAACTCGAAACACGCGATATCACGATTTTGGAGTTCCTCGACTTTTCGTTCCCCACAGCTGTGCCAGACGACTTTTGACGCATAGATATTGTGCATTTGAGTAGAATGAAGGTTTTTGACACATTTACACCGAGCTATGCTCTCAGAAACGATCGAAACACGCGATATCACGATTTTGTACTGTTCACAGTTTCGTTCACCACAGCTGTGGCAGACGACTTTTAACGCATGGATATTGTGCATTTGAGTAGAATGAAGGTTTCTGTCACATTTACACCGAGCTGTGCTCTCAGAAACGCTCGAAACACGCGATATCACGATTTTGGTGTATGTCGATTTTTCGTTCGCCACAGCTGTGGCAGACGACTTTTAACGCATGGATATTGTGCATTTGAGTAGAATGAAGGTTTTTGACACATTTACACCGAGCTGAGCTCTCAGAAACGCTCGAAACATGCAATTTCGCGGTTTTGGTGCTGTTCAAAGTTTCGTTCGCCACAGCTGTGCCGGACAACTTTTAACGCATGGATATTGTGCATTTGAGTAGAATGAAGGTTTTTGACACATTTACACCGAGCTGAGCTCTCAGAAACGCTCGAAACATGCAATTTCGCGGTTTTGGTGCTGTTCAAAGTTTCGTTCGCCACAGCTGTGCCGGACAACTTTTAACGCATGGATATTGTGCATTTGAGTAGAATGAAGGTTTTTGACATATGTACACCGAGCTGTGCTCTCAGAAACGCTCGAAACACGCGATATCGCGATTTTGGTGTTCTTCGATGTTTCGTTCACCACAGCTGTGCCAGACGACTTTAACCGCATGGATATTGTGCATTTGAGTAGAATGAAGTTTTTTGACATATGTACACCGAGCTGTGCTCTCAGAAACGCTCGAAACACGCGATATCGCGATTTTGGTGTTCTTCGATGTTTCGTTCACCACAGCTGTGCCAGACGACTTTAACCGCATGGATATTGTGCATTTGAGTAGAATGAAGTTTTTTGACACGTTTATACCGAGCTGTGCGCTCAGAAACGCTCGAAACACGCGATATCGCGATTTTGGTGTTCTTTGTTTTTTCGTTCGCCTCAGCTGTAGCAGACAACTTTTAACGCATGGATATTGTGCATTTGAGTAGAATGAAGGTTTTTGACACATTTACACCGAGCTGTGCTCTCAAAGAAGCTCGAAACAAGCGATATCAGGATTTTGGTGTACGTCGATTTTTCGTTCTCCACAGCTGTGCCAGACGACTTTTAACGCATGGATATTGTGCATTTGAGTAGAATGAAGGTTTTTGACACATTTACACCGAGCTATGCTCTCAGAAACGATCGAAACACGCGATATCACGATTTTGTACTGTTCACAGTTTCGTTCACCACAGCTGTGGCAGACGACTTTTAACGCATGGATATTGTGCATTTGAGTAGAATGAAGGTTTTTGACACATTTACACCGAGCTGAGCTCTCAGAAACGCTCGAAACATGCAATTTCGCGATTTTGGTGCTGTTCAAAGTTTCGTTCGCCACAGCTGTGCCGGACAACTTTTAACGCATGGATATTGTGCATTTGAGTAGAATGAAGGTTTTTGACATATGTACACCGAGCTGTGCTCTCAGAAACGCTCGAAACACGCGATATCGCGATTTTGGTGTTCTTCGATGTTTCGTTCACCACAGCTGTGCCAGACGACTTTAACTTAAGTTTGTTGTAGCTTCGGCGACGGTCGGCCTCTTTTAATGAAACACCTTCTTTACGTTTCGCCCTGTGGTCGGGGCCTCCTCAGAATTTGATTTATTGTCTGTGTTAAAATGTATACAATAAAGATTAATTTTATGTACAATGCGATCGGCAACTGTTACCGACGGTGAATACTTACCATACCGAATCACCTAAAATACTTACCATACCTCATCAGTTACCGACGGAGAGTCATCATACACCTAATATAATTACCAATTACCATATTTCAATACAATCTAGTAATAATAAATTATTCAAAGTTAATTTAAACTCACAGAACTGCAAATAAGATAAATAGAATAGTTAATCAATTAATTTAAGATAATAATGAATTCAAAATGACTTATTACATGTAAAAGAGGAAATTTACAACAGCCGATAATTTGTTACCGACCGTAGATCGAGGAAGAATAATCACCACTTACCATATCCCACTACTTACCGACCGTGAATCAGCAAGAAGGCAATTTGATGATATGTTACCGACCGCTAATCAGCAAAATACTTACCACTTACCGTAACCCACTACTTATCGACCGCGAATTAGCAAGTTAATAATTGATAAAAAAAGGTTTCCGAATATTGAATTGGCGTATCACTATAGCATAAATTAATAAATTAATCCACACTGCACAAATTAGATAATAAGATAAATCGCATTGTACATAAAATTAATCTTTATTGTATACATTTTAACACAGACAATAAATCAAATTCTGAGGAGGCCCCGACCACAGGGCGAAACGTAAAGAAGGTGTTTCATTAAAAGAGGCCGACCGTCGCCGAAGCTACAACAAACTTAAACTATCCACGGCCACAGCATCAACGACAACAATAATCAACCTGGCGGAAAACTCGAGGACGAAGATGGACTTTTTCGAACAAATATTTCTCCGGTTCGGAGCTCGGATCCATAACGCCTTCAAGAAATGGAAACATACGAACGAATCAAAATTTCGCGCGAAACAACAACTTAAATTTCTTCTGAAATGCAGGCAAGAGGGCTTAATACCGAATCATTTAGATAGATCTAAAACGAATAACTTACTTTTAAATTGTCAGAATAACTATTTCAAACTGGACAGAATTTTGAATTTAGCTCACAGACAAATTCTGAATTTGGAAATTGATGACATAAATCGTCACATAAGGAATTGTGAAAAACAACTAGCGAAACTAACAATTGATATAAAAACAACACCAAGAGACATATATGAGCAGTTTTTCGAATTAGAACACAGAAAATCGACAACAATAGCGGAAAGACTTTACCAAACACACTCAAACAAACTTAAATTATTACGATCAAGAAGGAACAGGAATTTACATAGATTCAATCATAACACAACAGACTTCATTACAACAATTTATTCACAACGCAATGAGAGCACAGATAATCTACGACCTACAGACAATAACAACAACAATAACGATCTCAATCAAAACCAGAGAGACATAACAACAACACAAACAGCACAAATTGACCCATTTAAGGAAATTTTATCACATAGACAAAGCAACAATAACACACAACAAAACGCGCAGTCAGGAAAGTGGATGGTGAATCTCACAGACATAGAAATTCCGAACCATATAGCCATCTTTCTATCCTTAGGACCAAAGTTCTGTTTCCCATATTTTCATAGAAAAGAGAAGACAGAAACAACATATGATATCATCACCGAATTTGAGACGAAAACACGCTTAATACCACCGGAAGCTGTGGAAGAAACAAGAAATAAACTAATTAACATCTTACAGACGACACACAGTAAAAACCATAAGAAAAAAGACACAGAAAAAATAATCAAAGACACAAAAAACTTTTTGAAATCAAACCCTGACATTGTGACCACGAGAGCGGACAAAGGCAACACGACAGTAATCATGACAAAAACGATGTACACACAAAAAACTAACGCACTTTTAGAAGACGACTCAACATATCAAAAAATCAACAGAAACCCACTAGTAGGACTACAAAAAACAATCACGAGAACAATAGACAGATGGAAACTTCTAGGCTTCATAGATGACGACATACATCGCTATCTAAAACCTGAAAGTTGCAATCTAGCCAGACTATACACACTGCCGAAAATACACAAAAACAACTACCCTCATAGACCCATAGTATCGTCCATAAATTTTCCAACACACAAAATAGCAGATTACATTCAAAAACTAATATCGAGACGGTTACCGCCACACAGGTCAGAAGTCAAAGACAGTTTCACACTAAAAGAAATAATAAAGACAATATCGCTTCCACCAAACCATATTCTTGTTTCACTAGACGTCACGTCACTGTATACCAACATTCCGATACAACTGGTTTTAAATAGCCTGGAAAAAAGACGTGATTTATTCGGAGATGCGAAAATGGACGAAATAAAAAAAGCAGTAGAGATCATTATGAATTCGACATACTTCACATTCGAAGACATAATATACAAACAGATCTCAGGGTTACCAATGGGCTCTCCATTAGCCCCGATCCTTTCAAACATTGTCATGATAGATCTAGAAGAATCGTGCTTAGAAAAATTAACATTCACTCCACCACTATACAGAAGATACGTAGACGACATCATCATAGCACTACCAGCAGACAAAATTCACGAAACACTAGATACTTTTAACGCATATCACACGAAATTACAATTTACCTTTGAAATAGAAATCAACAACAGTATCCCGTTTTTAGACATGTCACTGATTAGAGAAAACGATAAAATCATAACGAATTGGTACAGGAAACCCACATGGTCGGGCAGACTAATGAATTATTTTTCGCACCACCCAAGACAACAAAAAATCGGTATCATAGATATGTTGGTTGACAGAGCTTTGAGACTTTCGGATCCCAAATTCCATAAAGACAACATAACATTAATTAAAAAGACGCTCCTTCAAAACTGTTACCCATCACAAATAGTAGACAAATATGTAAACAAACGAATAACCAATATTTTATCAGGAACAAGACCAGACGACAAACCAGATTTTGACACGGAAAGAATAATGAATTTTCCATACATAGAGCAGATTCACCATCCACTTTTACGACTATTAAAACCACTAAACATCAACATGATCAATAATAATAAGCATAACATACACACCATCACAGGCACCACAAAAGACAAAATTTCTCCATTAATGAGGTCAAAGTTGGTATACAGGATTCCGTGCAAAGACTGCCAAGGAACATACATTGGTCAGACGAAAAGATATTTAAAAAAGAGAATAATAGAACACAAATCTAGAGTAAACCACCCGAATACAGATCACACAGCACTAACAGAACACGTAAAACAAACAAAACACAATTTCGACTTCGACAATAGTAAAATTTTATCGCTAGAGCCATTTCATTATAAACGATTAATTAGGGAAATGATTCACATCAAGGCTGATAAGAACTCGATTAACCATAGAATAGATATAGAGAAATTAAGTGTAGCGTATAATTCTATTTTATAACATAATTTATATTACATAATAAGACATGACAATAGGATAAGGTATCAAGACCTCATTTCAAATTCGCCGCCATAACGGCACGAGATAATATCGAGCGCCGCATCGATTTAGAATATCGATTTTGTAGAGGAAATTACGGTAACACAATAATACATGAACACACAGTACCTCGAAAAATGTGACGGCACGTGCACCGGGTTCTCCGGTCTAAATTTGTTAGTGTAGTGTTAAAATAACTGACTAACTACGATTCACGCATGAAAACAGCTGCTTAAAGGTAATAGTTTCATTTGACACAAAAATTTTTAATACAGACAAGACTCATACATTAATTTTAACGCGATGACATAGCAGATAATTAAACATAACCTCCCTGGCCATCGATGACCGGGAACCTGGAACGCACGGCTGGAAAAAGAAAAGAAAGAAAACATCAATAACATCACATGACATCACATTGAACAACAAAAAAGCGAGGGTGATCAGCGGTAAATTAAGCGAAAATGATAAAATAGGAACGGTGAGCAAAACAGAATAATTCATATACCTACTCAACATATGGAAAACAGCAAATCTAACAACAGTCGATAACAGTTGCCGACCGTAAGTTACCGACCGCGAGTTACCATACGAAATGTACAACGGTCGGCAACTGTTACCGACGGTGAATACTTACCATACCGAATCACCTAAAATACTTACCATACCTCATCAGTTACCGACGGAGAGTCATCATACACCTAATATAATTACCAATTACCATATTTCAATACAATCTAGTAATAATAAATTATTCAAAGTTAATTTAAACTCACAGAACTGCAAATAAGATAAATAGAATAGTTAATCAATTAATTTAAGATAATAATGAATTCAAAATGACTTATTACATGTAAAAGAGGAAATTTACAACAGCCGATAATTTGTTACCGACCGTAGATCGAGGAAGAATAATCACCACTTACCATATCCCACTACTTACCGACCGTGAATCAGCAAGAAGGCAATTTGATGATATGTTACCGACCGCTAATCAGCAAAATACTTACCACTTACCGTAACCCACTACTTATCGACCGCGAATTAGCAAGTTAATAATTGATAAAAAAAGGTTTCCGAATATTGAATTGGCGTATCACTATAGCATAAATTAATAAATTAATCCACACTGCACAAATTAGATAATAAGATAAATCGCATTGTACATAAAATTAATCTTTATTGTATACATTTTAACACAGACAATAAATCAAATTCTGAGGAGGCCCCGACCACAGGGCGAAACGTAAAGAAGGTGTTTCATTAAAAGAGGCCGACCGTCGCCGAAGCTACAACAAACTTAAACTATCCACGGCCACAGCATCAACGACAACAATAGACGACTTTAACCGCATGGATATTGTGCATTGTAACCGGGATTTTTCGTCCCTGGTTACCTTCGCCCTATCCATTTGGTTTCCGCAGCCAAAGAGCCGTCGGGCGCCAGCTAATTTTTATTTTCCGCGGAATCAGCAAACCGCGCATCTCAAACGTAAACTTAATCAAAAACGGAAACGGAAAACTGGGCAGCCTTGGAGACCAAACGGACGGTTTACGGTAAACCGCGGTTCGCTCAGTGTGTCAGGTTGTGGAGAGAGGGCGTGGATGGCCAAGTAACAGACGGGCGTGTGAAAGAATGACCCTAACTCAAGAAAACGTAAAGATAAATCAGCCTTTAATAGGTCGAAATTCAGAATCAAAACGGTACACGTGACACGAGAACACCTAAAATCCGAGGGAGCGCAATAACGGAACACGGAGAGAACCCCGAGAACACGGTAACGCAACATAGCCAAAAATCGAGATAACGCGATAACGAAACATAGCAAGAATTCGAGATAACGCGATAACGGGACGTAACGAAGATTCGAAATAACGGGATAACGGAACGTAGCGACAAACCGAGATAACGCGATAACGGGGCATCACGAGAACTCGAGATAACGCGATAACGGAACAGAACGAGAACCCAGGTGACGCGATAACGAGATACGACGAGAACGGAAATAATATGGTAACGGAACAGCAATAACTAAGAGAACGCGATACCAGAACATAGCGGGAGACAAGATAACGCGATAACAAAACGTAACGAGAACTGAGATAGTACGATATCGGCACATAGCCAAAAACCACGATAACGCGATAAGGTACAGAGCGAGAACTGAGTTAGCGCGAGATCAGAACATAACAAAAAAAAAACGATAACGGAACATTGCGACATGACGATAACACGAGACGGTATACCACGAGAATCTCGAGAGCACGATAACGAACATGATTGAATTGGGAATAATCCAGGCGTTCGCGGTCGCTCGAGGCGAAACGTCCACTTCGGGAATACGTTACCTTAACACGCAGAACCTGGAAAGAAAAATATAAACGAACGATAACACGGTAGCCAAGATCGATAGCACGAGATTGGCGATAACTGCCCAAACCATAACGATATCACGAGAAACCTGTAAGGGACAGAAACGTCGGTAACGCTACGGAAAATCAGAACACGATAGCGGCATCAAAACGGTAGCATAACGAGAACGTAGTCCACAACCAACGATAACGCAGCGGTAACATGGCCGGCAGCGCGGCCGAAGCCGCGCCACGAGCGCGAGAGCTCTACCGTGATGCTTACCGGTCGGCAGTCGGGAACAGAAAGGGAGCGGGAGGCGAAGGCGCGCCGAGCGCTGCGCGCTCTCGGCCTTCCCCCACGCGCAACTCACGAGCCGCGGTCGCCGCGAAGCGGCGAGCGTACGACCCGATACAAAAACATAGACCGCAAACCGTAACATCGAAAAATATTCCCGAGTCGTTGTTCACTCGGGGAATTCGCCAAATAACATCTCGCGGTGGCTTTCGGCTAAGCCTGCTCTCCGGGCTAACTAGGAAACACAACAAACGTAACCGAAAAACGCAAAACGATACCCGAAATAATACGCGATCATGGCAATCCGTAGTGGACGAACGATCGCGAGTTCGCCACTACGGCCTTCCAACTAAAACGAAACCGAACCCAATATATTTTCCTAGTTAGCCTCACCAGGGGAGCGTCGGAATTTCACCGATCCTCTGCAGTGCATGGCCGATACGCCGTAAGGGGACCCACCGGGTGCGCTGGGTAGCCGCTATATTGGCTCTGATCCGCGGCGACCCCGGTGACCTAACCGCGGTGTAGCGGTTAATTTTAATTAACGAGAACTCTTACCGAATATTCAACGAGATCGAAACGCAACGGTAACTCTAACGATAGCATATTATTTTCGAGGCGCACGGTAACGGTTGACGAGAACTCTGACGCGACACGTAAATACGAACGCTCGGGACCTGTTGACCTCTACTGAGACGAAAATCGAGAGTCCGCCGTGGCTGTTATTCGGCTGGGTCTTTGTGGCAGAGATTTCCAAGAAATTCTGTCACAGCATTTGAGTAGAATGAAGTTTTTTGACATATGTACACCGAGCTGTGCTCTCAGAAACGCTCGAAACACGCGATATCGCGATTTTGGTGTTCTTCGATGTTTCGTTCACCACAGCTGTGCCAGACGACTTTAACCGCATGGATATTGTGCATTTGAGTAGAATGAAGTTTTTTGACACGTTTATACCGTGCTGTGCGCTCAGAAACGCTCGAAACACGCGATATCACGATTTTGGTGTTCTTCGATTTTTCGTTCGCCACAGCTGTGGCAGACGACTTTTAACGCATGGATATTGTGCATTTCAGTAGAATGAAGGGTTTTGACACATTTACACCGAGCTGTGCTCTCAGAAACGATCGAAACACGCGATATCACGATTTTGTACTGTTCAAAGTTTCGTTCACCACAGCTGTGGCAGACGACTTTTAACGCATGGATATTGCGCATTTGAGTAGAATGAAGGTTTTTGACACATCTACACCGAGCTGTGCTCTCAGAAACGCTCGAAACACGCGATATCACGATTTTGGTGTTCTTCGATTTTTCGTTCGCCACAGCTGTGGCAGACGACTTTTAACGCATGGATATTGCGCATTTGAGTAGAATGAAGGTTTTTGACACATCTACACCGAGCTGTGCTCTCAGAAACGCTCGAAACACGCGATATCACGATTTTGGTGTTCTTCGATTTTTCGTTCACCACAGCTGTGGCAGACGACTTTTAACGCATGGATATTGCGCATTTGAGTAGAATGAAGGTTTCTGACACATTTACACCGAGCTGTGCTCTCAGAAACGCTCGAAACACGCGATATCACGATTTTGGTGTATGTCGATTTTTCGTTCGCCACAGCTGTGGCAGACGACTTTTAACGCATGGATATTGTGCATTTGAGTAGAATGAAGGTTTTTGACACATTTACACCGAGCTGAGCTCTCAGAAACGCTCGAAACATGCAATTTCGCGGTTTTGGTGCTGTTCAAAGTTTCGTTCGCCACAGCTGTGCCGGACAACTTTTAACGCATGGATATTGTGCATTTGAGTAGAATGAAGGTTTTTGACACATTTACACCGAGCTGAGCTCTCAGAAACGCTCGAAACATGCAATTTCGCGGTTTTGGTGCTGTTCAAAGTTTCGTTCGCCACAGCTGTGCCGGACAACTTTTAACGCATGGATATTGTGCATTTGAGTAGAATGAAGGTTTTTGACATATGTACACCGAGCTGTGCTCTCAGAAACGCTCGAAACACGCGATATCGCGATTTTGGTGTTCTTCGATGTTTCGTTCACCACAGCTGTGCCAGACGACTTTTAACGCATGGATATTGTGCATTTGAGTAGAATGAAGGTTTCTGACACATTTACACCGAGCTGTGCTCTCAGAAACGCTCGAAACACGCGATATCACGATTTTGGTGTATGTCGATTTTTCGTTCGCCACAGCTGTGGCAGACGACTTTTAACGCATGGATATTGTGCATTTGAGTAGAATGAAGGTTTTTGACACATTTACACCGAGCTGAGCTCTCAGAAACGCTCGAAACATGCAATTTCGCGGTTTTGGTGCTGTTCAAAGTTTCGTTCGCCACAGCTGTGCCGGACAACTTTTAACGCATGGATATTGTGCATTTGAGTAGAATGAAGGTTTTTGACACATTTACACCGAGCTGAGCTCTCAGAAACGCTCGAAACATGCAATTTCGCGGTTTTGGTGCTGTTCAAAGTTTCGTTCGCCACAGCTGTGCCGGACAACTTTTAACGCATGGATATTGTGCATTTGAGTAGAATGAAGGTTTTTGACATATGTACACCGAGCTGTGCTCTCAGAAACGCTCGAAACACGCGATATCGCGATTTTGGTGTTCTTCGATGTTTCGTTCACCATAGCTGTGCCAGACGACTTTAACCGCATGGATATTGTGCATTTGAGTAAAATGAAGTTTTTTGACATATGTACACCGAGCTGTGCTCTCAGAAACGCTCGAAACACGCGATATCGCGATTTTGGTGTTCTTTGTTTTTTCGTTCGCCTCAGCTGTAGCAGACAACTTTTAACGCATGGATATTGTGCATTTGAGTAGAATGAAGGTTTTTGACACATTTACACCGAGCTGTGCTCTCAAAGAAGCTCGAAACAAGCGATATCAGGATTTTGGTGTACGTCGATTTTTCGTTCTCCACAGCTGTGCCAGACGACTTTTAACGCATGGATATTGTGCATTTGAGTAGAATGAAGGTTTCGACACATTTACACCGAGCTGTGCTCTCAGAAACGCTCGAAACACGCGATATCACGATTTTGGTGCTGTTCAAAGTTTCGTTCGCCACAGCTGTGCCAGACGACTTTTAACGCATGGATATTGTGCATTTCAGTAGAATGAAGGGTTTTGACACATTTACACCGAGCTGTGCTCTCAGAAACGCTCGAAACACGCGATGTCACGATTTTGATGTACGTCGATTTTTCGTTTTCCACAGCTGTGGCAGACGACTTTTAACGCATGGATGTTGTGCATTTGAGTAGAATGAAGGTTTTTGACACATTTACACCGAGCTGTGCTCTCAGAAACGATCGAAACACGCGATATCACGATTTTGTACTGTTCAAAGTTTCGTTCACCACAGCTGTGGCAGACGACTTTTAACGCATGGATATTGCGCATTTGAGTAGAATGAAGGTTTTTGACACATCTACACCGAGCTGTGCTCTCAGAAACGCTCGAAACACGCGATATCACGATTTTGGTGTTCTTCGATTTTTCGTTCGCCACAGCTGTGGCAGACGACTTTTAACGCATGGATATTGCACATTTGAGTAGAATGAAGGTTTTTGACACATTTACACGGAGCTGTGCTCTCAGAAACGCTCGAAACACGCGATGTCACGATTTTGATGTACGTCGATTTTTCGTTTGCCACAGCTGTGGCAGACGACTTTTAACTCATGGATATTGCACATTTGAGTAGAATGAAGGTTTTTGACACATTTACACGGAGCTGTGCTCTCAGAAACGCTCGAAACACGCGATGTCACGATTTTGATGTACGTCGATTTTTCGTTTGCCACAGCTGTGGCAGACGACTTTTAACGCATGGATATTGTGCATTTGAGTAGAATGAAGGTTTCTGACACATTTACACCGAGCTGTGCTCTCAGAAAAACTCGAAACACGCGATATCACGATTTTGGTGTTCTTCGATTTTTCGTTCGCCACAGCTGTGCCAGACGACTTTTAAGGCATGGATATTGCGCATTTGAGTAGAATGAAGGTTTTTGACACATTTACACCGAGCTGTGCTCTCAGAAACGCTCGAAACACGCGATGTCACGATTTTGATGTACGTCGATTTTTCGTTTGTCACAGCTGTGGCAGACGACTTTTAAGGCATGGATATTGCGCATTTGAGTAGAATGAAGGTTTTTGACACATTTACACCGAGCTGTGCTCTCAGAAACGCTCGAAACACGCGATGTCACGATTTTGATGTACGTCGATTTTTCGTTTGCCACAGCTGTGGCAGACGACTTTTAACTCATGGATATTGCACATTTGAGTAGAATGAAGGTTTTTGACACATTTACACGGAGCTGTGCTCTCAGAAACGCTCGAAACACGCGATGTCACGATTTTGATGTACGTCGACTTTTCGTTTGCCACAGCTGTGGCAGACGACTTTTAACGGATGGATATTGTGCATTTGAGTAGAATGAAGGTTTCTGACACATTTACACCGAGCTGTGCTCTGAGAAAAACTCGAAACACGCGATATCACGATTTTGGTGTTCTTCGATTTTTCGTTCGCCACAGCTGTGGCAGACGACTTTTAACGCATGGATATTGCGCATTTGAGTAGAATGGAGGTTTTTGACACATTTACACCGAGCTGTGCACTCAGAAACGCTCGAAACACGCAATATCAGGATTTTGGTGTTCTTCAATGTTTCGTTCGCCATGGCTGCGCCAGACAACTTTTAACACATGGATTTTGTGTATTTGAGTAGAATGAAGGTTTTTGACACATTTACACCGAGCTGTGCTCTCAGAAACGCTCGAAACACGCGATATCACGATTTTGGTGTTCTTCGGTTTTTCGTTCGCGACAGCCGTGGCAGACGACTTTTAACGCATGGATATTGTGCATTTGAGTAGAATGAAGGTTTTTGACACATGTACACCGAGCTGTGCTCTCAGAAACGCTCGAAACACACGATATCACGATTTTGATGTACGTCGATTTTTCGTTTTCCACAGCTGTGGCAGACGACTTTTAACGCATGGATATTGTGCATTTGAGTAGAATGAAGGTTTTTGACACATTTACACCGAGCTGTGCTCTCAGAAACGATCGAAACACGCGATATCACGATCTTGTACTGTTCAAAGTTTCGTTCACCACAGCTGTGGCAGACGACTTTTAACGCATGGATATTGCGCATTTGAGTAGAATGAAGGTTTTTGACACATTTACACCGAGCTGTGCTCTCAGAAACGCTCGAAACACGCGATATCACGATTTTGGTGTTCTTCGATTTTTCGTTCGCCACAGCTGTGGCAGACGACTTTTAACGCATGGATATTGCACATTTGAGTAGAATGAAGGTTTTTGACACATTTACACGGAGCTGTGCTCTCAGAAACGCTCGAAACACGCGATGTCACGATTTTGATGTACGTCGATTTTTCGTTTGCCACAGCTGTGGCAGACGACTTTTAACTTATGGATATTGCACATTTGAGTAGAATGAAGGTTTTTGACACATTTACACGGAGCTGTGCTCTCAGAAACGCTCGAAACACGCGATGTCACGATTTTGATGTACGTCGATTTTTCGTTTGCCACAGCTGTGGCAGACGACTTTTAACGCATGGATATTGCGCATTTGAGTAGAATGAAGGTTTTTGACACATCTACACCGAGCTGTGCTCTCAGAAACGCTCGAAACACGCGATATCACGATTTTGGTGTTCTTCGATTTTTCGTTCGCCACAGCTGTGCCAGACGACTTTTAAGGCATGGATATTGCGCATTTGAGTAGAATGAAGGTTTTTGACACATTTACACCGAGCTGTGCTCTCAGAAACGCTCGAAACACGCGATGTCACGATTTTGATGTACGTCGATTTTTCGTTTGCCACAGCTGTGGCAGACGACTTTTAACGCATGGATATTGTGCATTTGAGTAGAATGAAGGTTTCTGACACATTTACACCGAGCTGTGCTCTCAGAAAAACTCGAAACACGCGATATCACGATTTTGGTGTTCTTCGATTTTTCGTTCGCCACAGCTGTGCCAGACGACTTTGAATTCATGGATATTGCGCATTTGAGTAGAATGAAGGTTTTTGACACATTTACACCGAGCTGTGCTCTCAGAAACGCTCGAAACACGCGATGTCACGATTTTGATGTACGTCGATTTTTCGTTTGCCACAGCTGTGGCAGACGACTTTTAACGCATGGATATTGTGCATTTGAGTAGAATGAAGGTTTCTGACACATTTACACCGAGCTGTGCTCTCAGAAACGCTCGAAGCACGCGATATCACGATTTTGGAGTTCCTCGACTTTTCGTTCACCACAGCTGTGCCAGACGACTTTTGACGCATAGATATTGTGCATTTGAGTAGAATGAAGGTTTTTGACACATTTACACCGAGCTATGCTCTCAGATACGATCGAAACACGCGATATCACGATTTTGTACTGTTCACAGTTTCGTTCACCACAGCTGTGGCAGACGACTTTTAACGCATGGATATTGTGCATTTGAGTAGAATGAAGGTTTCTGACACATTTACACCGAGCTGTGCTCTCAGAAACGCTCGAAACACGCGATATCACGATTTTGGTGTATGTCGATTTTTCGTTCGCCACAGCTGTGGCAGACGACTTTTAACGCATGGATATTGTGCATTTGAGTAGAATGAAGGTTTTTGACACATTTACACCGAGCTGAGCTCTCAGAAACGCTCGAAACATGCAATTTCGCGATTTTGGTGCTGTTCAAAGTTTCGTTCGCCACAGCTGTGCCGGACAACTTTTAACGCATGGATATTGTGCATTTGAGTAGAATGAAGGTTTTTGACATATGTACACCGAGCTGTGCTCTCAGAAACGCTCGAAACACGCTATATCGCGATTTTGGTGTTCTTCGATGTTTCGTTCACCACAGCTGTGCCAGACGACTTTAACCGCATGGATATTGTGCATTTGAGTAGAATGAAGTTTTTTGACATATGTACACCGAGCTGTGCTCTCAGAAACGCTCGAAACACGCGATATCGCGATTTTGGTGTTCTTCGATGTTTCGTTCACCACAGCTGTGCCAGACGACTTTAACCGCATGGATATTGTGCATTTGAGTAGAATGAAGTTTTTTGACACGTTTATACCGAGCTGTGCGCTCAGAAACGCTCGAAACACGCGATATCGCGATTTTGGTGTTCTTCGTTTTTTCGTTCGCCTCAGCTGTAGCAGACAGCTTTTAACGCATGGATATTGTGCATTTGAGTAGAATGAAGGTTTTTGACACATTTACACCGAGCTGTGCTCTCAAAGAAGCTCGAAACAAGCGATATCAGGATTTTGGTGTACGTCGATTTTTCGTTCTCCACAGCTGTGCCAGACGACTTTTAACGCATGGATATTGTGCATTTGAGTAGAATGAAGGTTTCGACACATTTACACCGAGCTGTGCTCTCAGAAACGCTCGAAACACGCGATATCACGATTTTGGTGTTCTTCGATTTTTCGTTCACCACAGCTGTGGCCGACGACTTTTAACGCATGGATATTGTGCATTTGAGTAGAATGAAGGTTTCTGACACATTTACACCGAGCTGTGCTCTCAGAAACGCTCGAAACACGCGATATCACGATTTTGGTGTATGTCGATTTTTCGTTCGCCACAGCTGTGGCAGACGACTTTTAACGCATGGATATTGTGCATTTGAGTAGAATGAAGGTTTTTGACACATTTACACCGAGCTGTGCTCTCAGAAACGATCGAAACACGCGATATCACGATTTTGTACTGTTCAAAGTTTCGTTCACCACAGCTGTGGCAGACGACTTTTAACGCATGGATATTGCGCATTTGAGTAGAATGAAGGTTTTTGACACATTTACACCGAGCTGTGCTCTCAGAAACGCTCGAAACACGCGATATCACGATTTTGGTGTTCTTCGATTTTTCGTTCGCCACAGCTGTGGCAGACGACTTTTAACGCATGGATATTGCACATTTGAGTAGAATGAAGGTTTTTGACACATTTACACGGAGCTGTGCTCTCAGAAACGCTCGAAACACGCGATGTCACGATTTTGATGTACGTCGATTTTTCGTTTGCCACAGCTGTGGCAGACGACTTTTAACTTATGGATATTGCACATTTGAGTAGAATGAAGGTTTTTGACACATTTACACGGAGCTGTGCTCTCAGAAACGCTCGAAACACGCGATGTCACGATTTTGATGTACGTCGATTTTTCGTTTGCCACAGCTGTGGCAGACGACTTTTAACGCATGGATATTGTGCATTTGAGTAGAATGAAGGTTTCTGACACATTTACACCGAGCTGTGCTCTCAGAAAAACTCGAAACACGCGATATCACGATTTTGGTGTTCTTCGATTTTTCGTTCGCCACAGCTGTGCCAGACGACTTTTAAGGCATGGATATTGCGCATTTGAGTAGAATGAAGGTTTTTGACACATTTACACCGAGCTGTGCTCTCAGAAACGCTCGAAACACGCGATGTCACGATTTTGATGTACGTCGATTTTTCGTTTGCCACAGCTGTGGCAGACGACTTTTAACGCATGGATATTGTGCATTTGAGTAGAATGAAGGTTTCTGACACATTTACACCGAGCTGTGCTCTCAGAAAAACTCGAAACACGCGATATCACGATTTTGGTGTTCTTCGGTTTTTCGTTCGCCACAGCTGTGCCAGACACTTTTAACGCATGGATATTGCGCATTTCAGTAGAATGAAGGATTTTGACACATTTACACCGAGCTGTGCTCTCAGAAACGCTCGAAGCACGCGATATCAGGATTTTGGAGTTCCTCGACTTTTCGTTCCCCACAGCTGTGCCAGACGACTTTTGACGCATAGATATTGTGCATTTGAGTAGAATGAAGGTTTTTGACACATTTACACCGAGCTATGCTCTCAGAAACGATCGAAACACGCGATATCACGATTTTGTACTGTTCACAGTTTCGTTCACCACAGCTGTGGCAGACGACTTTTAACGCATGGATATTGTGCATTTGAGTAGAATGAAGGTTTCTGACACATTTACACCGAGCTGTGCTCTCAGAAACGCTCGAAACACGCGATATCACGATTTTGGTGTTCCTCGATTTTTCGTTCGCTACAGCTGTGCCAGACGACTTTGAAGGCATGGATATTGCGCATTTGAGTAGAATGAAGGTTTTTGACACATTTACACCGAGCTGTGCTCTCAGAAACGCTCGAAACACGCGATGTCACGATTTTGATGTACGTCGATTTTTCGTTTGCCACAGCTGTGGCAGACGACTTTTAACGCATGGATATTGTGCATTTGAGTAGAATGAAGGTTTCTGACACATTTACACCGAGCTGTGCTCTCAGAAAAACTCCAAACACGCGATATCACGATTTTGGTGTTCTTCGGTTTTTCGTTCGCCACAGCTGTGCCAGACACTTTTAACGCATGGATATTACGCATTTCAGTAGAATGAAGGTTTTTGACACATTTACACCGAGCTGTCCTCTCAGAAACGCTCGAAGCAAGCGATATCACGATTTTGGAGTTCCTCGACTTTTCGTTCCCCACAGCTGTGCCAGACGACTTTTGACGCATAGATATTGTGCATTTGAGTAGAATGAAGGTTTTTGACACATTTACACCGAGCTATGCTCTCAGAAACGATCGAAACACGCGATATCACGATTTTGTACTGTTCACAGTTTCGTTCACCACAGCTGTCGCAGACGACTTTTAACGCATGGATATTGTGCATTTGAGTAGAATGAAGGTTTCTGACACATTTACACCGAGCTGTGCTCTCAGAAACGCTCGAAACACGCGATATCACGATTTTGGTGTATGTCGATTTTTCGTTCGCCACAGCTGTGGCAGACGACTTTTAACGCATGGATATTGTGCATTTGAGTAGAATGAAGGTTTTTGACACATTTACACCGAGCTGAGCTCTCAGAAACGCTCGAAACATGCAATTTCGCGATTTTGGTGCTGTTCAAAGTTTCGTTCGCCACAGCTGTGCCGGACAACTTTTAACGCATGGATATTGTGCATTTGAGTAGAATGAAGGTTTTTGACATATGTACACCGAGCTGTGCTCTCAGAAACGCTCGAAACACGCGATATCGCGATTTTGGTGTTCTTCGATGTTTCGTTCACCACAGCTGTGCCAGACGACTTTAACCGCATGGATATTGTGCATTTGAGTAGAATGAAGTTTTTTGACATATGTACACCGAGCTGTGCTCTCAGAAACGCTCGAAACACGCGATATCGCGATTTTGGTGTTCTTCGATGTTTCGTTCACCACAGCTGTGCCAGACGACTTTAACCGCATGGATATTGTGCATTTGAGTAGAATGAAGTTTTTTGACACGTTTATACCGAGCTGTGCGCTCAGAAACGCTCGAAACACGCGATATCGCGATTTTGGTGTTCTTCGTTTTTTCGTTCGCCTCAGCTGTAGCAGACAACTTTTAACGCATGGATATTGTGCATTTGAGTAGAATGAAGGTTTTTGACACATTTACACCGAGCTGTGCTCTCAAAGAAGCTCGAAACAAGCGATATCAGGATTTTGGTGTACGTCGATTTTTCGTTCTCCACAGCTGTGCCAGACGACTTTTAACGCATGGATATTGTGCATTTGAGTAGAATGAAGGTTTCGACACATTTACACCGAGCTGTGCTCTCAGAAACGCTCGAAACACGCGATATCACGATTTTGGTGCTGTTCAAAGTTTCGTTCGCCACAGCTGTGCCAGACGACTTTTAACGCATGGATATTGTGCATTTCAGTAGAATGAAGGGTTTTGACACATTTACACCGAGCTGTGCTCTCAGAAACGCTCGAAACACGCGATGTCACGATTTTGATGTACGTCGATTTTTCGTTTTCCACAGCTGTGGCAGACGACTTTTAACGCATGGATATTGTGCATTTGAGTAGAATGAAGGTTTTTGACACATTTACACCGAGCTGTGCTCTCAGAAACGATCGAAACACGCGATATCACGATTTTGTACTGTTCAAAGTTTCGTTCACCACAGCTGTGGCAGACGACTTTTAACGCATGGATATTGCGCATTTGAGTAGAATGAAGGTTTTTGACACATCTACACCGAGCTGTGCTCTCAGAAACGCTCGAAACACGCGATATCACGATTTTGGTGTTCTTCGATTTTTCGTTCGCCACAGCTGTGGCAGACGACTTTTAACGCATGGATATTGCACATTTGAGTAGAATGAAGGTTTTTGACACATTTACACGGAGCTGTGCTCTCAGAAACGCTCGAAACACGCGATGTCACGATTTTGATGTACGTCGATTTTTCGTTTGCCACAGCTGTGGCAGACGACTTTTAACTCATGGATATTGCACATTTGAGTAGAATGAAGGATTTTGACACATTTACACGGAGCTGTGCTCTCAGAAACGCTCGAAACACGCGATGTCACGATTTTGATGTACATCGATTTTTCGTTTGCCACAGCTGTGGCAGACGACTTTTAACGCATGGATATTGTGCATTTGAGTAGAATGAAGGTTTCTGACACATTTACACCGAGCTGTGCTCTCAGAAAAACTCGAAACACGCGATATCACGATTTTGGTGTTCTTCGATTTTTCGTTCGCCACAGCTGTGCCAGACGACTTTTAAGGCATGGATATTGCGCATTTGAGTAGAATGAAGGTTTTTGACACATTTACACCGAGCTGTGCTCTCAGAAACGCTCGAAACACGCGATGTCACGATTTTGATGTACGTCGATTTTTCGTTTGTCACAGCTGTGGCAGACGACTTTTAACGCATGGATATTGTGCATTTGAGTAGAATGAAGGTTTCTGACACATTTACACCGAGCTGTGCTCTCAGAAAAACTCGAAACACGCGATATCACGATTTTGGTGTTCTTCGATTTTTCGTTCGCCACAGCTGTGCCAGACGACTTTTAAGGCATGGATATTGCGCATTTGAGTAGAATGAAGGTTTTTGACACATTTACACCGAGCTGTGCTCTCAGAAACGCTCGAAACACGCGATGTCACGATTTTGATGTACGTCGATTTTTCTTTTGCCACAGCTGTGGCAGACGACTTTTAACTCATGGATATTGCACATTTGAGTAGAATGAAGGTTTTTGACACATTTACACGGAGCTGTGCTCTCAGAAACGCTCGAAACACGCGATGTCACGATTTTGATGTACGTCGATTTTTCGTTTGCCACAGCTGTGGCAGACGACTTTTAACGCATGGATATTGTGCATTTGAGTAGAATGAAGGTTTCTGACACATTTACACCGAGCTGTACTCTGAGAAAAACTCGAAACATGCAATTTCGCGATTTTGATGCTGTTCAAAGTTTCGTTCGCCACAGCTGTGCCGGACAACTTTTAACGCATGGATATTGTGCATTTGAGTAGAATGAAGGTTTTTGACACATGTACACCGAGCTGTGCTCTCAGAAACGCTCGAAACACGCGATATCACGATTTTGGTGTTCTTCAATGTTTCGTTCGCCACGGCTGCGCCAGACAACTTTTAACACATGGATTTTGTGTATTTGAGTAGAATGAAGGTTTTTGACACATTTACACCGAGCTGTGCTCTCAGAAACGCTCGAAACACGCGATATCACGATTTTGGTGTTCTTCGATTTTTCGTTCGCCACAGCTGTGCCAGACGACTTTGAATTCATGGATATTGCGCATTTGAGTAGAATGAAGGTTTTTGACACATTTACACCGAGCTGTGCTCTCAGAAACGCTCGAAACACGCGATGTCACGATTTTGATGTACGTCGATTTTTCGTTTGCCACAGCTGTGGCAGATGACTTCTAACGCATGGATATTGTGCATTTGAGTAGAATGAAGGTTTCTGACACATTTACACCGAGCTGTGCTCTCAGAAACGCTCGAAGCACGCGATATCACGATTTTGGAGTTCCTCGACTTTTCGTTCCCCACAGCTGTGCCAGACGACTTTTGACGCATAGATATTGTGCATTTGAGTAGAATGAAGGTTTTTGACACATTTACACCGAGCTATGCTCTCAGAAACGATCGAAACACGCGATATCACGATTTTGTACTGTTCACAGTTTCGTTCACCACAGCTGTGGCAGACGACTTTTAACGCATGGATATTGTGCATTTGAGTAGAATGAAGGTTTCTGACACATTTACACCGAGCTGTGCTCTCAGAAACGCTCGAAACACGCGATATCACGATTTTGGTGTATGTCGATTTTTCGTTCGCCACAGCTGTGGCAGACGACTTTTAACGCATGGATATTGTGCATTTGAGTAGAATGAAGGTTTTTGACACATTTACACCGAGCTGAGCTCTCAGAAACGCTCGAAACATGCAATTTCGCGATTTTGGTGCTGTTCAAAGTTTCGTTCGCCACAGCTGTGCCGGACAACTTTTAACGCATGGATATTGTGCATTTGAGTAGAATGAAGGTTTTTGACATATGTACACCGAGCTGTGCTCTCAGAAACGCTCGAAACACGCGATATCGCGATTTTGGTGTTCTTCGATGTTTCGTTCACCACAGCTGTGCCAGACGACTTTAACCGCATGGATATTGTGCATTTGAGTAGAATGAAGTTTTTTGACATATGTACACCGAGCTGTGCTCTCAGAAACGCTCGAAACACGCGATATCGCGATTTTGGTGTTCTTCGATGTTTCGTTCACCACAGCTGTGCCAGACGACTTTAACCGCATGGATATTGTGCATTTGAGTAGAATGAAGTTTTTTGACACGTTTATACCGAGCTGTGCGCTCAGAAACGCTCGAAACACGCGATATCGCGATTTTGGTGTTCTTTGTTTTTTCGTTCGCCTCAGCTGTAGCAGACAACTTTTAACGCATGGATATTGTGCATTTGAGTAGAATGAAGGTTTTTGACACATTTACACCGAGCTGTGCTCTCAAAGAAGCTCGAAACAAGCGATATCAGGATTTTGGTGTACGTCGATTTTTCGTTCTCCACAGCTGTGCCAGACGACTTTTAACGCATGGATATTGTGCATTTGAGTAGAATGAAGGTTTTTGACACATTTACACCGAGCTATGCTCTCAGAAACGATCGAAACACGCGATATCACGATTTTGTACTGTTCACAGTTTCGTTCACCACAGCTGTGGCAGACGACTTTTAACGCATGGATATTGTGCATTTGAGTAGAATGAAGGTTTTTGACACATTTACACCGAGCTGAGCTCTCAGAAACGCTCGAAACATGCAATTTCGCGATTTTGGTGCTGTTCAAAGTTTCGTTCGCCACAGCTGTGCCGGACAACTTTTAACGCATGGATATTGTGCATTTGAGTAGAATGAAGGTTTTTGACATATGTACACCGAGCTGTGCTCTCAGAAACGCTCGAAACACGCGATATCGCGATTTTGGTGTTCTTCGATGTTTCGTTCACCACAGCTGTGCCAGACGACTTTAACCGCATGGATATTGTGCATTTGAGTAGAACGAAGTTTTTTGACATATGTACACCGAGCTGTGCTCTCAGAAACGCTCGAAACACGCGATATCGCGATTTTGGTGTTTTTCGATGTTTCGTTCACCACAGCTGTGCCAGACGACTTTAACCGCATGGATATTGTGCATTTGAGTAGAATGAAGTTTTTTGACACGTTTATACCGAGCTGTGCGCTCAGAAACGCTCGAAACACGCGATATCACGATTTTGGTGTTCTTCGATTTTTCGTTCGCCACAGCTGTGGCAGACGACTTTTAACGCATGGATATTGTGCATTTCAGTAGAATGAAGGGTTTTGACACATTTACACCGAGCTGTGCTCTCAGAAACGATCGAAACACGCGATATCACGATTTTGTACTGTTCAAAGTTTCGTTCACCACAGCTGTGGCAGACGACTTTTAACGCATGGATATTGCGCATTTGAGTAGAATGAAGGTTTTTGACACATCTACACCGAGCTGTGCTCTCAGAAACGCTCGAAACACGCGATATCACGATTTTGGTGTTCTTCGATTTTTCGTTCGCCACAGCTGTGGCAGACGACTTTTAACGCATGGATATTGCGCATTTGAGTAGAATGAAGGTTTTTGACACATCTACACCGAGCTGTGCTCTCAGAAACGCTCGAAACACGCGATATCACGATTTTGGTGTTCTTCGATTTTTCGTTCACCACAGCTGTGGCAGACGACTTTTAACGCATGGATATTGCGCATTTGAGTAGAATGAAGGTTTTTGACACATCTACACCGAGCTGTGCTCTCAGAAACGCTCGAAACACGCGATATCACGATTTTGGTGTTCTTCGATTTTTCGTTCGCCACAGCTGTGGCAGACGACTTTTAACGCATGGATATTGCACATTTGAGTAGAATGAAGGTTTTTGACACATTTACACGGAGCTGTGCTCTCAGAAACGCTCGAAACACGCGATGTCACGATTTTGATGTACGTCGATTTTTCGTTTGCCACAGCTGTGGCAGACGACTTTTAACTTATGGATATTCCACATTTGAGTAGAATGAAGGTTTTTGACACATTTACACGGAGCTGTGCTCTCAGAAACGCTCGAAACACGCGATGTCACGATTTTGATGTACGTCGATTTTTCGTTTGCCACAGCTGTGGCAGACGACTTTTAACGCATGGATATTGTGCATTTGAGTAGAATGAAGGTTTCTGACACATTTACACCGAGCTGTGCTCTCAGAAAAACTCGAAACACGCGATATCACGATTTTGGTGTTCTTCGATTTTTCGTTCGCCACAGCTGTGCCAGACGACTTTTAAGGCATGGATATTGCGCATTTGAGTAGAATGAAGGTTTTTGACACATTTACACCGAGCTGTGCTCTCAGAAACGCTCGAAACACGCGATGTCACGATTTTGATGTACGTCGATTTTTCGTTTGCCACAGCTGTGGCAGACGACTTTTAACGCATGGATATTGTGCATTTGAGTAGAATGAAGGTTTCTGACACATTTACACCGAGCTGTGCTCTCAGAAAAACTCGAAACACGCGATATCACGATTTTGGTGTTCTTCGATTTTTCGTTCGCCACAGCTGTGCCAGACGACTTTTAAGGCATGGATATTGCGCATTTGAGTAGAATGAAGGTTTTTGACACATTTACACCGAGCTGTGCTCTCAGAAACGCTCGAAACACGCGATGTCACGATTTTTATGTACGTCGATTTTTCGTTTGCCACAGCTGTGGCAGACGACTTTTAACGCATGGATATTGTGCATTTGAGTAGAATGAAGGTTTCTGACACATTTACACCGAGCTGTGCTCTCAGAAAAACTCGAAACACGCGATATCACGATTTTGGTGTTCTTCGATTTTTCGTTCGCCACAGCTGTGCCAGACGACTTTTAAGGCATGGATATTGCGCATTTGAGTAGAATGAAGGTTTTTGACACATTTACACCGAGCTGTCCTCTCAGAAACGCTCGAAGCAAGCGATATCACGATTTTGGAGTTCCTCGACTTTTCGTTCCCCACAGCTGTGCCAGACGACTTTTGACGCATAGATATTGTGCATTTGAGTAGAATGAAGGTTTTTGACACATTTACACCGAGCTATGCTCTCAGAAACGATCGAAACACGCGATATCACGATTTTGTACTGTTCACAGTTTCGTTCACCACAGCAGTGGCAGACGACTTTTAACGCATGGATATTGTGCATTTGAGTAGAATGAAGGTTTCTGACACATTTACACCGAGCTGTGCTCTCAGAAACGCTCGAAACACGCGATATCACGATTTTGGTGTATGTCGATTTTTCGTTCGCCACAGCTGTGGCAGACGACTTTTAACGCATGGATATTGTGCATTTGAGTAGAATGAAGGTTTTTGACACATTTACACCGAGCTGAGCTCTCAGAAACGCTCGAAACATGCAATTTCGCGGTTTTGGTGCTGTTCAAAGTTTCGTTCGCCACAGCTGTGCCGGACAACTTTTAACGCATGGATATTGTGCATTTGAGTAGAATGAAGGTTTTTGACACATTTACACCGAGCTGAGCTCTCAGAAACGCTCGAAACATGCAATTTCGCGGTTTTGGTGCTGTTCAAAGTTTCGTTCGCCACAGC
This sequence comes from Pimpla rufipes, assembly GCA_963932165.1. NCBI lineage: Eukaryota > Metazoa > Arthropoda > Insecta > Hymenoptera > Ichneumonidae > Pimpla > Pimpla rufipes. Next base: position 4,401,988 of record OZ010639.1, read on the forward strand.
TGTGCCGGACAACTTTTAACGCATGGATATTGTGCATTTGAGTAGAATGAAGGTTTTTGACATATGTACACCGAGCTGTGCTCTCAGAAACGCTCGAAACACGCGATATCGCGATTTTGGTGTTCTTCGATGTTTCGTTCACCACAGCTGTGCCAGACGACTTTAACCGCATGGATATTGTGCATTTGAGTAGAATGAAGTTTTTTGACATATGTACACCGAGCTGTGCTCTCAGAAACGCTCGAAACACGCGATATCGCGATTTTGGTGTTCTTCGATGTTTCGTTCACCACAGCTGTGCCAGACGACTTTAACCGCATGGATATTGTGCATTTGAGTAGAATGAAGTTTTTTGACACGTTTATACCGAGCTGTGCGCTCAGAAACGCTCGAAACACGCGATATCGCGATTTTGGTGTTCTTTGTTTTTTCGTTCGCCTCAGCTGTAGCAGACAACTTTTAACGCATGGATATTGTGCATTTGAGTAGAATGAAGGTTTTTGACACATTTACACCGAGCTGTGCTCTCAAAGAAGCTCGAAACAAGCGATATCAGGATTTTGGTGTACGTCGATTTTTCGTTCTCCACAGCTGTGCCAGACGACTTTTAACGCATGGATATTGTGCATTTGAGTAGAATGAAGGTTTCGACACATTTACACCGAGCTGTGCTCTCAGAAACGCTCGAAACACGCGATATCACGATTTTGGTGCTGTTCAAAGTTTCGTTCGCCACAGCTGTGCCAGACGACTTTTAACGCATGGATATTGTGCATTTCAGTAGAATGAAGGGTTTTGACACATTTACACCGAGCTGTGCTCTCAGAAACGCTCGAAACACGCGATGTCACGATTTTGATGTACGTCGATTTTTCGTTTTCCACAGCTGTGGCAGACGACTTTTAACGCATGGATATTGTGCATTTGAGTAGAATGAAGGTTTTTGACACATTTACACCGAGCTGTGCTCTCAGAAACGATCGAAACACGCGATATCACGATTTTGTACTGTTCAAAGTTTCGTTCACCACAGCTGTGGCAGACGACTTTTAACGCATGGATATTGCGCATTTGAGTAGAATGAAGGTTTTTGACACATCTACATCGAGCTGTGCTCTCAGAAACGCTCGAAACACGCGATATCACGATTTTGGTGTTCTTCGATTTTTCGTTCGCCACAGCTGTGGCAGACGACTTTTAACGCATGGATATTGCACATTTGAGTAGAATGAAGGTTTTTGACACATTTACACGGAGCTGTGCTCTCAGAAACGCTCGAAACACGCGATGTCACGATTTTGATGTACGTCGATTTTTCGTTTGCCACAGCTGTGGCAGACGACTTTTAACTCATGGATATTGCACATTTGAGTAGAATGAAGGTTTTTGACACATTTACACGGAGCTGTGCTCTCAGAAACGCTCGAAACACGCGATGTCACGATTTTGATGTACGTCGATTTTTCGTTTGCCACAGCTGTGGCAGACGACTTTTAACGCATGGATATTGTGCATTTGAGTAGAATGAAGGTTTCTGACACATTTACACCGAGCTGTGCTCTCAGAAAAACTCGAAACACGCGATATCACGATTTTGGTGTTCTTCGATTTTTCGTTCGCCACAGCTGTGCCAGACGACTTTTAAGGCATGGATATTGCGCATTTGAGTAGAATGAAGGTTTTTGACACATTTACACCGAGCTGTGCTCTCAGAAACGCTCGAAACACGCGATGTCACGATTTTGATGTACGTCGATTTTTCGTTTGTCACAGCTGTGGCAGACGACTTTTAACGCATGGATATTGTGCATTTGAGTAGAATGAAGGTTTCTGACACATTTACACCGAGCTGTGCTCTCAGAAAAACTCGAAACACGCGATATCACGATTTTGGTGTTCTTCGATTTTTCGTTCGCCACAGCTGTGCCAGACGACTTTTAAGGCATGGATATTGCGCATTTGAGTAGAATGAAGGTTTTTGACACATTTACACCGAGCTGTGCTCTCAGAAACGCTCGAAACACGCGATGTCACGATTTTGATGTACGTCGATTTTTCGTTTGCCACAGCTGTGGCAGACGACTTTTAACTCATGGATATTGCACATTTGAGTAGAATGAAGGTTTTTGACACATTTACACGGAGCTGTGCTCTCAGAAACGCTCGAAACACGCGATGTCACGATTTTGATGTACGTCGATTTTTCGTTTGCCACAGCTGTGGCAGACGACTTTTAACGCATGGATATTGTGCATTTGAGTAGAATGAAGGTTTCTGACACATTTACACCGAGCTGTGCTCTGAGAAAAACTCGAAACATGCAATTTCGCGATTTTGATGCTGTTCAAAGTTTCGTTCGCCACAGCTGTGCCGGACAACTTTTAACGCATGGATATTGTGCATTTGAGTAGAATGAAGGTTTTTGACACATGTACACCGAGCTGTGCTCTCAGAAACGCTCGAAACACGCGATATCACGATTTTGGTGTTCTTCAATGTTTCGTTCGCCACGGCTGCGCCAGACAACTTTTAACACATGGATTTTGTGTATTTGAGTAGAATGAAGGTTTTTGACACATTTACACCGAGCTGTGCTCTCAGAAACGCTCGAAACACGCGATAACACGATTTTGGTGTTCTTCGATTTTTCGATCGCCACAGCTGTGGCAGACGACTTTTAACGCATGGATATTGCGCATTTGAGTAGAATGAAGGTTTTTGACACATTTACACGGAGCTGTGCTCTCAGAAACGCTCGAAACACGCGATGTCACGATTTTGATGTACGTCGATTTTTCGTTTGCCACAGCTGTGGCAGACGACTTTTAACGCATGGATATTGTGCATTTGAGTAGAATGAAGGTTTCTGACACATTTACACCGAGCTGTGCTCTCAGAAAAACTCGAAACACGCGATATCACGATTTTGGTGTTCCTCGACTTTTCGTTCCCCACAGCTGTTCCAGACGACTTTTGACGCATAGATATTGTGCATTTCAGTAGAATGAAGGTTTTTGACACATTTACACCGAGCTATGCTCTCAGAAACGATCGAAACACGCGATATCACGATTTTGTACTGTTCAAAGTTTCGTTCACCACAGCTGTGGCAGACGACTTTTAACGCATGGATATTGCGCATTTGAGTAGAATGAAGGTTTTTGACACATCTACACCGAGCTGTGCTCTCAGAAACGCTCGAAACACGCGATATCACGATTTTGGTGTTCTTCGATTTTTCGTTCGCCACAGCTGTGGCAGACGACTTTTAACGCATGGATATTGCACATTTGAGTAGAATGAAGGTTTTTGACACATTTACACGGAGCTGTGCTCTCAGAAACGCTCGAAACACGCGATGTCACGATTTTGATGTACGTCGATTTTTCGTTTGCCACAGCTGTGGCAGACGACTTTTAACTCATGGATTTTGCACATTTGAGTAGAATGAAGGTTTTTGACACATTTACACGGAGCTGTGCTCTCAGAAACGCTCGAAACACGCGATGTCACGATTTTGATGTACGTCGACTTTTCGTTTGCCACAGCTGTGGCAGACGACTTTTAACGGATGGATATTGTGCATTTGAGTAGAATGAAGGTTTCTGACACATTTACACCGAGCTGTGCTCTGAGAAAAACTCGAAACACGCGATATCACGATTTTGGTGTTCTTCGATTTTTCGTTCGCCACAGCTGTGCCAGACGACTTTTAAGGCATGGATATTGCGCATTTGAGTAGAATGAAGGTTTTTGACACATTTACACCGAGCTGTGCTCTCAGAAACGCTCGAAACACGCGATGTCACGATTTTGATGTACGTCGATTTTTCGTTTGCCACAGCTGTGGCAGACGACTTTTAACGCATGGATATTGTGCATTTGAGTAGAATGAAGGTTTCTGACACATTTACACCGAGCTGTGCTCTCAGAAAAACTCGAAACACGCGATATCACGATTTTGGTGTTCTTCGATTTTTCGTTCGCCACAGCTGTGCCAGACGACTTTGAATTCATGGATATTGCGCATTTGAGTAGAATGAAGGTTTTTGACACATTTACACCGAGCTGTGCTCTCAGAAACGCTCGAAACACGCGATGTCACGATTTTGATGTACGTCGATTTTTCGTTTGCCACAGCTGTGGCAGACGACTTTTAACGCATGGATATTGTGCATTTGAGTAGAATGAAGGTTTCTGACACATTTACACCGAGCTGTGCTCTCAGAAACGCTCGAAGCACGCGATATCACGATTTTGGAGTTCCTCGACTTTTCGTTCACCACAGCTGTGCCAGACGACTTTTGACGCATAGATATTGTGCATTTGAGTAGAATGAAGGTTTTTGACACATTTACACCGAGCTATGCTCTCAGATACGATCGAAACACGCGATATCACGATTTTGTACTGTTCACAGTTTCGTTCACCACAGCTGTGGCAGACGACTTTTAACGCATGGATATTGTGCATTTGAGTAGAATGAAGGTTTCTGACACATTTACACCGAGCTGTGCTCTCAGAAACGCTCGAAACACGCGATATCACGATTTTGGTGTATGTCGATTTTTCGTTCGCCACAGCTGTGGCAGACGACTTTTAACGCATGGATATTGTGCATTTGAGTAGAATGAAGGTTTTTGACACATTTACACCGAGCTGAGCTCTCAGAAACGCTCGAAACATGCAATTTCGCGATTTTGGTGCTGTTCAAAGTTTCGTTCGCCACAGCTGTGCCGGACAACTTTTAACGCATGGATATTGTGCATTTGAGTAGAATGAAGGTTTTTGACATATGTACACCGAGCTGTGCTCTCAGAAACGCTCGAAACACGCGATATCGCGATTTTGGTGTTCTTCGATGTTTCGTTCACCACAGCTGTGCCAGACGACTTTAACCGCATGGATATTGTGCATTTGAGTAGAATGAAGTTTTTTGACATATGTACACCGAGCTGTGCTCTCAGAAACGCTCGAAACACGCGATATCGCGATTTTGGTGTTCTTCGATGTTTCGTTCACCACAGCTGTGCCAGACGACTTTAACCGCATGGATATTGTGCATTTGAGTAGAATGAAGTTTTTTGACACGTTTATACCGAGCTGTGCGCTCAGAAACGCTCGAAACACGCGATATCGCGATTTTGGTGTTCTTCGTTTTTTCGTTCGCCTCAGCTGTAGCAGACAACTTTTAACGCATGGATATTGTGCATTTGAGTAGAATGAAGGTTTTTGACACATTTACACCGAGCTGTGCTCTCAAAGAAGCTCGAAACAAGCGATATCAGGATTTTGGTGTACGTCGATTTTTCGTTCTCCACAGCTGTGCCAGACGACTTTTAACGCATGGATATTGTGCATTTGAGTAGAATGAAGGTTTCGACACATTTACACCGAGCTGTGCTCTCAGAAACGCTCGAAACACGCGATATCACGATTTTGGTGTTCTTCGATTTTTCGTTCACCACAGCTGTGGCCGACGACTTTTAACGCATGGATATTGTGCATTTGAGTAGAATGAAGGTTTCTGACACATTTACACCGAGCTGTGCTCTCAGAAACGCTCGAAACACGCGATATCACGATTTTGGTGTATGTCGATTTTTCGTTCGCCACAGCTGTGGCAGACGACTTTTAACGCATGGATATTGTGCATTTGAGTAGAATGAAGGTTTTTGACACATTTACACCGAGCTGTGCTCTCAGAAACGATCGAAACACGCGATATCACGATTTTGTACTGTTCAAAGTTTCGTTCACCACAGCTGTGGCAGACGACTTTTAACGCATGGATATTGCGCATTTGAGTAGAATGAAGGTTTTTGACACATTTACACCGAGCTGTGCTCTCAGAAACGCTCGAAACACGCGATATCACGATTTTGGTGTTCTTCGATTTTTCGTTCGCCACAGCTGTGGCAGACGACTTTTAACGCATGGATATTGCACATTTGAGTACAATGAAGGTTTTTGACACATTTACACGGAGCTGTGCTCTCAGAAACGCTCGAAACACGCGATGTCACGATTTTGATGTACGTCGATTTTTCGTTTGCCACAGCTGTGGCAGACGACTTTTAACTTATGGATATTGCACATTTGAGTAGAATGAAGGTTTTTGACACATTTACACGGAGCTGTGCTATCAGAAACGCTCGAAACACGCGATGTCACGATTTTGATGTACGTCGATTTTTCGTTTGCCACAGCTGTGGCAGACGACTTTTAACGCATGGATATTGTGCATTTGAGTAGAATGAAGGTTTCTGACACATTTACACCGAGCTGTGCTCTCAGAAAAACTCGAAACACGCGATATCACGATTTTGGTGTTCTTCGATTTTTCGTTCGCCACAGCTGTGCCAGACGACTTTTAAGGCATGGATATTGCGCATTTGAGTAGACTGAAGGTTTTTGACACATTTACACCGAGCTGTGCTCTCAGAAACGCTCGAAACACGCGATGTCACGATTTTGATGTACGTCGATTTTTCGTTTGCCACAGCTGTGGCAGACGACTTTTAACGCATGGATATTGTGCATTTGAGTAGAATGAAGGTTTCTGACACATTTACACCGAGCTGTGCTCTCAGAAAAACTCGAAACACGCGATATCACGATTTTGGTGTTCTTCGATTTTTCGTTCGCCACCGCTGTGCCAGACGACTTTTAAGGCATGGATATTGCGCATTTGAGTAGAATGAAGGTTTTTGACACATTTACACCGAGCTGTGCTCTCAGAAACGCTCGAAACACGCGATGTCACGATTTTGATGTACGTCGATTTTTCGTTTGCCACAGCTGTGGCAGACGACTTTTAACGCATGGATATTGTGCATTTGAGTAGAATGAAGGTTTCTGACACATTTACACCGAGCTGTGCTCTCAGAAAAACTCGAAACACGCGATATCACGATTTTGGTGTTCTTCGGTTTTTCGTTCGCCACAGCTGTGCCAGACACTTTTAACGCATGGATATTGCGCATTTCAGTAGAATGAAGGATTTTGACACATTTACACCGAGCTGTGCTCTCAGAAACGCTCGAAGCACGCGATATCAGGATTTTGGAGTTCCTCGACTTTTCGTTCCCCACAGCTGTGCCAGACGACTTTTGACGCATAGATATTGTGCATTTGAGTAGAATGAAGGTTTTTGACACATTTACACCGAGCTATGCTCTCAGAAACGATCGAAACACGCGATATCACGATTTTGTACTGTTCACAGTTTCTTTCACCACAGCTGTGGCAGACGACTTTTAACGCATGGATATTGTGCATTTGAGTAGAATGAAGGTTTCTGACACATTTACACCGAGCTGTGCTCTCAGAAACGCTCGAAACACGCGATATCACGATTTTGGTGTTCCTCGATTTTTCGTTCGCTACAGCTGTGCCAGACGACTTTGAAGGCATGGATATTGCGCATTTGAGTAGAATGAAGGTTTTTGACACATTTACACCGAGCTGTGCTCTCAGAAACGCTCGAAACACGCGATGTCACGATTTTGATGTACGTCGATTTTTCGTTTGCCACAGCTGTGGCAGACGACTTTTAACGCATGGATATTGTGCATTTGAGTAGAATGAAGGTTTCTGACACATTTACACCGAGCTGTGCTCTCAGAAAAACTCGAAACACGCGATATCACGATTTTGGTGTTCTTCGGTTTTTCGTTCGCCACAGCTGTGCCAGACACTTTTAACGCATGGATATTACGCATTTCAGTAGAATGAAGGTTTTTGACACATTTACACCGAGCTGTCCTCTCAGAAACGCTCGAAGCAAGCGATATCACGATTTTGGAGTTCCTCGACTTTTCGTTCCCCACAGCTGTGCCAGACGACTTTTGACGCATAGATATTGTGCATTTGAGTAGAATGAAGGTTTTTGACACATTTACACCGAGCTATGCTCTCAGAAACGATCGAAACACGCGATATCACGATTTTGTACTGTTCACAGTTTCGTTCACCACAGCTGTGGCAGACGACTTTTAACGCATGGATATTGTGCATTTGAGTAGAATGAAGGTTTCTGACACATTTACACCGAGCTGTGCTCTCAGAAACGCTCGAAACACGCGATATCACGATTTTGGTGTATGTCGATTTTTCGTTCGCCACAGCTGTGGCAGACGACTTTTAACGCATGGATATTGTGCATTTGAGTAGAATGAAGGTTTCTGACACATTTACACCGAGCTGTGCTCTCAGAAAAACTCGAAACACGCGATATCACGATTTTGGTGTTCTTCGATTTTTCTTTCGCCACAGCTGTGCCAGACGACTTTTAAGGCATGGATATTGCGCATTTGAGTAGAATGAAGGTTTTTGACATATGTACACCGAGCTGTGCTCTCAGAAACGCTCGAAACACGCGATATCGCGATTTTGGTGTTCTTCGATGTTTCGTTCACCACAGCTGTGCCAGACGACTTTAACCGCATGGATATTGTGCATTTGAGTAGAATGAAGTTTTTTGACATATGTACACCGAGCTGTGCTCTCAGAAACGCTCGAAACACGCGATATCGCGATTTTGGTGTTCTTCGATGTTTCGTTCACCACAGCTGTGCCAGACGACTTTAACCGCATGGATATTGTGCATTTGAGTAGAATGAAGTTTTTTGACACGTTTATACCGAGCTGTGCGCTCAGAAACGCTCGAAACACGCGATATCGCGATTTTGGTGTTCTTCGTTTTTTCGTTCGCCTCAGCTGTAGCAGACAACTTTTAACGCATGGATATTGTGCATTTGAGTAGAATGAAGGTTTTTGACACATTTACACCGAGCTGTGCTCTCAAAGAAGCTCGAAACAAGCGATATCAGGATTTTGGTGTACGTCGATTTTTCGTTCTCCACAGCTGTGCCAGACGACTTTTAACGCATGGATATTGTGCATTTCAGTAGAATGAAGGGTTTTGACACATTTACACCGAGCTGTGCTCTCAGAAACGCTCGAAACACGCGATGTCACGATTTTGATGTACGTCGATTTTTCGTTTTCCACAGCTGTGGCAGACGACTTTTAACGCATGGATATTGTGCATTTGAGTAGAATGAAGGTTTTTGACACATTTACACCGAGCTGTGCTCTCAGAAACGATCGAAACACGCGATATCACGATTTTGTACTGTTCAAAGTTTCGTTCACCACAGCTGTGGCAGACGACTTTTAACGCATGGATATTGCGCATTTGAGTAGAATGAAGGTTTTTGACACATCTACACCGAGCTGTGCTCTCAGAAACGCTCGAAACACGCGATATCACGATTTTGGTGTTCTTCGATTTTTCGTTCGCCACAGCTGTGGCAGACGACTTTTAACGCATGGATATTGCACATTTGAGTAGAATGAAGGTTTTTGACACATTTACACGGAGCTGTGCTCTCAGAAACGCTCGAAACACGCGATGTCACGATTTTGATGTACGTCGATTTTTCGTTTGCCACAGCTGTGGCAGACGACTTTTAACTCATGGATATTGCACATTTGAGTAGAATGAAGGTTTTTGACACATTTACACGGAGCTGTGCTCTCAGAAACGCTCGAAACACGCGATGTCACGATTTTGATGTACATCGATTTTTCGTTTGCCACAGCTGTGGCAGACGACTTTTAACGCATGGATATTGTGCATTTGAGTAGAATGAAGGTTTCTGACACATTTACACCGAGCTGTGCTCTCAGAAAAACTCGAAACACGCGATATCACGATTTTGGTGTTCTTCGATTTTTCGTTCGCCACAGCTGTGCCAGACGACTTTTAAGGCATGGATATTGCGCATTTGAGTAGAATGAAGGTTTTTGACACATTTACACCGAGCTGTGCTCTCAGAAACGCTCGAAACACGCGATGTCACGATTTTGATGTACGTCGATTTTTCGTTTGTCACAGCTGTGGCAGACGACTTTTAACGCATGGATATTGTGCATTTGAGTAGAATGAAGGTTTCTGACACATTTACACCGAGCTGTGCTCTCAGAAAAACTCGAAACACGCGATATCACGATTTTGGTGTTCTTCGATTTTTCTTTCGCCACAGCTGTGCCAGACGACTTTTAAGGCATGGATATTGCGCATTTGAGTAGAATGAAGGTTTTTGACACATTTACACCGAGCTGTGCTCTTAGAAACGCTCGAAACACGCGATGTCACGATTTTGATGTACGTCGATTTTTCTTTTGCCACAGCTGTGGCAGACGACTTTTAACTCATGGATATTGCACATTTGAGTAGAATGAAGGTTTTTGACACATTTACACGGAGCTGTGCTCTCAGAAACGCTCGAAACACGCGATGTCACGATTTTGATGTACGTCGATTTTTCGTTTGCCACAGCTGAGGCAGACGACTTTTAACGCATGGATATTGTGCATTTGAGTAGAATGAAGGTTTCTGACACATTTACACCGAGCTGTAGTCTGAGAAAAACTCGAAACATGCAATTTCGCGATTTTTATGCTGTTCAAAGTTTCGTTCGCCACAGCTGTGCCGGACAACTTTTAACGCATGGATATTGTGCATTTGAGTAGAATGAAGGTTTTTGACACATGTACACCGAGCTGTGCTCTCAGAAACGCTCGAAACACGCGATATCACGATTTTGGTGTTCTTCAATGTTTCGTTCGCCACGGCTGCGCCAGACAACTTTTAACACATGGATTTTGTGTATTTGAGTAGAATGAAGGTTTTTGACACATTTACACCGAGCTGTGCTCTCAGAAACGCTCGAAACACGCGATAACACGATTTTGGTGTTCTTCGATTTTTCGATCGCCACAGCTGTGGCAGACGACTTTTAACGCATGGATATTGCGCATTTGAGTAGAATGAAGGTTTTTGACACATTTACACGGAGCTGTGCTCTCAGAAACGCTCGAAACACGCGATGTCACGATTTTGATGTACGTCGATTTTTCGTTTGCCACAGCTGTGGCAGACGACTTTTAACGCATGGATATTGTGCACTTGAGTAGAATGAAGGTTCCTGACACATTTACACCGAGCTGTGCTCTCAGAAAAACTCGAAACACGCGATATCACGATTTTGGTGTTCCTCGACTTTTCGTTCCCCACAGCTGTTCCAGACGACTTTTGACGCATAGATATTGTGCATTTCAGTAGAATGAAGGTTTTTGACACATTTACACCGAGCTATGCTCTCAGAAACGATCGAAACACGCGATATCACGATTTTGTACTGTTCAAAGTTTCGTTCACCACAGCTGTGGCAGACGACTTTTAACGCATGGATATTGCGCATTTGAGTAGAATGAAGGTTTTTGACACATCTACACCGAGCTGTGCTCTCAGAAACGCTCGAAACACGCGATATCACGATTTTGGTGTTCTTCGATTTTTCGTTCGCCACAGCTGTGGCAGACGACTTTTAACGCATGGATATTGCACATTTGAGTAGAATGAAGGTTTTTGACACATTTACACGGAGCTGTGCTCTCAGAAACGCTCGAAACACGCGATGTCACGATTTTGATGTACGTCGATTTTTCGTTTGCCACAGCTGTGGCAGACGACTTTTAACTCATGGATTTTGCACATTTGAGTAGAATGAAGGTTTTTGACACATTTACACGGAGCTGTGCTCTCAGAAACGCTCGAAACACGCGATGTCACGATTTTGATGTACGTCGATTTTTCGTTTGCCACAGCTGTGGCAGACGACTTTTAACGGATGGATATTGTGCATTTGAGTAGAATGAAGGTTTCTGACACATTTACACCGAGCTGTGCTCTGAGAAAAACTCGAAACACGCGATATCACGATTTTGGTGTTCTTCGATTTTTCGTTCGCCACAGCTGTGGCAGACGACTTTTAACGCATGGATATTGCGCATTTGAGTAGAATGGAGGTTTTTGACACATTTACACCGAGCTGTGCACTCAGAAACGCTCGAAACACGCAATATCAGGATTTTGGTGTTCTTCAATGTTTCGTTCGCCATGGCTGCGCCAGACAACTTTTAACACATGGATTTTGTGTATTTGAGTAGAATGAAGGTTTTTGACACATTTACACCGAGCTGTGCTCTCAGAAACGCTCGAAACACGCGATATCACGATTTTGGTGTTCTTCGATTTTTCGTTCGCCACAGCTGTGGCAGACGACTTTTAACGCATGGATATTGCACATTTGAGTAGAATGAAGGTTTTTGACACATTTACACGGAGCTGTGCTCTCAGAAACGCTCGAAACACGCGATGTCACGATTTTGATGTACGTCGATTTTTCGTTTGCCACAGCTGTGGCAGACGACTTTTAACGCATGGATATTGTGCATTTGAGTAGAATGAAGGTTTCTGACACATTTACACCGAGCTGTGCTCTCAGAAAAACTCGAAACACGCGATATCATGATTTTGGTGTTCTTCGATTTTTCGTTCGCCACAGCTGTGCCAGACGACTTTTAAGGCATGGATATTGCGCATTTGAGTAGAATGAAGGTTTTTGACACATTTACACCGAGCTGTGCTCTCAGAAACGCTCGAAACACGCGATGTCACGATTTTGATGTACGTCGATTTTTCGTTTGCCACAGCTGTGGCAGACGACTTTTAACGCATGGATATTGTGCATTTGAGTAGAATGAAGGTTTCTGACACATTTACACCGAGCTGTGCTCTCAGAAAAACTCGAAACACGCGATATCACGATTTTGGTGTTCTTCGATTTTTCGTTCGCCACAGCTGTGCCAGACGACTTTGATTTCATGGATATTGCGCATTTGAGTAGAATGAAGGTTTTTGACACATTTACACCGAGCTGTGCTCTCAGAAACGCTCGAAACACGCGATGTCACGATTTTGATGTACGTCGATTTTTCGTTTGCCACAGCTGTGGCAGATGACTTTTAACGCATGGATATTGTGCATTTGAGTAGAATGAAGGTTTCTGACACATTTACACCGAGCTGTGCTCTCAGAAACGCTCGAAGCACGCGATATCACGATTTTGGAGTTCCTCGACTTTTCGTTCCCCACAGCTGTGCCAGACGACTTTTGACGCATAGTGTTACCGCGACCCGGGTTACGAGCCATACCCGGGGGGTTCCAAAATCCCACCCTCAGCTGGTTACTATTCTTAAAAAAATTATCCGGGGCGCCAGCCACGCGCAAGGCGTGACCCAGCTGGGGAAAGATGTTGAGCGAAAAAGGTGGGAGGGGGTGTTGGCCGGCTAGCTGCAGCCACCACACGGGTAGAGGGGCGGTTCGGGGGACCTTGGACGATGTTTCGGATACGGCTCGATTTACCGAATAAAAAAACAAAACAAGAATTCAGGTCATCCAACAAAAACTTTAATTTTTCCGCGCGATTTTACAGGCAATTACCCTGCTAAAATCGGGAAGCGGTTACTCAGTTCGCCGCCTCCGATTTCCTAAACGCGTCGGTTAACCAAAAATAATTACAATAAAAAAACAAGTTACTCGCGACCGCGAACTACAAGATAACCGGGAATAAATCCCGCGCTGTGGAGACCCTACTAGCAGTCGCACGCCGCGACCGGCCACGCGCACGCAAGACGACAATAATAAAAAAAACAAATACGCCACGCAACAAAACATACGCAACTAAAACTAACGCACGCACCGGGGAAATGGCCCATCGAAAATCGACGAGCGAGCACGCGGGACCGATCACCGGTCGTATCACAAGGCGGGTCGGCTGAAGGCCACCCGCGAACTCTCCAACGTACCGGAGAGCGGCCACGCGCACGTTATTTCCCGGGGATTGTGTTGGCCACGGCGTTCCTAAACCAAAACGGTGGTTCCCGGCGACGTCGGGAACCGATCGCGCCTGGACCGAGGGCACCCTTCACCGCGATCTCGGAGGTTGGCCTCCCGCTCGAGTCCACGAACAACGGGAAGCAGATACCGTCCGCACTCCGGGAGGACACCAACACGGCCGTGGAACGATCGCAAATAACGGACGCACGAGCTCACCCGGACACTTGTCACCAAAAAACCCACCGGAGGGATCCTACCTTTCTCCGCGTGTCTCGAAATTCCTCAAAGGCCGGGAATGCGCCGCCTTTGTTCCCCGCGACAGCAGCCACCAACCTCACGCGACACCGCGCCAACGAACAATGACGAGAAGGCGTTACGATTACGCGCTTCTCGTCCACCGGTCTTTTCTCCCACTTTCCCTCAAACTGCCGAAATCGGCAGGGCGCGGACAGGTAATTGGCCCGCCCCCCGTGGACTATCGTTTCGCGCGACGCGCGGACGGCAAGACGCGACCAACGGATTTGCATGTCCCAGGAACGCGCTCGCCCGCTCTTCGATATTACAATTGCGAACGATACAATTTCCGTGACGGCCGGCGAAGGAAAACGGACCGGGAAATCGAATAATTCCGGCGGCTCTAACATCTGCGTGCCGGGTATTATTTTCGGCTGAAACGAGTACGGCGCGAAACAGGCGGAAAAATCGAGATGGGAAAAACAGAATAATCGACGCGAGAAACATTAGCGAAAATCGTAGCGCTCGGTCGCGATGCACGCCGAGGCGCTCGGATACGCGCGATGACGAGTCGATATTCGCTCGCCCGCTGTTGTCGCTGTGTCTCTCTCTTCATCTCGGCGACATCGTCCGTCTCTCTCGTGCGTGTGCGCTGCCTCACTGGCTCCCTGGAAGCGAGAATTCGGAAGCGGAGACGGAATTATTCGGCCACGCCGCGCTCTCTGCAGGATCTCGGGCTCGGCGACGAATTACATAAAAAAACAAAAATAGAAAACTAATTAGTCGTCTTCGCGTTATAAAATTAAGAGAGTGCCCCACGGAATCGCTCTAAAAAAAAGGTGGAGCGAGGCTGGCGGCCACAGCGCCGAAAACAAAGCGGCTATCCGAGCCTGTTTGTAACGCTCATCAAAAATGGGCGTTACAATAGATATTGTGCATTTGAGTAGAATGAAGGTTTTTGACACATTTACACCGAGCTATGCTCTCAGAAACGATCGAAACACGCGATATCACGATTTTGTACTGTTCACAGTTTCGTTCACCACAGCTGTGGCAGACGACTTTTAACGCATGGATATTGTGCATTTGAGTAGAATGAAGGTTTCTGACACATTTACACCGAGCTGTGCTCTCAGAAACGCTCGAAACACGCGATATCGCGATTTTGGTGTTCTTCGATGTTTCGTTCACCACAGCTGTGCCAGACGACTTTAACCGCATGGATATTGTGCATTTGAGTAGAATGAAGTTTTTTGACATATGTACACCGAGCTGTGCTCTCAGAAACGCTCGAAACACGCGATATCGCGATTTTGGTGTTCTTCGATGTTTCGTTCACCACAGCTGTGCCAGACGACTTTAACCGCATGGATATTGTGCATTTGAGTAGAATGAAGTTTTTTGACACGTTTATACCGAGCTGTGCGCTCAGAAACGCTCGAAACACGCGATATCGCGATTTTGGTGTTCTTCGTTTTTTCGTTCGCCTCAGCTGTAGCAGACAACTTTTAACGCATGGATATTGTGCATTTGAGTAGAATGAAGGTTTTTGACACATTTACACCGAGCTGTGCTCTCAAAGAAGCTCGAAACAAGCGATATCAGGATTTTGGTGTACGTCGATTTTTCGTTCTCCACAGCTGTGCCAGACGACTTTTAACGCATGGATATTGTGCATTTGAGTAGAATGAAGGTTTCGACACATTTACACCGAGCTGTGCTCTCAGAAACGCTCGAAACACGCGATATCACGATTTTGGTGTTCTTCGATTTTTCGTTCACCACAGCTGTGGCCGACGACTTTTAACGCATGGATATTGTGCATTTGAGTAGAATGAAGGTTTCTGACACATTTACACCGAGCTGTGCTCTCAGAAACGCTCGAAACACGCGATATCACGATTTTGGTGTATGTCGATTTTTCGTTCGCCACAGCTGTGGCAGACGACTTTTAACGCATGGATATTGTGCATTTGAGTAGAATGAAGGTTTTTGACACATTTACACCGAGCTGTGCTCTCAGAAACGATCGAAACACGCGATATCACGATTATGTACTGTTCAAAGTTTCGTTCACCACAGCTGTGGCAGACGACTTTTAACGCATGGATATTGCGCATTTGAGTAGAATGAAGTTTTTTGACATATGTACACCGAGCTGTGCTCTCAGAAACGCTCGAAACACGCGATATCGCGATATTGGTGTTCTTCGATGTTTCGTTCACCACAGCTGTGCCAGACGACTTTAACCGCATGGATATTGTGCATTTGAGTAGAATGAAGTTTTTTGACACGTTTACACCGAGCTGTGCGCTCAGAAACGCTCGAAACACGCGATATCGCGATTTTGGTGTTCTTCGTTTTTTCGTTCGCCTCAGCTGTAGCAGACAACTTTTAACGCATGGATATTGTGCATTTGAGTAGAATGAAGGTTTTTGACACATTTACACCGAGCTGTGCTCTCAAAGAAGCTCGAAACAAGCGATATCAGGATTTTGGTGTACGTCGATTTTTCGTTCTCCACAGCTGTGCCAGACGACTTTTAACGCATGGATATTGTGCATTTGAGTAGAATGAAGGTTTCGACACATTTACACCGAGCTGTGCTCTCAGAAACGCTCGAAACACGCGATATCACGATTTTGGTGCTGTTCAAAGTTTCGTTCGCCACAGCTGTGCCAGACGACTTTTAACGCATGGATATTGTGCATTTCAGTAGAATGAAGGGTTTTGACACATTTACACCGAGCTGTGCTCTCAGAAACGCTCGAAACACGCGATGTCACGATTTTGATGTACGTCGATTTTTCGTTTTCCACAGCTGTGGCAGACGACTTTTAACGCATGGATATTGTGCATTTGAGTAGAATGAAGGTTTTTGACACATTTACACCGAGCTGTGCTCTCAGAAACGATCGAAACACGCGATATCACGATTTTGTACTGTTCAAAGTTTCGTTCACCACAGCTGTGGCAGACGACTTTTAACGCATGGATATTGCGCATTTGAGTAGAATGAAGGTTTTTGACACATCTACACCGAGCTGTGCTCTCAGAAACGCTCGAAACACGCGATATCACGATTTTGGTGTTCTTCGATTTTTCGTTCGCCACAGCTGTGGCAGACGACTTTTAACGCATGGATATTGCACATTTGAGTAGAATGAAGGTTTTTGACACATTTACACGGAGCTGTGCTCTCAGAAACGCTCGAAACACGCGATGTCACGATTTTGATGTACGTCGATTTTTCGTTTGCCACAGCTGTGGCA
Source organism: Pimpla rufipes (assembly GCA_963932165.1). Classification (NCBI taxonomy): domain Eukaryota; kingdom Metazoa; phylum Arthropoda; class Insecta; order Hymenoptera; family Ichneumonidae; genus Pimpla; species Pimpla rufipes. Next base: position 4,419,247 of record OZ010639.1, read on the forward strand.
GACGACTTTTAACTCATGGATATTGCACATTTGAGTAGAATGAAGGTTTTTGACACATTTACACGGAGCTGTGCTCTCAGAAACGCTCGAAACACGCGATGTCACGATTTTGATGTACGTCGATTTTTCGTTTGCCACAGCTGTGGCAGACGACTTTTAACGCATGGATATTGTGCATTTGAGTAGAATGAAGGTTTCTGACACATTTACACCGAGCTGTGCTCTCAGAAAAACTCGAAACACGCGATATCACGATTTTGGTGTTCTTCGATTTTTCGTTCGCCACAGCTGTGCCAGACGACTTTTAAGGCATGGATATTGCGCATTTGAGTAGAATGAAGGTTTTTGACACATTTACACCGAGCTGTGCTATCAGAAACGCTCGAAACACGCGATGTCACGATTTTAATGTACGTCGATTTTTCGTTTGCCACAGCTGTGGCAGACGACGTTTAACGCATGGATATTTTGCATTTGAGTAGAATGAAGGTTTCTGACACATTTACACCGAGCTGTGCTCTCAGAAAAACTCGAAACACGCGATATCACGATTTTGGTGTTCTTCGATTTTTCGTTCGCCACAGCTGTGCCAGACGACTTTTAAGGCATGGATATTGCGCATTTGAGTAGAATGAAGGTTTTTGACACATTTACACCGAGCTGTGCTCTCAGAAACGCTCGAAACACGCGATGTCACGATTTTGATGTACGTCGATTTTTCGTTTGCCACAGCTGTGGCAGACGACTTTTAACTCATGGATATTGCACATTTGAGTAGAATGAAGGTTTTTGACACATTTACACGGAGCTGTGCTCTCAGAAACGCTCGAAACACGCGATGTCACGATTTTGATGTACGTCGATTTTTCGTTTGCCACAGCTGTGGCAGACGACTTTTAACGCATGGATATTGTGCATTTGAGTAGAATGAAGGTTTCTGACACATTTACACCGAGCTGTGCTCTGAGAAAAACTCGAAACACGCGATATCACGATTTTGGTGCTGTTCAAAGTTTCGTTCGCCACAGCTGTGCCGGACAACTTTTAACGCATGGATATTGTGCATTTGAGTAGAATGAAGGTTTTTGACATATGTACACCGAGCTGTGCTCTCAGAAACGCTCGAAACACGCGATATCGCGATTTTGGTGTTCTTCGATGTTTCGTTCACCACAGCTGTGCCAGACGACTTTAACCGCATGGATATTGTGCATTTGAGTAGAATGAAGTTTTTTGACATATGTACACCGAGCTGTGCTCTCAGAAACGCTCGAAACACGCGATATCGCGATTTTGGTGTTCTTCGATGTTTCGTTCACCACAGCTGTGCCAGACGACTTTAACCGCATGGATATTGTGCATTTGAGTAGAATGAAGTTTTTTGACACGTTTATACCGAGCTGTGCGCTCAGAAACGCTCGAAACACGCGATATCGCGATTTTGGTGTTCTTCGTTTTTTCGTTCGCCTCAGCTGTAGCAGACAACTTTTAACGCATGGATATTGTGCATTTGAGTAGAATGAAGGTTTTTGACACATTTACACCGAGCTGTGCTCTCAAAGAAGCTCCAAACAAGCGATATCAGGATTTTGGTGTACGTCGATTTTTCGTTCTCCACAGCTGTGCCAGACGACTTTTAACGCATGGATATTGTGCATTTGAGTAGAATGAAGGTTTCGACACATTTACACCTTGCTGTGCTCTCAGAAACGCTCGAAACACGCGATATCACGATTTTGGTGTTCTTCGATTTTTCGTTCACCACAGCTGTGGCCGACGACTTTTAACGCATGGATATTGTGCATTTGAGTAGAATGAAGGTTTTTGACACATTTACACCGAGCTGTGCTCTCAGAAACGATCGAAACACGCGATATCACGATTTTGTACTGTTCAAAGTTTCGTTCACCACAGCTGTGGCAGACGACTTTTAACGCATGGATATTGCGCATTTGAGTAGAATGAAGTTTTTTGACATATGTACACCGAGCTGTGCTCTCAGAAACGCTCGAAACACGCGATATCGCGATATTGGTGTTCTTCGATGTTTCGTTCACCACAGCTGTGCCAGACGACTTTAACCGCATGGATATTGTGCATTTGAGTAGAATGAAGTTTTTTGACACGTTTACACCGAGCTGTGCGCTCAGAAACGCTCGAAACACGCGATATCGCGATTTTGGTGTTCTTCGTTTTTTCGTTCGCCTCAGCTGTAGCAGACAACTTTTAACGCATGGATATTGTGCATTTGAGTAGAATGAAGGTTTTTGACACATTTACACCGAGCTGTGCTCTCAAAGAAGCTCGAAACAAGCGATATCAGGATTTTGGTGTACGTCGATTTTTCGTTCTCCACAGCTGTGCCAGACGACTTTTAACGCATGGATATTGTGCATTTGAGTAGAATGAAGGTTTCGACACATTTACACCGAGCTGTGCTCTCAGAAACGCTCGAAACACGCGATATCACGATTTTGGTGCTGTTCAAAGTTTCGTTCGCCACAGCTGTGCCAGACGACTTTTAACGCATGGATATTGTGCATTTCAGTAGAATGAAGGGTTTTGACACATTTACACCGAGCTGTGCTCTCAGAAACGCTCGAAACACGCGATGTCACGATTTTGATGTACGTCGATTTTTCGTTTTCCACAGCTGTGGCAGACGACTTTTAACGCATGGATATTGTGCATTTGAGTAGAATGAAGGTTTTTGACACATTTACACCGAGCTGTGCTCTCAGAAACGATCGAAACACGCGATATCACGATTTTGTACTGTTCAAAGTTTCGTTCACCACAGCTGTGGCAGACGACTTTTAACGCATGGATATTGCGCATTTGAGTAGAATGAAGGTTTTTGACACATCTACACCGAGCTGTGCTCTCAGAAACGCTCGAAACACGCGATATCACGATTTTGATGTACGTCGATTTTTCGTTTGCCACAGCTGTGGCAGACGACTTTTAACTCATGGATATTGCACATTTGAGTAGAATGAAGGTTTTTGACACATTTACACGGAGCTGTGCTCTCAGAAACGCTCGAAACACGCGATGTCACGATTTTGATGTACGTCGATTTTTCGTTCACCACAGCTGTGGCAGACGACTTTTAACGCATGGATATTGCGCATTTGAGTAGAATGAAGGTTTTTGACACATCTACACCGAGCTGTGCTCTCAGAAACGCTCGAAACACGCGATATCACGATTTTGATGTACGTCGATTTTTCGTTTGCCACAGCTGTGGCAGACGACTTTTAACTCATGGATATTGCACATTTGAGTAGAATGAAGGTTTTTGACACATTTACACGGAGCTGTGCTCTCAGAAACGCTCGAAACACGCGATGTCACGATTTTGATGTACGTCGATTTTTCGTTTGCCACAGCTGTGGCAGGCGACTTTTAACGCATGGATATTGTGCATTTGAGTAGAATGAAGGTTTCTGACACATTTACACCGAGCTGTGCTCTCAGAAAAACTCGAAACACGAGATATCACGATTTTGGTGTTCTTCGATTTTTCGTTCGCCACAGCTGTGCCAGACGACTTTTAAGGCATGGATATTGCGCATTTGAGTAGAATGAAGGTTTTTGACACATTTACACCGAGCTGTGCTCTCAGAAACGCTCGAAACACGCGATGTCACGATTTTGATGTACGTCGATTTTTCGTTTGCCACAGCTGTGGCAGACGACGTTTAACGCATGGATATTTTGCATTTGAGTAGAATGAAGGTTTTTGACACATTTACACCGAGCTGTGCTCTCAGAAACGCTCGAAACACGCGATATCACGATTTTGGTGTTCTTCGATTTTTCGTTCACCACAGCTGTGGCCGACGACTTTTAACGCATGGATATTGTGCATTTGAGTAGAATGAAGGTTTCTGACACATTTACACCGAGCTGTGCTCTCAGAAACGCTCGAAACACGCGATATCACGATTTTGGTGTATGTCGATTTTTCGTTCGCCACAGCTGTGGCAGACGACTTTTAACGCATGGATATTGTGCATTTGAGTAGAATGAAGGTTTTTGACACATTTACACCGAGCTGTGCTCTCAGAAACGATCGAAACACGCGATATCACGATTTTGTACTGTTCAAAGTTTCGTTCACCACAGCTGTGGCAGACGACTTTTAACGCATGGATATTGCGCATTTGAGTAGAATGAAGTTTTTTGACATATGTACACCGAGCTGTGCTCTCAGAAACGCTCGAAACACGCGATATCGCGATATTGGTGTTCTTCGATGTTTCGTTCACCACAGCTGTGCCAGACGACTTTAACCGCATGGATATTGTGCATTTGAGTAGAATGAAGTTTTTTTACACGTTTACACCGAGCTGTGCGCTCAGAAACGCTCGAAACACGCGATATCGCGATTTTGGTGTTCTTCGTTTTTTCGTTCGCCTCAGCTGTAGCAGACAACTTTTAACGCATGGATATTGTGCATTTGAGTAGAATGAAGGTTTCTGACACATTTACACCGAGCTGTGCTCTGAGAAAAACTCGAAACACGCGATATCACGATTTTGGTGCTGTTCAAAGTTTCGTTCGCCACAGCTGTGCCGGACAACTTTTAACGCATGGATATTGTGCATTTGAGTAGAATGAAGGTTTTTGACATATGTACACCGAGCTGTGCTCTCAGAAACGCTCGAAACACGCGATATCGCGATTTTGGTGTTCTTCGATGTTTCGTTCACCACAGCTGTGCCAGACGACTTTAACCGCATGGATATTGTGCATTTGAGTAGAATGAAGTTTTTTGACATATGTACACCGAGCTGTGCTCTCAGAAACGCTCGAAACACGCGATATCGCGATTTTGGTGTTCTTCGATGTTTCGTTCACCACAGCTGTGCCAGACGAATTTAACCGCATGGATATTGTGCATTTGAGTAGAATGAAGTTTTTTGACACGTTTATACCGAGCTGTGCGCTCAGAAACGCTCGAAACACGCGATATCGCGATTTTGGTGTTCTTCGTTTTTTCGTTCGCCTCAGCTGTAGCAGACAACTTTTAATTCATGGATATTGTGCATTTGAGTAGAATGAAGGTTTTTGACACATTTACACCGAGCTGTGCTCTCAAAGAAGCTCGAAACAAGCGATATCAGGATTTTGGTGTACGTCGATTTTTCGTTCTCCACAGCTGTGCCAGACGACTTTTAACGCATGGATATTGTGCATTTGAGTAGAATGAAGGTTTCGACACATTTACACCTTGCTGTGCTCTCAGAAACGCTCGAAACACGCGATATCACGATTTTGGTGTTCTTCGATTTTTCGTTCACCACAGCTGTGGCCGACGACTTTTAACGCATGGATATTGTGCATTTGAGTAGAATGAAGGTTTCTGACACATTTACACCGAGCTGTGCTCTCAGAAACGCTCGAAACACGCGATATCACGATTTTGGTGTATGTCGATTTTTCGTTCGCCACAGCTGTGGCAGACGACTTTTAACGCATGGATATTGTGCATTTGAGTAGAATGAAGGTTTTTGACACATTTACACCGAGCTGTGCTCTCAGAAACGATCGAAACACGCGATATCACGATTTTGTACTGTTCAAAGTTTCGTTCACCACAGCTGTGGCAGACGACTTTTAACGCATGGATATTGCGCATTTGAGTAGAATGAAGTTTTTTGACATATGTACACCGAGCTGTGCTCTCAGAAACGCTCGAAACACGCGATATCGCGATATTGGTGTTCTTCGATGTTTCGTTCACCACAGCTGTGCCAGACGACTTTAACCGCATGGATATTGTGCATTTGAGTAGAATGAAGTTTTTTGACACGTTTACACCGAGCTGTGCGCTCAGAAACGCTCGAAACACGCGATATCGCGATTTTGGTGTTCTTCGTTTTTTCGTTCGCCTCAGCTGTAGCAGACAACTTTTAACGCATGGATATTGTGCATTTGAGTAGAATGAAGGTTTTTGACACATTTACACCGAGCTGTGCTCTCAAAGAAGCTCGAAACAAGCGATATCAGGATTTTGGTGTACGTCGATTTTTCGTTCTCCACAGCTGTGCCAGACGACTTTTAACGCATGGATATTGTGCATTTGAGTAGAATGAAGGTTTCGACACATTTACACCGAGCTGTGCTCTCAGAAACGCTCGAAACACGCGATATCACGATTTTGGTGCTGTTCAAAGTTTCGTTCGCCACAGCTGTGCCAGACGACTTTTAACGCATGGATATTGTGCATTTCAGTAGAATGAAGGGTTTTGACACATTTACACCGAGCTGTGCTCTCAGAAACGCTCGAAACACGCGATGTCACGATTTTGATGTACGTCGATTTTTCGTTTTCCACAGCTGTGGCAGACGACTTTTAACGCATGGATATTGTGCATTTGAGTAGAATGAAGGTTTTTGACACATTTACACCGAGCTGTGCTCTCAGAAACGATCGAAACACGCGATATCACGATTTTGTACTGTTCAAAGTTTCGTTCACCACAGCTGTGGCAGACGACTTTTAACGCATGGATATTGCGCATTTGAGTAGAATGAAGGTTTTTGACACATCTACACCGAGCTGTGCTCTCAGAAACGCTCGAAACACGCGATATCACGATTTTGATGTACGTCGATTTTTCGTTTGCCACAGCTGTGGCAGACGACTTTTAACTCATGGATATTGCACATTTGAGTAGAATGAAGGTTTTTGACACATTTACACGGAGCTGTGCTCTCAGAAACGCTCGAAACACGCGATGTCACGATTTTGATGTAAGTCGATTTTTCGTTTGCCACAGCTGTGGCAGGCGACTTTTAACGCATGGATATTGTGCATTTGAGTAGAATGAAGGTTTCTGACACATTTACACCGAGCTGTGCTCTCAGAAAAACTCGAAACACGCGATATCACGATTTTGGTGTTCTTCGATTTTTCGTTCGCCACAGCTGTGCCAGACGACTTTTAAGGCATGGATATTGCGCATTTGAGTAGAATGAAGGTTTTTGACACATTTACACCGAGCTGTGCTCTCAGAAACGCTCGAAACACGCGATGTCACGATTTTGATGTACGTCGATTTTTCGTTTGCCACAGCTGTGGCAGACGACGTTTAACGCATTCATATTTTGCATTTGAGTAGAATGAAGGTTTCTGACACATTTACACCGAGCTGTGCTCTCAGAAAAACTCGAAACACGCGATATCACGATTTTGGTGTACGTCGATTTTTCGTTCTCCACAGCTGTGCCAGACGACTTTTAACGCATGGATATTGTGCATTTGAGTAGAATGAAGGTTTCGACACATTTACACCGAGCTGTGCTCTCAGAAACGCTCGAAACACGCGATATCACGATTTTGGTGTTCTTCGATTTTTCGTTCACCACAGCTGTGGCCGACGACTTTTAACGCATGGATATTGTGCATTTGAGTAGAATGAAGGTTTCTGACACATTTACACCGAGCTGTGCTCTCAGAAACGCTCGAAACACGCGATATCACGATTTTGGTGTATGTCGATTTTTCGTTCGCCACAGCTGTGGCAGACGACTTTTAACGCATGGATATTGTGCATTTGAGTAGAATGAAGGTTTTTGACACATTTACACCGAGCTGTGCTCTCAGAAACGATCGAAACACGCGATATCACGATTTTGTACTGTTCAAAGTTTCGTTCACCACAGCTGTGGCAGACGACTTTTAACGCATGGATATTGCGCATTTGAGTAGAATGAAGTTTTTTGACATATGTACACCGAGCTGTGCTCTCAGAAACGCTCGAAACACGCGATATCGCGATATTGGTGTTCTTCGATGTTTCGTTCACCACAGCTGTGCCAGACGACTTTAACCGCATGGATATTGTGCATTTGAGTAGAATGAAGTTTTTTGACACGTTTACACCGAGCTGTGCGCTCAGAAACGCTCGAAACACGCGATATCGCGATTTTGGTGTTCTTCGTTTTTTCGTTCGCCTCAGCTGTAGCAGACAACTTTTAACGCATGGATATTGTGCATTTGAGTAGAATGAAGGTTTTTGACACATTTACACCGAGCTGTGCTCTCAAAGAAGCTCGAAACAAGCGATATCAGGATTTTGGTGTACTTCGATTTTTCGTTCTCCACAGCTGTGCCAGACGACTTTTAACGCATGGATATTGTGCATTTGAGTAGAATGAAGGTTTCGACACATTTACACCGAGCTGTGCTCTCAGAAACGCTCGAAACACGCGATATCACGATTTTGGTGCTGTTCAAAGTTTCGTTCGCCACAGCTGTGCCAGACGACTTTTAACGCATGGATATTGTGCATTTCAGTAGAATGAAGGGTTTTGACACATTTACACCGAGCTGTGCTCTCAGAAACGCTCGAAACACGCGATGTCACGATTTTGATGTACGTCGATTTTTCGTTTTCCACAGCTGTGGCAGACGACTTTTAACGCATGGATATTGTGCATTTGAGTAGAATGAAGGTTTTTGACACATTTACACCGAGCTGTGTTCTCAGAAACGATCGAAACACGCGATATCACGATTTTGTACTGTTCAAAGTTTCGTTCACCACAGCTGTGGCAGACGACTTTTAACGCATGGATATTGCGCATTTGAGTAGAATGAAGGTTTTTGACACATCTACACCGAGCTGTGCTCTTAGAAACGCTCGAAACACGCGATATCACGATTTTGGTGTTCTTCGATTTTTCGTTCGCCACAGCTGTGGCAGACGACTTTTAACGCATGGATATTGCACATTTGAGTAGAATGAAGGTTTTTGACACATTTACACGGAGCTGTGCTCTCAGAAACGCTCGAAACACGCGATGTCACGATTTTGATGTACGTCGATTTTTCGTTTGCCACAGCTGTGGCAGACGACTTTTAACTCATGGATATTGCACATTTGAGTAGAATGAAGGTTTTTGACACATTTACACGGAGCTGTGCTCTCAGAAACGCTCGAAACACGCGATGTCACGATTTTGATGTACGTCGATTTTTCGTTTGCCACAGCTGTGGCAGACGACTTTTAACGCATGGATATTGTGCATTTGAGTAGAATGAAGGTTTCTGACACATTTACACCGAGCTGTGCTCTCAGAAAAACTCGAAACACGCGATATCACGATTTTGGTGTTCTTCGATTTTTCGTTCGCCACAGCTGTGCCAGACGACTTTTAAGGCATGGATATTGCGCATTTGAGTAGAATGAAGGTTTTTGACACATTTACACCGAGCTGTGCTCTCAGAAACGCTCGAAACACGCGATGTCACGATTTTGATGTACGTCGATTTTTCGTTTGCCACAGCTGTGGCAGACGACGTTTAACGCATGGATATTTTGCATTTGAGTAGAATGAAGGTTTCTGACACATTTACACCGAGCTGTGCTCTCAGAAAAACTCGAAACACGCGATATCACGATTTTGGTGTTCTTCGATTTTTCGTTCGCCACAGCTGTGCCAGACGACTTTTAAGGCATGGATATTGCGCATTTGAGTAGAATGAAGGTTTTTGACACATTTACACCGAGCTGTGCTCTCAGAAACGCTCGAAACACGCGATGTCACGATTTTGATGTACGTCGATTTTTAATTTGCCACAGCTGTGGCAGACGACTTTTAACTCATGGATATTGCACATTTGAGTAGAATGAAGGTTTTTGACACATTTACACGGAGCTGTGCTCTCAGAAACGCTCGAAACACGCGATGTCACGATTTTGATGTACGTCGATTTTTCGTTTGCCACAGCTGTGGCAGACGACTTTTAACGCATGGATATTGTGCATTTGAGTAGAATGAAGGTTTCTGACACATTTACACCGAGCTGTGCTCTGAGAAAAACTCGAAACACGCGATATCACGATTTTGGTGTTCTTCGATTTTTCGTTCGCCACAGCTGTGGTAGACGACTTTTAACGCATGGATATTGCGCATTTGAGTAGAATGGAGGTTTTTGACACATTTACACCGAGCTGTGCACTCAGAAACGCTCGAAACACGCAATATCAGGATTTTGGTGTTCTTCAATGTTTCGTTCGCCACGGCTGCGCCAGACAACTTTTAACACGTGGATTTTGTGTATTTGAGTAGAATGAAGGTTTTTGACACATTTACACCGAGCTGTGCTCTCAGAAACGCTCGAAACACGCGATATCACGATTTTGGTGTTCTTCGGTTTTTCGTTCGCCACAGCTGTGCCAGACACTTTTAACGCATGGATATTTCGCATTTCTGTAGAATGAAGGTTTTTGACACATTTACACCGAGCTGTGCTCTCAGAAACGCTCGAAGCTCGCGATATCACATTTTGGAGTTCCTCGATTTTTCGTTCCCCACAGATGTGCCAGACGACTTTAACCGCATGGATATTGTGCATTTGAGTAGAATGAAGGTTGTTGACACGTTTACACCGAGCTGTGCGCTCAGAAACGCTCGAAACACGCGATATCGCGATTCTGGTGTTCTTCGTTTTTTCGATCGCCACAGCTGTGGCTGACGACTTTTAACGAATGGATATTGAGCATTCGAGTAGAATGAAGGTTGTTGACACATTTACACCGAGCTGTGCGTTCAGAAACGCTCGAAACACGCGATATCGCGATTTTGGTGTTCTTCGTTTTTTCGTTCGCCTCAGCTGTGGCAGATGACTTTTAGCCCATGGATATTGTGCATTTGAGTAGAATGAAGGTTTTTGACACATTTACACCGAGCTGTGCTCTCAGAAACGCTCGAAAAAGGCGATATCACGATTTTGGTGTTCTTCCATTTTTCGTTCGCCGCAGCTGTGGCAGATGACTTTTAGCGCATGGATATTGTGCATTTGAGTAGAATGAAGGTTTTTGACACATTTACACCGAGCTGTGCTCTCAGAAACGCTCGAAACAGGCGATATCACGATTTTGGTGTTCTTCAATGTTTCGTTCGCCACGGCTGTGCCAGATGACTTTTAGTGCATGGATATTGTGCATTTGAGTAGAATGAAGGTTTTTGACACATTGACTCCAAGCTGTGCGCTCAGAAACGCTCGAAACACGCGATATCACGATTCTGGTGTTCTTCGATCTTTCGTTCGCCACAGCTGTGCCAGACGACTTTAACCGCATGGATATTGTGCATTTGAGTAGAATGAAGGTTTTTGACACGTTTGCCCCGAGCACTGCGCTCAGAAACGATCGAAACACGCGATATCGCGATTTTGGTGCTTCTCAAAGTTTCGTTCGCCACGGCTGTGCCAGATGACTTTTAGTGCATGGATATTGTGCATTTGAGTAGAATGAAGGTTTTTGACACATTTACTCCGAGCTGTGCGCTCAGAAACGCTCGAAACACGCGATATCACGATTTTGGTGTTCTTCCATTTTTCGTTCGCCACAGCTGTGGCAGATGACTTTTAGCGCATGGATATTGTGCATCTGAGTAGAATGAAGGTTTTTTACACATTTACACCGAGCTGTGCTCTCAGAAACGCTCGAAACACGCGATATCACGATTTTGGTGCTGTTCAAATTTTCGTTCGCCACAGCTGTGCCAGACGACTTTTAACGCATGGATCTTGTGTATTTGAGTAGAATGAAGGTTTTTGACACATTTACACCGGGCTGAGCTCTCAGAAACGCTCGAAACACGCGATATCACGATTTTGGTGCTGTTCAAATTTTCGTTCGCCACAGCTGTGCCAGACGACTTTTAACGCATGGATCTTGTGTATTTGAGTATAATGAAGGTTTTTGACACATTTACACCGAGCTGTGCTCTCAGAAACGCTCGAAACACGCGATATCACGATTTTGGTGCTGCTCAAAGTTTCGTTCGCCACAGCTGTGCCAGACAACTTTTGACGCATGGATATTGTGCATTTGAGTAGAATGAAGGTTTTTGACACATTTACCCCGGGCTGTGCTCTCAGAAACGCTCGAAACACGCGATATCACGCCTTTGGTGTTCGTAGATTTTTCGTTTTTCACAGCTGTGGCAGACGATTTTTAACGCATGGACATTGTGCATTTGCGTAGAATGAAGGTTTTTGACACATTTACACCGAGCTGTGCGCTCAGAAACGCTCGAAACACGCGATATCACGATTTTGGTGCTGTTCAAATTTTCGTTCGCCACAGCTGTGCTAGACGACTTTTAACGCATGGATCTTGTATATTTGAGTAGAATGAAGGTTTTTGACACATTTACACCGAGCTGTGCTCTCAGAAATGCTCGAAACACGCGATATCACGATTTTGGTGCTGCTCAAAGTTTCGTTCGCCACAGCTGTGCCAGACAACTTTTGACGCATGGATATTGTGCATTTGAGTAGAATGAAGGTTTTTGACACATTTACACCGGGCTGTGCTCTCAGAAACGCTCGAAACACGCGATATCACGATTTTGGTGTTCGTAGATTTTTCGTTTTTCACAGCTGTGGCAGACGATTTTTAACGCATGGACATTGTGCATTTGCGTAGAATGAAGGTTTTTGACACATTTACACCGAGCTGTGCTCTCAGAAACGCTCGAAACACGCGATATCACGATTTTGGTGCTGTTCAAATTTTCGTTCGCCACAGCTGTGCCAGCCAACTTTTAACGCATGGATATTGTGCATTTGAGTAGAATGAAGGTTTTTGACACATTTACACCGAGCTGTGCTCTCAGAAACGCTCGAAACATGCGATATCACGATTTTGGTGTTCTTCGATTTTTCGTTCGCCACAGCTGTGGCAGACGATTTTTAACGCGTGGATATTGTGCATTTGAGTAGAATGAAGGTTTTTAATACATTTACACGGAGCTGTGCTCACAGAAACGCTCGAAACACGCGATATCACGATTCGGGGACTGTACAAAGGTTTCGTTCACCACAGCTGTGCCAGATGACTTTAATTCATGGATATTGTTACGTCAGGCCGTAACTTCGCGCTATTCGCACAAACGAACTCTTAGTTCAGTCATGGGTTTCGAGACTTCTGGCGAAAGGGGGGGGGGGCATTCGGTAAGCAATTATACGAGCAACGGTCCCTGCAGGCCCTGGAAACTACAATATCTGTTAACAGATAGCGCTGGGCCAGTCGAAGTAAAAGAGTGCGTATGATGGTACAACAGGGCCCGATTTTTCAAAACACTAAGCTCTCTAGAAAAAGTCACCTACGCCACTCGAGCGAGCGGCGATAGACGAAACTGGAGGCAACTGGGCGGGTCGGTTATCGACCGTCAGCCGCTGGCCTTGCCTTACCACGCCTCTTAACGATCCTCGATCACTCGTTGCAGCCGAATCCGCCTGCGGTTACAAAAAAGGGAAATAAAAGAAATCTACTTAACCCTGATAGCTAGAAGATGATGAGAACACCGGGTGAATGCCCTACGTTCCTCCAAAATCGTTGTTTCATTTTTCGTCTCGGTAATCATGGTTTGTGCGTAATGGAGTTATAGTCTGGCCAGATAACTAAAACTATTCTTCCGCTTTTCTTGAAGACCCCTGTAAATGCACAGATTGAAGAATAAGAGAATGCAACAAGACGAAATAATCAATGTCTCAAGGAACCTTTGGAATTCAAAAGACGGCGCCCCGTAAGATAAAGCGGCAAAAACGACTAAATTGTCCATGAACAATTGTTAAGAATTATATAACTCACCATGATAGTTTGTTAACATAAGAAAATGGTAAAAGGATTAATAGTTTATAAAATCGGGATCCGTACACCTAGATACGAATAACTTTTGAAAATTATAACATTCGGTAGGATACTTGTTAATATAAACAAAATGGTGGAAGGTTTAACAGTTTATAAAATTGGGATTCACACAGTTAGATACAGATGACGTCGCATAATCTTGAATAAGTAAGAAAGTTAAGATACGGCCCCGCGAGAATATGGAACTGCAATTTTATACAAAATTTATAACAACGCGTATTAGCAACGACAAGCGAAGATGAACTTTCAACAACAAATTCGAGAATTACAGTCTGTAAATTCAAATCCGGGTCAACGCGATCGTGTTAAAAATTCAAGGACTCAGATAATGTATTCTATAGCAAACTTATAAACTTATAAGCGAAGAGGTCCAAATAAGGCAGCAACTAAATCGTTCCAACGAAAAGCGTGAACACCTGGTCGAAACATCGAGAAGACATTGACGAAAGAGGAAGTCGTAAATGTGGAGCCAGGGCAAGGGACAGGCGCGGGGGACGGGAGCCACGCGCGACCTGAAAAGTGCGGTGTCCTCCTCTAACATGAGATAGGGAGTCGAAGATCACGTGGGTACTACCCCTACCATCGGTCAATCAAAAGACAAGGGACCCAATCATATAAAAAGACAAAAGGGTATCGACAAATATACAGTGCGCCCCGAAAATTAGATCTGCCCACACCGAATCTCTGCCCGAGCATAGACCAAAACTTAAAAATCGAATTAACGACGAATTTCTGTCCGACCGCGGACTTAGAAAAAATCATTTAAATTGACCGCGGACTTAGAAAAAATCATTTAAATCGACCGCGGACTTAGAAAAAAGTCACCTCCGAATTTAAATCGTATCGCGGACTTAGAAGAAAATCGGCCCCGAATTTAAATCACATCGCGGCCTTTGAAGAAAATCCGCTCCGAAATTAAATCGTAACGCGGACTTAGAAAATTTCGAGCTTCAATCATCATCGAATTTTAATCCGACCGCGGACTTAGATTCATTCCGTTCGTCGCCAAGTTTTTCATTTTTCGTAATTCGAACCTTTGTCCTAAACGGGGACTTAGGAGTTATAGACTTAAATAAGACTCTACAGTTTTGTATTCTCGGGCATCGACCAATTTTGTATTTTATTTTATAATTTCGCACGCTTCGTATTTTGAGAAATTTGTACATCCGAACTCTGAATTTTGTTACACCACGAGGTGCCGATATTTGTGAACATCATCACGATTAATTACATGTTAACATTCTTTGTTGAGAAAAATCGGTCTATTTAATTTCCTCGTTTTACGAATAAAATTCGACGGTTGCATTCTTAAATTCAGTGTCACCGTTTCTTTACGATCGTGTCCTTTCCATCTGCAGCATCACCATCTAGTTCAATACAAAAAGGGTAAGTGAAAATTTTAATTATATCGGTGAAATATCATCCGCGCATTGTCTCGAGCCATCATCACATCATCATCATCTCAGACCTCAGTCAAATTCCCTTTGGAGAAGCATTCGCAGCTCGTCCCCGAGTAATTTTCCGAAAGGTTAGACTCGAAACAGAGCTTGCGCGTTTAGTGTACTTCGTCAGATGTGGTATAGGGAGGAGCCTTCCTTCTTGACCAGAGCACGGGTAAATCACGCTGAACCGCACTAATACGTGTAAAATTGTCGCTCGAGTAAAATTCACGACACTTTTGACGTAACAAATTTTTGGGTCCTCGTCCGGGATCTTAAGAGTGCTTCGTTAAATAATTTGACAGGCCTGAACCATTTTGCGATTTACAATGATTCGACTTTGAAATTTTGTAACAACTACTCAATATATTACATGGACACTTTGGAGAAACTAGTAGAGCTTCACATGCGTATTGTTGAATTAGAAGCCGTCACTCAAGAACTTATTAATATAATTATAAAAGAACAATTTTTGAAAAAACTTTCTTTGAAAAAATCAACCGGAAAAAGAACTCGGTATCAAAACCTCAATTGAGAAGATCCCTCAGGAAAATATCAAGCTCAAAAACGAATAGAAAGTAAAATTATTCTACCTGGCCAGATCGACGCCCCAGACCCGACGGACTTAAGTCACTTCTCTCACCAATAGAACTTACTGGCTCCTCTTACTCAGACACGTATCCCTCGACCGTTTACAATCCTTTGAATAATTATTGAACAAATCTCGTTGTTTTGTAAGTAAAACGGAAACCTTCAACGGAAATTTTTTTTTTTTGAGAAATAGAACTACGAAATCGAATCTAAAGCTAAGGCAGGTGATTACAGAGGTTTCACTCTTAGTCTCCTACCACGACCCCCTTTTTCCGTATATGGCAAGGAAACGTCGTGGTCGAAAAAAATATGAAGTAACAAAACTACAGTTGATTCATTCCGGAGAACGCAAAGTAAAACGAATCGAAGATTATTTTTGTAAAGAATACAAATTGATTCCAATTGACATCCCCACACCAACACCACCAGTTATATCCTCCATATGGGCTTCAGACCCCAGACTGTGGAAAACTCATAGTGAATTTCTCCAAGATAACATTGACACGACTTACACCGAGATTTACTGCTCTCCTGCAAGTCCGATTTCTCCGATAACAGATTAAAAACAACAAGAGTTAAAATCTTCTCCATCTATAAATGTTGTGCGACTGGGTACAAAACATATTTCGAATAATAATTCAGTGGTGCGCACATTCATGTCAGATTAAAACAAAGGTCAACAAGAAGAGAGCAAAAACATACAAAAAAATCAAATATAATTACATCCATAGAACTCGCTCATAAAAAAAATTATAAATGCACGGGACTCGTTCTAAAAACCTTCCGTTAGACGATAAAATATTGAGTACATATCCCTGCGAACGAAGTCGACGTACAATAGGAGACAATACTAATACCCTTAACACAGTGACCGAAACCCACAAAATCCCCGAGACAGCAGGTAAAAGACCGTTCGAAGAAACCGTCCCCGACTTTCCAGGAATCGCTGACTCGGAGAAAACCTCTGAGTCAGAATCGGACGAATCAACAGAGACAGTTACGGAAGACGAACAAATCCCCGAACACACAGGAGGAAAAACAGTGAGAATTAGTTTCGAATCGGACAAAAATTTACAATCCGCGGAAATAACTGAAGACGGTGTGAGAATTTATAGAATCGAAACCGACGACGGGGAAAATACGAAATCAGTAGACGAGAGTGACGACACAAAATCAGTTGATAGTGAAGATTTAAATAAAACACAAGTATTGTTCGGATTACCCGAAGAGATTTCCGAAATAACACAGACGCAAGAACACATTAGAATTAGCGGACAAATACCCTCGAACACAGAAGATAAATCCCCTGGAAATAATTGGGCCTTAGTAGGATATATTCCAGACCCCATTCACGGGACCAACCAATATTTACTTATATCCAGCGATCGTAGTAACGAAGTTGAAACAACGGAGAGACCGCCCTCGGTCCCCGACCGCTCAGAAGCCCCTCTCGAGTCATTACAAGTGGCACGCGCCGAGGCAGGTAAAATTCCCCCCGGTCGCGCGGGCCCATCAACCGGAAATCACGCACTCCCGAACACCTCACCGGGATTATTTGGGACACCTTTAAGCACTTCAACGCCTCTCGAAGCTACCGAATATAAAACTGCTCTCTCCGACACCCCGAAGAATACGACAAACCAAAACCGCGCGGTAAAATCAATATTGAAAAGACCGAAAATCGTACCAAGGAATTTATTAGAAAGTCTATCGCATTTTTTCCGAAATAAGGAACCCGCTCCCGGGTGTTCTAAAGATCATCCTAACGAGAACACAGATAAAAACACAAACGCGGAACCAGAGACAAAACCAAAAACAGGCATAACTGAAGAATCCGAAAATCCCATTTACAAAATGGGATTACACAATCAAACCCTTTCACTGAGGGATGCCTTAGCGGTAATCCCTAATTATGATGGGCACACCATGTCACTCGGTTTATTCATTCAGGGATGTAGGGAAGCCTTGGCCATGATGGGACCAGGCGCCGAAGTAAATCTCGTGAAAGCCGTGCGGATAAAAATAATCGGAGAACCCCGCAGAACAATACAAGAGAAAAATTTTGATACCATTTCTGAGTTGGAACAATTTCTTAAAGAAATCTACGCACCTAAACGTAATATTTATCAACTCCAAGGGAATTAGGATCAATATATCAACTCGACAAAGAATCAGTAATAACCTACGCGAATCGCATAAGAGATCTGGGAAAGGCAATACTCCAAAATTATGAAGGAAATATTAATCACCCGCTGACAGCAGCATTTATTGAAAACACCAGGAAAAGTCTGCCTACTTGTTTTCTACACGGATTAAAACCTGAAATCGAACAACGTTTAGCTCCGAACAATGATTTTGACTACTTAATTAGGCAGGCGGTGCAGATCGAGAAAAATTTAGTCTCACAGGCAATCTTGAGAGGCGCCATGCCGGAGACACCTAAGGCCCAGGCTAGTAAAACGAAGGGGCGGCGCGGCGTGCATGTAGTAGTGAGCGAAGAGCCGACGTGCCAGTTGTGTGAGAAGAGGGGTCACGTCGCCAAGGAGTGCGTGAGGAAAGAGACGGCCCAAACGCAGGTAGCACGCGACCAATCGTACAGAAAAGAGATAAAGAACCCACCCGTATGCCAGGTGTGCACGAAGACCGGCCATTCAGCCGACAAATTTTTTAAAAATTTTCCTCCTTTAAACAACAGCAAGCCCAACACTGAAGCCCCTGCATTAACAATTTGTCAGGTATGTAACAAACGTGGGCACACCGCCGATCGATGTTATAAAATTTTTCCCCCGGGAAAAAGAGAAGATGAAAAAATCACATTTTGCCAGTTGTGCAAAAATAACGGCCATACAGCCGATAAATGTTCGCGATTGCCCTCTTCGTCTTTCAGACCTGTGCATCCGGCGCAAGCACAAGTCCCGCAAAATCTGAGATACCCGAGTCCGAACGAAGTAAGATGTCAAATTTGCAAAAAAGAAGGCCACGGAGCTCATATTTGCCCATTTCGTAATAATCACTCGCAACCGCTGACCAATAATGCTGGTAATAATCGTCAATATATGGAACGACCCAATAACGCCGCAGATCCTTCAGGGCCGTGTCATTATTGCAAGCAACTTGGGCATTTTATTCGCGATTGTCCCGTTCGTCCGAACAACGGACCGAGATATGGCAACCAGGGAAACGACAATGGTCCCCCGAGCAAGAGCGCGGTGAGGGAGACTACGCAGGTCGAGCGCTCGATCCACCGTATCGCAGCCAGCAGAGCGAGTCGAGCGTACGAGTAATTCGAATATTTAATATTCACTTGAATAACGAAGGCAGCGTGCCCAGTGTAATGACGACAGCTCCCGAATTAACACGACCCGTTTTGCTCATGATCGACAACGGAGCCGGACCAAATATTATTAAGGAACAATTCTTAGACTCCGGTACCCCGATAGATCAGGGAGAGATACTCCAATTAAAGGGAATCACAAAAAATTCCATCTATACGCACGGTTGCGTCACGATACAAATATACGGACGCTATGCTACCTTCCATGTTGTCGGTTATGACTTTCCGATAAAAGAAGCTGGAATTTTAGGATCTGATTATTTAGATGGAAATAGAGTAAAAATTGACTATGAAAATCGACAATTAGAAATGCAAAGCGTAATAATACCATTCGCGACACCCGAAACCATGGTCGTTCCTGCTAAATCTACCAAGTTGTGTTACGTAAGAGTAAAAAATTTGTCCATGAGGGAAGGTTATTTACCTCCAATGAGTACAGTAAAAGGCGTAGAAATACAAGATGGCTTTGTTAAAAACAATAACGGGAAAGCATATATTTACATCACCAACAGTAATAATTGGGCCGTTGAATTGCATGTGCCTGTAATGGAATTAGAATCCCGAGAATATACCAACGAAAATAAATTGAGTAAAAATAAGAGTTACGAAACCAAATCAAGTTCAGAAGACACTTTTCGCAATTCAAAGAAAGGACGCGGAGCCGCATCAGAACTATCGCCACGAAAAAGAGAAATATCCCCGGAAAAAAATACAACGACACGCAGTGAATTAGAAACGAAATCGCAAGTCCCTAGGAAAGAAACTCCCGAGATTAGCCCGAATCAAGTAAACGAAAAGAAAAGCGAAATGAAAAATGATACAGAGAGAATAGTATATTACGTTACAAGGGAGGAAAGTGCAACTTTTCACCGAGTGTGAAGTTTGATGCCCGAGCGAAGCGAGGGCAGAAATTCACACGAGGTGAAAAGTTGCACTCCTCCCATGTAACGTACTATACTTTTCTCCCGATTTCGCTAAAAAATAAATACATTTCGTGCGTGCAACGCTAACGGAAAATAACCTCATTTTTGACAAGTGACGACACGCATGCGGAGTTCGGTTCCCATTACTCCCGCGCGGGCAGGAATGAGCTGAATACCTCCCTAGGGAGGTAATGAAAGCGGACTGCGCATGCGTAAGTCACGCGTCAAAAATGAGGGATTTTCCGCCCGCGTTGCGGACACGAAATGGGGTTATTTTAGCGGAGTCGGGAGAAAATAAATATTATGAAGCCCAGACAATGAATTACACGAAGAACCCAGAAACTAGTGGAAAACCAAGAAGTTTTGATTTTTATCCTTCCCAGCCCCTGATAAAAGTAGATGACTCGAAAATTTGTGGAAATACGGAAAATTATGATGAAATTAAAGTTTGTTCTCTTGCAATAGGGAAACCTGACACCGAGGAACGGGCAGGACCCATTGAAGTTGAAAATTTGTGTGATGTCGCATGGACAGTAGGGGCAGAATCCCTCGAGGATGTCGACAGTCACGATCTTGTAGAAAATCGAGTCTTTGAACAATTACCGGGTAAACAGATAGAATTAAAAAAAGAAACGCTCAAGGAAACCAATCCCAGTAAAGATGAAGTAAACAATTGTCAATCAGGAAAACCAGATATTAGAAATGAATCGAGTAAAAATGAAAGTAAAAATAGTGGTTGCCAGTTACCAATCGAGATACCTGACACCGGAGAACGGGCAGGAACGATTCAAAGAAATATTAAGAATACCATAAATTTCGCATGTACAGTAGGGACAGAATCCCTCGAGGATGTCGAAAAAGTCAGTTCAATGAAAATCTCAGATCGTGAAAAATTATTAGAAAAGGAAAGAAAACCCAGGAATGAAATTAGTAAGAACGAAATAATGAATAATCAATGTAATAATCGAGTTAACGATACAAAGCCATTGGCAAATAAGGAATTATTCACGGAAATTAAACCGGAAGTTCGCGAAGATCAAAATCAATTGAATAAAATTTATACGAAAAAACCGGAAGAATACTCTCAGAAAACCACGGAAATAAATATGATAGAAATTGAAGGCTGTAGGTTAGGAGTGAAAAATAAAAAAACCGACGAAACAGAGACAATGAGAAAAGGGTGTCACTCGGACCTTTCGGAGGCACGGGTGCAGGCGACGCCGCCAGTCACCGCCGAAGATACGCTGGTGGCCTACTGTTACGTCAAAACTTCGATCGAAATGTTACGACCTAAGAATTACACGCTTATATGAGCGCTTCAGCTTAAGGCTCTCGTACTCTGGTCAGTGAGAATGGGAACTCTCTCTCTTTACCACGCCTGACGAAAAAGCACCGAAGACGCAACCCCGTTTTTGAGTACTAACCTTTCGGAAAATTACTCGGGATAGGGGTACGAACATTTGTCAGTCACTTAGTGAATAAAATCGAGGGAAAAGGGGTGAAGTTCACTTTTAGGGTATGGGGAGGGTATTTCATGAAATATTAACCTACGATTTTCTTTTCTCAACAATATATTTATCAATGGCTTCTGGGCTTAGCAGTTTATGTTTGTAATCGAGTACGAATAGCATATGCGCATGTGGTAAGCCGCGCTTTTGAAATTCAATAGTATAAACGTATGCTAAAATATTTCCAAACATTTTTCCACTTATAATTTCAGATAAAAGAGCACGAAATTTAGCGTAATATAATCGTACTGTTATATTTGGTATATCGTTACATGTTGTCCCAGCTGGAAATTTATTTCGTATTCTTTGTAACTCAGGCCAATTAGGATTACATGTCATTGTTATGAATAGATCCGGTCTACCAATCATTTTTACAATAGCCATTGCATCTTGATAATTTTGATGCATATGTCTGGGACTACCTAAATATGTTGATGGTAGAACAAAAATATTTCCCAACCGCTCCGATATATTAAAATTATTTGGATTATTTAAAGCACTACGGGCTACATGATCTACCAATCGTTGGTAACATTCAATACGCAATTTTTTTTTATTGTATCGTAGAAAGTCTAATCGACTACTTTCTATAATGATATACGCATGAATTACATACTGTTGACTTAATCGACCGCAATATAAAACTGGATTAAATATTTTACTCTTGGGTCTGTAAGCTAATCGATGTGAGTAATATTGTAGAGCTGTAAGTCTTTTATTACTATTTTGATTGTGTTTAAATGATGGATTCCATCCCAAATCACCAGATGGAAATATAATTGGAAAAGTCATTGGATCCGTATGAAATGATAATTTACTCAAATATGATTGTGTATTAACTCCTTTTGGAAGGTCTTTAGGATAGACACGTAAATCAAAAGGAGATATTTCTCCATTCTTTGAAACTATCAACGCTGCACACTCCGCAGTTCTTGGTGCATTGTAACGATTTTTATTCAAAAAATTTATATTTCTGACAAAATATAAATAATATTCCGATAATGATTTATTTTTTGTTAATTCATATAAATGCTTATATTTTTTAGCATATGGATTTTTTTAATTCAATACTTTTGATATAATTTGAATGTGTTTTCTTGTTAAATTTTTATTGCTTTTCAACCTCTGTTCAATTGCTTCGTAATCGTCGTAAATGTAAATTTGACTATAACGCGGTGTCTCACCTTGCTTCGTACGAATACTACTCGGTGTATTATGAAAAACTTGACCTTGAATTTTTAAATTGTAAACTCCTCTTTCAAACAGATTTATTACATTTGCATTGAAACTGGCAAAAGAAAAATGGTTGTTGTAGTAACGGATCAAATGTCTATACTGTCCATCGTTCAATAATAATTTTTTCAAATCTTCATCATAATTACTTAACGGAGGAAGTTGAACTTTTCCGAGATGGCAACAACTTTTTTTTGAAAATTCTACTGACCAAAACAAAGCGGAACAATGAGGACAAATATAATCCATATTTCCAAAATCTAAATAAAATGATTTTCCTGGCCATAATTTAATTGCCTGTTGAACACATCGTCTTTTATTAAGACGGTTTTCAGTCATACTGGTAACGATGTCTTTTTTTCTCTTTTTGCTTAACCGTTCATAGTCCATGTTCTTAGCAATATCTTTTGCTTTCTTTTTTTCTAATCGCTCTTCAGTCATATTCTCAACGATGTCTTTTGCTTTCTTTTTTTCCAACCGCTCTTCGTTCATGTTCTTAACGATGTCTTTCGCTTTCTTTTTTTCCAACCGCTCTTCGTTCATGTTCTTAACGATGACTTTCGCTTTCTTTTTTTCCAACCGCTCTTCGTTCATGTTCTCAACGATGTCTTTCGCTTTCTTTTTTTCCAACCGCTCTTCGTTCATGTTCTCAACGATGTCTTTTGCTTTCTTTTTTTCCAATCGCTCTTCGTTCATGTTCTCAACGATGTCTTTTGCTTTCTTTTTTTCCAATCGCTCTTCGTTCATGTTCTCAACGATGTCTTTTGCTTTCTTTTTTTCCAATCGCTCTTCGTTCATGTTCTCAACGATGTCTTTTGCTTTCTTCTTTTTCAATCGCTCTTCATTCATGTTCTCAACGATGTCTTTTGCTTTCTTCTTTTTCAATCGCTCTTCATTCATGTTCTCAACGATGTCTTTTGCTTTCTTCTTTTTCAACCGCTCTTCATTCATGTTCTGAACGATGTCTTTTGCTTTCTTCTTTATTAACCGCTCTTCTTTCATGTTCTTAACCATGTCTTTTGCTTTCTTCTTTTCCAACCGTTCTTCCTTCATGTTCTCAATGGTATCTTTTGCTTTCTTCTTTTCCAACCGTTCTTCATTCATGTTGTCAACGGTATCTTTTGCTCTTTTCTTTTCTAATCGCTCTATATTCATGTTGTCAACGGTATCTTTTGCTCTTTTCTTTTCTAATCGCTCTATATTCATGTTCTTAACTATATCCGTTTTCCTTTTCTTATTTAGCCTTTCATCATTCATATTCTCAACCATGTTCCTTTTCCTCTTTTTACTAATTCGTTTTTCGTCCATATTTTGAATCGTGTCTCCTTCCCTTTTCTTCTTCAACCGTTCCATGTTAATGTTATTAACTTTGTCTGATTTTCTTTTTTTTTCTAATGCCAGATCAGACAAATTTGCTACTTGTCTTTTTTTATTTATTACCTCCTTGTGTTTATCGTAATATGTACGTTTATATTGCCTGTGATATGCGGCCCAGAAATCTTGATTTGAACACTGTAATACATCATAATGCCCACTATCGATAAGGCCGGACAATAAGAGCTTTAATTGACCGTTACTACAACTTTCACCATAGACTCTGCTTGTTTGGGCACCATTTCGTTGAATAATTACTTTTACATTATAGATGTCAACAAAGGATTGTACCTCTACTTCTCCTCCATAAACACCATCTTTCGTCATATGCGATCGATACGATTTTTCATTCGTTATCGCCGTATTATATGATTCATCTCCTACAATAAACGGAGCATAATGCATCCAATTTTTAAGTACATTTGAAATAATTCTTAGTCTAACTTGCCGATGTTTCTCCTGATCATTGTAAAGAAAAAATGACATTGATCTAAAAAGGCAATTACCATCACCTTTGATAAATTCTTTAATATTATTTCTATCCATTTTTATATATTTATTGAATGTATTAATAATTCTATGTATTATATACAATTAATTTTTTAGATTTACTTACAATCTCGTGCGTTTTGGACGTCTACGTGGTAGAAGCTCAGAAAGACTGAGCACAAAGGGGGGAGAGAGAGAGAGAGTGATGTTTATTTCGTGTACTGGGACTATAGTCCTCTAAGCACACCGTGCACCAAAAAAAGGGGGGGGGGAGAGAGAGAGAGAGAGAGAGAGAGAGAGAGAGAGAGAGAGAGAGAGAGAGAGAGAGAGAGAGAGAGAGAGAGAGAGAGAGAGAGAGAGAGAGAGAGAGAGAGAGATTTCGGCCGTTCGTCCCTTCGTCCGTTCGCCCGTTCGTCTGTTCGTACGTTCATCCGTTCGTCCGTTCGTACGTTCATCCGTTCGTCTGTTCGTCCGTTCGTCTGTTCGTCCGTTCGTCCGTTAGAGAAAGAGAGAAAGAGAGATAGAGAGAGAAAAAGAAAGAAATATCGAAAAATACTCACGCGTCTGCTGCCTCGGAAGCTTGAAATGCATCTGTCAACCGAAGCTGAAACAAATGCAATAAAAAAAGAAGACAGCGTCTTCTGTTTGACTGCTGCTACTGCTGCTGCCTCATGTGAAAATTACGAAGTTATTCCTTATTCTGTTGATATTGATGCTGCCGTCGCTGAAAAATAAATTTAAATATGAAAATTAAATTAAAACGTAAAAAAAACAGAAAATTTTAGATAAACATTAAAATTAAAAAAACACTCATCTTTTATTGTCTCCCCGAGCTGATGTTGGTGGTGGTTGGTGGTACCGCTAGCCCTGTTGATATCGCTGAAAAATAAATTGTGAAACAATGAAATTAAAAAATGAACAAAAAATGAAAATACTTACTAAAAATTGAATGAACTTACCGCTTCCACTGCTACTGCTGCTGAAAAACACCGAAAAAACACATAGAAAAAAACAGCCCCTTGGGGGACTTAGAAAAAAACAGCCCCTTGGGGGACTTAGAAAAAAACAGCCCCTTGGGGGACTTAGAAAAAAACAGCCCCTTGGGGGACTTAGAAAAAAACAGCCCCTTGGGGGACTTAGAAAAAAACAGCCCCTTGGGGGACTTAGAAAAAACAGCCCCTTGGGGGACTTAGAAAAAATCAGCCCAGTCAGCTGACCCCCCTCGATTATCCTACACGGCGGCAGCGGCGGCGGCGGCGGCGGCGGCGGCGGCGGCGGCGGCGGCGAGATATTTTTATTATATAGAGAGCCTATATAGAGCCTATATAGAGAACCTACTTAACCTAAGCCTGATTAACTTAACCCTACCTAACTTAACCCTATCTAACAGAACCCTACTTACCTAACTACTACCTACTTAACTAAACACTACCAAACGTAACCCTACTTAATTTAATTCTACTTAACTCGGGACCCCCATCCCTCAGAATCCATATCCCTCGGGACACCCCATCTCTCAAAACCCCTATCCCGCGGGCTCCCATACTTGAAATCCATATCCCTCGGGAACCCCGTTACTCGGAATCCTTATCCGTCGGGATCTCCCATCTCTCGGGAACCTCCATACTCGGGAACTCCCATACTCCGAACCCCTATGCCTCGATAACTCTCGTACTCGGAACTCCTTTCTCTCGGGAACCCCTGCAATCGGAAACCCTATCCCGCGGGAACCCCCATGGAGCTTAGAAAAATTATCTAACTTAACCCTACCTAACTTCACTCTACCTAACTTAACCCTATCTAACTTAACCCTACCTAACTTAACTCTACCGAACTTAACCCTATCTGACTTAACCCTACCTTACTTAACCCTACCTAACTTAACCCTACCTTACTTAACCCTACCTAACTTAACCCTACCTAACTTAACCCTACCTAACTTAACCCTACCTAACTTAACCCTACCTATCTTAATTCCACCTCATTTAATCCTACCTAACTTAACCCTACCTAACTTCACTCTACCTAACTTAACCCTATCTGACTTAACCCTACCTTACTTAACCCTACCTAACTTAACCCTACCTTACTTAACCCTACCTAACTTAACCCTACCTAACTTAACCCTACCTAACTTAACCCTACCTAACTTAACGTTACCTAACTTAACCCACCTAACTTAACGCTACCTAACTTAACCCTACCTAACTTAACCCTACCTAACTTAACCCTACCTAACTTAAACCTACCTAACTTAACCCTGCCTAACTTAACCCTACCTAACTTAACCCTACCTAACTGAACCCTACCTAACTTAACCCTACCTAACTTAACCCTACATAACTTAACAATATCTAACTTGATCCTACCTAACTTGACGCTATCTAACTTAATTCTATCTAACTTAATCCTACCTAACTTAACCCTACATAATTTAATCCTACCTATCACGGGACCCACATCCCTCAGAACCCCTATCCCTCGGGACGTCCCTCCCATCGCTCAGAATCCATATCCATCGGGACCCCCCTTCCGTTCCTCAGATCCCCTATCCCTCGTTCGCGCGCTCACATGTCCGTTTTTCATTTTCCAAAACCATAAATCCCCCAAGGCCTGATTTTTCTAAGTCCTTTTCCAAAAACATAGGCCCCCAAGCGCGGATCTTTCGATGGCCTTTTTCAAAAACATAGACTCCGAAATACCAGATTTTTCTTAGCGCTTTTCCAAAAACATAGACCCGCCAAGTCATGGCGGGCCTATGTCCGTATATAAAAAATATCGAGATCTTTTTATAATATAGAGATAATATATCTGGGTATTTTATAATACCCAGAATAGGGGGCCTTAAGGGACTTAGAAAAATTCAGGCCCCAGGGCCCCTTGGAGGACTTAGAAAAATTCAGGCCCAAGGGCCCCTTGAAGGACAGAAAAAATCATCCCAAGTCCCTTCCCAGGTCACCTTCACCGTGCCTTTTGGTGAAGCTGACCCCCCCCCCTCGATTATCCTACACGGCGGCAGCGGCGGCGGGGGCGGCGGCGGCGGCGGCGGCGGCGAGATATTTTTATTATATAGAGAGATATAAAATAGACTTGTACTTACTGTGTAGTTGTAGAGACCTGGGCTCACAGATCTATGTTGGCGTCGTCAGATGAATTCGTTGGTAAATTTCGGGAGGAGAACAAAAAGGGCGGGGGCGTAGTGAAGAAGATGATAATGAGGCCGTGGCTCCGTACACTGATTTGAATTTATTCAAAAATAAGGCACGTTGTAATGGAAAAAAAATGATTTGGCTGATATTCTCAATTTACACGATTGTGTCTTAATCTAAAAATAATTCTTATAATTCGCCCCCAAAAAAAATCGAATCCAGTTCTTTAGTCAACGAGGCAGAAGTTTGTAATCAGTCAAACTAATTTCAAGTACAAGAGCGAGTCAACCCGAAATTCCGGGAATTATTCGACTTTGACAAAGATAAAAGCTAAATCCTCGTTGAACAAAATATATGAAGTGGATTGGATGTTTTATGAGTACTCGATGGATGATCGCAAAATGTTTAAGTGTTCGCAAACGCAAAAATGCAGATGTGGAAATATTCTAAGTCCAAAGTGCAGAAATACAATCGGTACGACGAAAAATTTCAGAGTCCTAGACTGGAACTCGCAAGATTGAGTCTAAGTCCTTTTTTCGATGTCGATGAAGATAGAGAAATTCAGACAAACAGATTTCGAATTTAAATCGAGCCGAGAACTAATTAGCTTAACGACGAGAAATCAACTGGGTGGTTACGAATTGACTGGGCGACGAGCTCCCTTTTTAGCGCCTTATATATATGCCGATTGCCTCATCTTGAAGCGTTTGTACGTGCATTTTACCAATACTAAAGTGCGGAGGCCCAAGGAGTGGGGCCGATCGGAGGCACCCATCTCGTCGCCGTCTTACGGCCCTTGAAGCTTCCGATCCGCGCGGAAGTAAAATTCCTTCCGCTCCGCATTCCTCAGCTTCTTTTGCTCATTACCGCTCTAATTACAACTATTTTCGAGAACCGAGAACATAATTCGGTGCCTCACGTCCTAATGCATTTTTCTGGAAAATTATAACTATTTACCACTACACCTGTGGCCTTTTTCCTATTTCCTAAAATATACGTTTTTCGGAAGATTTCGGTATCATCGGGCGGCTTATTTTCTTGTACGTAGTCTGACATTTTTTCCAGATTTTTAAATTACATAGGTTTCCAAAGAGAGCGGGTTTTTTGGAGCTTCGGATGCATTCCTAAGAGCGGGGTGCGGCAGTAGCGGGGTGCGTACATGTCGCCTCGCAGTCTGGGAGAGGTGACCGTTGGGAGCAGTGACTGATGTGTATGTAGCGCGGGGCTTTAGTGGTAGTGCGAGCTCTGTGACCCGTGTAGGTGTGACTGAAACAGCACTCTGGTGGTGGTGTGCTTCCGAGATTTACGATTCGTGTATGTGTGACTCGTAGTAACACGGATTGTTTCTTCGTATTCCTATCATGATTCTTACTTCTCGTTCGAGAGGCATAGCTGACGTCTGGAGCAAATATTATCTCGGTTAACTTGTGCACGATTAAATATTCGACTATAATTCCTTTGTAATTTATCAGGTTTCAAATTGTAATATAGAAATGGGATTTTTTTCCTACTTCTTCTAGCGTCTTCTCGCTTTGGGCCGTTGAAGCTGCTCAGGTGTTTATTACTTTTGTCTTTTAACATCGAGCGAATCCTATTTTATTCCCTGCATTATTTTCTCTAAATGATCGTGTTTGTTGTTAACAATCGGGAATGAATCATTGTGATTAATTGATAATTGATTAGGTGATGATTATAATTAATTGATAATTATAATTAATCTTCGGAGTTACGAAATGTTGCATTAGGAAGGTCTCTTTTTCTCTTTCATCTCATTTTTTTCGTACGGAGTATTATAATGCGGGTCCAACTTGGCTCCGTAAATTCAATGTGCGATAACGAGTCTTCGTATGAAGTCACGCATTGACATGTGCGTGTTCCAAGGTTTTCTTAGTAATCTGATTTCTTTCTCGTTATCGTACTTTTTTGACGGTGGGCCTTTTTTACTGGTTTAGTCACGTAGGGCGCGAAAATGTGTGTTCCAAATATCCGTTGAGCTAGTGTTATAATAACAGTTCGCAAAAATAAGACGACGTTTCTTTCTCTCGGTCGCTTGGTCACTGGTACCCTGGTGTTAACTATCGACACGCGCCTGAACCTGATGCTTCGTGGCCGACCCGCTTGGTCTCCTTTTCTTCCGCTTATCCGGTTCTTCTCAGTGGTAGGCATAGGCGCGTGGCAACCCACGGTCTGGACTTTATATTATGCTTCCTCCGAGGAAAAAAAATGAAATTGATTGTCGCAAGGTTCGCCGCAACGCAGTTTCTTAGTCTAATTATTTCTTTTTTTTCATAATTAATTTTAGTAGGTGATAATGACAGAATTTTTCTCGCGCGTTCTGCCGTTCGCTAACTCGGAACAATGATAACAAGATTATTCTGAACATTTTCTTGGTTAACTTCTGTTATATGCATAATTCCGTTATGCTGTATTATTAGTTCCTTGATTACTTATTTCTCATCTTTCATTGAGTTTCCGTTCGTATCTTAGATTATAAATTTCGAATTTATAAATTGCTGGTAAACTACAAATCAACAATTCTTTGTTTATAGTAGGAGTTAAATTTTTGTCGGAGAATCTCAAACGTAGATTGTGCGATTTTTTTGTGCTAAATAATTTGTTTGTGGGGGATAACTTATCTTTATTCATTAATTGATTCTCTTAATCGAGTGGGTATATCCGTGGTATTGTGAGATACCATTTTGCCCCTTTGTCACGGTTCGTTACAGAGAAACCCTGGGTTTTTTTCACCTGAGGGGAGGGGTCAGTTGGTGCTGTAGTGTGCTGTGACACGTTACTCAGGGAAACCTCGCCACCGGCTTGAGACCAGGCGGGCGGTTTCTCCAATGGAGAATGACCAATGCCCAGAGTGAGACAGCGCCCGCCTTGAGTGAGACGGCGCATGTTTTGCCTCGGACTCCTTTCCTTCCCCTCTACGGTTACCAGAACCAGTGTTTTTTCTTATGCTCGGCATTTTCGAGATAGGTCTCGTTCATTCAAGGTGTACCACGGATAAACCTTTTCGAGAGGATTAATGCATTTTTTTCGAGAGTTACGTCATGACGTAACACTATCCAGAATTTATGAGGGTCAATTCGCTCCCCGAAGGGGCCGAAGCTAGGACCGATATTAAAAAATTGGAGCATAATGAAATAACGACTCGGGAAAATACCTTCGAAATAGATAAAATCCAGGAAAACGCAGAAAATAAATCGGAAGAAACATTAGATTTTAAAGCAAAAATAAATGAAGAAATTGACCTCGAAAAATGTATAGAAAGAAGGGATCGCAAACTAACTGCATTAATAAGTGACGTAAACGCCACTTCGAGATCACGAGACAATGAAAATACGCCTGGCAAGTCATCGGAGGGTTCGCCGCTTGCCACTGCGCTATTACCCACGAGTAAAGAACGGGCTAAAATTAAAACGAAAAATCAAATTGAAGTCAATAAACACTCGACCATACATTACGAAATGATGGACGTTGCTTTAGTACAAAGGTTAAGCAGTCATAACTTATATAGAGAAATTCAATCTCCTCTTAACGAATTCCCGTGTTATGTAGTAACAAAAGAAATATCTAATAATCGTTTGGAGCAAATAAAAAAATTATTGAGACTCACGGAGTTGAACGAAGAAGAAAAAGACAGTATAGAGACGCTATTGGAAGAAAGTGCACATCTGTATCAAATTCCGGGAGATTTATTAACTTGTACAACGATATTGCAACATTGCATCCCAACGACGGATGATCTTCCCATCAATACTAGAGGTTATCGTTGGCCCGAGTGCACTAAAGAAGAGATAGGTAAACAAATAGAAGACATGCTCAGCAAAGGAATAATAATACCGTCCACTTCGCCGTACAACTGCCCGGTGTGGGTCGTGCCTAAGAAAGCCGACTCGCAAGGTAATAAAAAATGGAGAGTTGTGTTCGACTACCGCGCCCTGAACGAAAAAACTATTGCCGATGCATACCCAATTCCCAATATTAATGACATACTGGATCAACTCGGTGGAGCGCAATATTTCTCCGTATTTGATCTAGCTTCGGGTTTTCATCAAATAGAAGTAGCCCTGGAAGATAGACATAAGACCGCCTTCACGACACCGCGAGGGCACTACGAGTTTGTGAGAATGCCTTTCGGCCTACGGAACGCCCCTCCCACCTTTCAACGAGCAATGGATGTCACACTAAGCGGACTCCTTGGACAGGGCGTGTTCGTCTATTTAGACGATACAGTTATATACGCCAACAGTTTAGAAGAACACGGAAAAATATATCGCGAATTAATGAAACGCCTACAGGCCGCAAATTTTAAATTACAACCCGACAAGTGCGAATTTTTGAAAAAAGAAGTTGCATATTTGGGCCACATAATTGGGAATAACGGAGTACGACCTGATCCGAAAAAATTAGAAGCAGTACGTAATTATCCCGTGCTAAAAAACATTAAAAACATCCGTCAATTTTTAGGATTAACGGGATACTACAGACGATTTATTGAGGGATACGCGAAAATCACTAAGCCTCTCACAGCTTTATTACGAAAAGAAAATGCTTTCGAGTGGGGAACCGAACAACAAGAATCATTTGAAATACTAAAAGAAAAGCTCTGTTCCACTCCTGTATTACAATACCCGGATTTTTCCAAACCTTTTATTCTCACAACGGACGCCTCAGGCTACGCTATCGGCAGCATCCTATCTCAGGGAGAAATTAACCACGACCACCCATGTGCCTACGCCTCGCGAGCTCTAAGTCAGGTCGAAGAGCGATACGACACGTACGAAAAGGAAGCGTTAGCGATTGTATATTCGATACTGCATTTCCGCCCGTATTTATATGGACGACGCTTTACCGTGGTGACGGATCATAAACCGCTTACGTGGTTCAGAAAAGCCACCGACGGCAATCCTAAAATCTTACGCTGGAGACTAAAACTAGCCGAGTACGAATATGAGATAGTATACAAAGCCGGGAAAACTAATGTCAACGCCGACGCATTGTCAAGAAACCCAGTAGAAAAATCAATTACACCCAACGACGTTTTCACAATACGAATTAATCCAATAAATGACAACAGAACTAAATTCAGACGGAAGTTAACGGACGCAGAAATTTCACGATTATTGGAAGAAGAGTCGGACGATGACATTACACACACCAACGACGAAATCGAACCCACACATCCATACACGGAAATAGAAGAATGTAACTGGGAATTAGAGGCCCTCGACCCTAACGAACCGCCGGCGAAAACAGACCCAGTAACTGTTACGACCCTAGAGAGCCCGGAGGAAGCCCTGTCGACCACGAGCATAAAAAACGCGGTAGACCCGCATAGAAATGGAGAATTAGGAAAGGGACTGGACTACCTCGTAAAAGTCACCCAGAGAGGCTCTGAGACGAATACCGAAGATGACAGACGATCGCTCCAGGTTGGAATCAATAATGAGTGCGAGGAAAAGGAAACTCTGCATGACAATCAGGTGCCCAGCGACGAGACCGAACTCGACGACGATGAAGATAGCATATCAAGGAGAAAGAAAAGACATAAAACGAGACCCCTCGAAGATCGTGAATCCGAAGCATCGGGCGACGAAGACAATCTCTCTGACACCTCGGAGGCTAATTTATTGCCTTCCTCGGGGACACGTGCACCTACGACCGGAAGAGTAGTAGCCAACAACGTTAAGCTATCCCGTGACCTACTTTATACAAGAAGAGACAATTTGGTATTCTTTGTCTCAACTGAGGGGGAACCCGTAGACTCCGGAGCTGTAATGCTAAAAGATAGAGATTGTTTACCCAAGCTAAAAAATTTAACGCTGAATAAAGCGCAATCCATCTCCAAAAAACATGGTAGATTTAATTTGGCACTTCCAATCACCGATAAATCGGGAGAAGGTCCCAGCCTAATACTCGGAAATATCGTGGAAGTTTTTAAGAGCGCCCGACATTTAATTGAAAAATTGTCACTCCAGATAGTCAGTATAGCGAAGACAAGTCACATCTTAAACGTTCCGTAGGAGGACATTGTAACACAGCTTCGTTTAATTTTCGCTCATAGTGACGTAAAAATTATTATTTGCCAGGGACTAATCGGAGAACCGCCCCCGGAAGATCGTTACAAAATTATTGAAGAAATGCATTCTTCAGCTTACGGCGGACACAGAGGAGTTGGCAAAACCTATAATAGAATTCGCCACGATTACTATTGGAAGAATTTAAAGGAAGAAATTCAACTATTTATTCAACGTTGTTTGCATTGCCAATTAAAAAAATTGGTCAGAACAAAAACTAAAATGCCAATGATTATCACCGACACACCGGCCATAGCCTTTGATAAAATTGCAATGGATATAGTAGGCCCGCTTCCCAAGACAGATCTCGATAATGAATACATCCTAACCATACAAGACCAATTAACTAAATATTCCGTGGCAATATCACTACCCAACGCAAGAGCTGTGACCATAGCCGAAGCCTTTGTTAAAAGATTTATTTGCTATTTCGGGTCACCGAAAGCAGTACTTACCGATCAGGGCAGTAATTTTTTGAGCAATTTCCTAAAACAAATCGCAAAATTATTTAAAATTCGAAAGGTTAGAACTACCGCGTTCCACCCACAATCCAATGGATCGTTGGAAAGATCCCATCATGCCCTCGGTGAATACTTGAAACAATTTACCACAAAACAAAAGAATTGCGATGAATGGGTAGAAATGGCCATCTTTAATTACAATACGAACGTTCACGAAGGAACAAAACACACGCCGTACGAAATGGTATTCGGAAAAAGAGCGCGAACTCCCTCCAGTATGCCCCCGTCGGAAATGGAGAAACTCGCGACTTACGATGATTATTTAACGGAACTAGTAACACAAATACACGAAATTCAAGGAATGGGACGGAAAAATTTGATAGACTCAAAAGAAAAATCTAAAGAATATCAGGATAAAAAAATAAATCCCATCACGCTTAAAGTCGGTGAACCAGTATTTTTGCTTAAAGGACCCAAACCAGGGAAACTCGGCGATCACTACACGGGACCACACGAAGTCACGGCAATATTAACGAAGGGTAACGTACGAATAAAACTTCCGAGAAAGGAATTGGTAGTGCACACTAATCGACTAAAAAAATCAAAGATTGCCATAGAATAATTCCAAGCACAACATAAATAAAATAAAGGGACTAATAATAATAAGTTAAATACTTGCACATGCACCCCTATCCTGAGTCACAGTAATAAAAAAAAACCTGCAAAGTAGAACCTTGCAAATTGCTTCCTCAGTATTTTACACTTTTGACGATGCTACCTCTATGAGGAAGTATGTTGATCAATTTTGGCTTCCTCATAGAGGAAGCATCGTCAAAAGTGTAGAATACTGAGGAAGCAATTTGCAAGGTTCTCCTTTGCAGGTTTTTTCGGCTGTTTTTTTTAATAAATAAAAATGTAAGATTTTAACCATCGAACCGATTTCCCTCAAATTTGTACCCAACCCTTGATTCATGATAGTGAATGTGTGGACCAAATTAGAAGCCGGTACCTTGTAATTTGCATGATCCAGCGTGATAACGAGATTTTTCAAAATGTTCTAAATGCCATAAAATTTGAACGGCTTTTCAGATCCGCGTCAAATTTGTACTCGAAACGTGGTCCATGCTTGTCCATACGTGAATCAAATTTGAGAAAATTCTGCAAAAATTTTTTTCCGATTTTTTTTTGGGTGCCGGCTTTTTTTTGTTTTTCATGCAGCAAAATCCAAATTTACCGACACAATGGCAGTTTCCTCGACGAAACTCATCGATAATAATCAATGAACGTAATGACATGTTCGAAATTGCAATCGGATGTCTCATAATTTACAGGAGCTATAGTACTTACAGACATTTGAAAAAATAATGAATTTGCAATAACATGAGAACTGCTTTACCGATTTTCGCCAAATTTGATACAAGTCATGGTTTTAAGGTGGTCTATTGCCGTACAGAATTTCATCCCGATATCTCTCAATTTGCGGAAGTTATATCGCGAAAACGATTTTTGCCAAATTTTCAAAATGCTGTAAAATCTGAATTTCCTAACCGATTCGCGCCAAATACAATCCCATACAGTATTTTATGATAGCGAACGTGCGTGCCAAATTTGAAGAACATTCTTAAAAAATTACATTAGTTATCGTGTAAACAAAAAAACGTGCACATACACACATACACACACACACACACACATACAGACATTTCGCACAAACCACTTTTCTCGACGTTTTGGACCATGCTGAGTGTACTGACATGAAAATCTCGAAAAACAAATTTTTCACGAAAACAAGGCTTCCTCTATGAGGAAGCAAAAGAGAGAAAAAAAACAACATAAACAATCAATCATTTAAATTGTTAATTACATTAATAAAAAAAATATATATATATATATTTCGGAAGCTAAACCATGGCAATAAGCGGTTGTAACTTCACTTATTGTTTCGAGCAGATACGACTTGAAAGTTTTGTAAATTGGCGTGTCGCTAATCCCGATCCGGGTAAATTAGCCGCAGCAGGATTTATTTATCTCGGTACCGGGGATTTAACTAAATGCTTTTGCTGCCGAAGAATAATTGGAAATTGGAGAGCTAACGACGATCCCAAAAATGTGCATCGAAAATGCTCGAGTGATTGTAGATTCATCAGAGGACTCCCGTGTGGTAACGTACCTCTCCCCGAGCCCCCTTTTAGGCTACCCAGCGCCTCAGCGGGACAACCGCCCGTCCCCATCACCGAAACAGCGGCGCCCCAAGGCCCATTAACGATCGCTCCGGTGATGAATCCCATATACCCACTGTACGAGAATTTCATGACTCGCATACACTCTTTCGTTACCTGGCCAGCGAGTATACCGATAAGAGCGGTAGAAACGGCAAAAGCAGGGTTTTTCTACACAAGAATAAATGACACAGTAAAATGCTTCTTTTGTAACCTCACGATGAGCAATTGGCGAGCTCACGACATCCCGTCGCAACAACACGCTTTTCGACAAGCAAATTGCCGCTATCTATAATCATCGACAGACGTTCAAACAGAAGCCGAGGGTTTTTTGAGAATATCTCTGTTTATGACCACCCCTTATTTTGGGCCGGAACCTTGTCAGTCTGACCCCGTACCGATGAGTGGACTGATTCGCGAAATAGTAGAAACTACGATACAGATTGCCCCGGAAAAGAAATCAAGGGGACGACCACCGTACTCACAGCAAAAGTCGTAAGAAAGGGATTTAATAACTTTTCCTTTAAACACGGATGATAATTCAACAATAAACTACGATAGTGAACATACAAAGTAACACCACGTCTCAACAAATTTACGTATCAATTATAAAATCGATTATTCAAGTTAGTGAAACGATATTTTTTCTTAAAGGTAGCGACGAAAGAAAACACACGGAAAAATCGGAATCCCGCAAACAGCCTCATGACATTGTGCCAGTAAAATAAAAGAAAAAAAAACGGTAAAGTACCGGTTGAATTTTAAATAATAAATAAGGGGATCAAGGACAAAAAAATTTTATAACAAGTAATAAAAACGACTTCGTAACCAATATTAACAAAATAACAACATTTGAAAGAATTGAAAAAAATATATATAAATATATATAATTTAATTAACCACAGGGAAAGGTTAATGCACTAAAATTAACGAATTTTCGGAATAAAATTACATCAAAAGAAAATATCTACAAAAAAAAAAAAATAATAATAATAATATGTCGGTACTAACAATACACGAAAAATATCGATTTGAACAAGTTCGATTAGACAGCTTTCGGAGATGGAATTTGCATATAATAAATCCCACGGCTCTCGCCGCCGCAGGATTTTACTACACGGGATGGGAAGATACGGTTAGCTGTTTCGATTGTTTAACAACGATCATTACGTGGGAGGAAAACGACGACCCCATGGTCAGACATCAAAAAGAGTATGAGCACTGTCGATTTGTAAGAAAAGTCGCGTGCGGGAATGTGCCCATAGTTTACTCCATGCAAGCAGAGACACCAGAGCTCCCCGAACTGCTCGACGGATACGGTACTCTGAAACAATATGTACACCCGGTAGAACCGCACTACGAGGGATATAAGAAAAGAAAAGACAGTTTTAGTGGTTGGCCGAAAAAACACGGAAATATACTAAACCCCGATACTCTTGCGATGGCAGGATTTTTCTACACTGGAACAAAAGACAAAGTAATGTGTTTCCACTGCGGAGGAAAAATTCGCAACTGGAAACCCACTGATAATCCCTGGGAACAGCACGCCCGATGGTTCCCATATTGTCAATTTCTTTACATGACCATTGGCTCTCCTCGCGTCTCCCCGAGCCGTAGTTCGACTCCCCTATCAGAGGAAGATCAAAGCCGCGGTGTCTCCGCCCGCGAACGGGTGTCTTCCCGCGAAGAACGTCATTACAAGCGAAAATCCTCCGCGCTGAACGGGACGGTCCCTACACGCGCGACCGGAAGAGCGAGAGTCACCCGAATCAACCGACCCCGACCCCCGGCCTCGCGGCACCGAACTCGACTCCCGTAACCTCCAGTCACTCCGACACGTCCGAAGCAACCGAAACTGAGTTATGCCAAACCTGTCATTCCCGGGAAATAAACGTAGTATTTTTGCCGTGTATGCATTCAACTAGCTGCGCAAAGTGCGCCAGAAGAAATTATGCGACCATTGTCAGCGTAAAATACACTCAGCAAAAAAATTAAGGGAGCAGTTAAATTTTACCGTTTTTTCACTGATTTTTGAAGCGCTGTAAGTTTGTGAAAAATGGTCGAATCGTAATAAAACAAAATGCGTTTTAAAGCTTCATATCTCTAGTTTGAAAATCAATGCAGTCTTTTTTTTTTAAGCAACACGCTCGGCATGAACCTAAGGAATAGCGGGAAGGAAATTTTCTCAAATTTTTTGTCGTTTTCAAAGTCGTCCACGGGCACAAAAAAATTTTTCTGGCTTTGTCAATACTGGGGTCCTTTAGCCTGGTTCTTCAGCTTCAAAATGGTGTTTTGTTCATCTCTGTACGACCATTTGTCGCTGAGATATGGGCATTTAAAGGAAAAAGGAGCTTTTTTCGTAGATCATCAATATCTCATGAACTAATGATCGCACAGCGAGCTAAAGGTAGGTTTTGTAAACTGGAAGAAATGCTCTAAAAGTACCTTCTGGTACTTTAGAGATTTTATTTTTTTATGTAACCTTAATATTGATTTGAAAAAGACCAAAAAAATTGACTTTTTCCCCGTTTTGGAAAATCCACGTCAACTTGGCAGATATTGCCATAATGACTCATGTTTTTAGGATTTTTTTTAGTTCAATACATGCCCAACGACCCCCCAAGATTAAAAAATTTATGTGCTGAACCGTTGTTTTTTCCCGAAGCGTCAAAGTTTTATCAAAAATTAAAGGAACACTTATTGTTCCTTAAATGGCATTTAATGATGAATAAAATTAAAAAAAAACTTTTCCGTTGTTTTTCTCACGGTTTCGCAATAACTACTCTTTTAATCTTTGAAAAAGAGAAAAATTTTGAATTTTTTTGCTTAAAAAACGGTATTTTTCTCACAATTTCTTATGAACAATCTTTGAAATGAAAAACAAAAAAAAACAAAAATGCCTACGAACTTTTTTTTTTCAGAAAAATTCTAAATTTTTAATTTTTCTCTTTTTCAAAGATTAAAAGAGTAGTTATTGCGAAACCGTGAGAAAAACAACGGAAAAGTTTTTTTTTAATTTTAGTCATCATTAAATGCCATTTAAGGAACAATAAGTGTTCCTTTAATTTTTTATAAAACTTTGACGCTTCGGGAAAAAACAACGGTTCAGCACATAAATTTTTTAATCTTGGGGGGTCGTTGGGCATGTATTGAACTAAAAAAAATCCTAAAAACATGAGTCATTATGGCAATATCTGCCAAGTTGACGTGGATTTTCCAAAACGGGGAAAAAGTCAATTTTTTTGGTCTTTTTCAAATCAATATTAAGGTTACATAAAAAAATAAAATCTCTAAAGTACCAGAAGGTACTTTTAGAGCATTTCTTCCAGTTTACAAAACCTACCTTTAGCTCGCTGTGCGATCATTAGTTCATGAGATATTGATGATCTACGAAAAAAGCTCCTTTTTCCTTTAAATGCCCATATCTCAGCGACAAATGGTCGTACAGAGATGAACAAAACACCATTTTGAAGCTGAAGAACCAGGCTAAAGGACCCCAGTATTGACAAAGCCAGAAATTTTTTTTTTGTGCCCGTGGACGACTTTGAAAACGACAAAAAATTTGAGAAAATTTCCTTCCCGCTATTCCTTAGGTTCATGCCGAGCGTGTTGCTTAAAAAAAAAAGACTGCATTGATTTTCAAACTAGAGATATGAAGCTTTAAAACGCATTTTGTTTTATTACGATTCGATCATTTTTCACAAACTTACAGCGCTTCAAAAATCAGTGAAAAAACGGTAAAATTTAACTGCTCCCTTAATTTTTTTGCTGAGTGTAGATTACACCGTGAAATGCACTATGGTATAAAGGAAAGCTAACACGAAAGGAAGTCAAAATGCATTCTTTTTTTTTATAAAAAAAAAGGGGGGATTGCAAACCATTACAAAAAAAAACTCTTCCTTCGGTGTTAACTTGACAATGAAAAAAAAAAAAAAAAAAAAAAACACGAGAAGACGGTTTCAAGTAAAAATGTCACTCTTTATTTTTACAAAATACAAGTTTTGTGACGCGAAAATTAAAAAAAAGGGGTCTGTATAAACATTTATCGGCAGACACCAGCTCCTGAAATCAAACAAAGACACAGAAAGTTATAAAAAAAATCCCCAGCGAGAAAAAAAAATTAATATATATAGCGACTACAACGATTGATACCCCGAAAAAAATATTCGTAATAACATTACCTGTTACCAAAGAGGTGAGCAGCGAGAAATAAGGACGGACCCTCGGTGGCCACGCCGTCCCCGAATACCCTTGACGAGCTAGAACAAAGAAAAAAGAGGCGGAAAATTCCCTCAATTAACGAATGCAATAAAAAGAAAAAGGGAGAAAAAAAAGGAGAGAGAACCAGGAATATTTTTCCCACCTCTTTTTTATGGTCCAGTAACGAGTCGTGACCAAATAACCTGAGAAGTCCCAAAGGATCGTCCCCAAGGCCCTCACTAGAAAACAGGCTGAACAAAAAAAAATAATAATGATAAGAATAATTTTCCCATTTCGAAAAAAAAAATACATACATCTGCAGGCAAGTTTATCGATTTCAACTCACTCGAATTCGACTTGTCTCTTCGACACACGCCGCACGTGGACCACTGTTTGGATGGCCTGTAATAGCGAGGTATCCTCGTCCAATAGAACCAAAAGATAGTCAATCATGTCCTGGGTCCATGGTTCCCAGGTCCGAACGGACAGATAAGGCCCATCAAGGTCGTAATGTTCGGGGACCCAGAATGAAGCTCATGGTCAAATGGACCAGCAAAAAAGTCGTCTTCCCAACTATTAAAAAAAAAAAAAAAACGCGTAAAAATAAAATCAACAACGCTATAAAAATACGATAATTAATCAAAATACCAGGAAAAGAAAAAAAGTAATAAAAACGATAATATATACACTTTTACTCACATCAGTTGATTCACAATGCGTCGCAACCCACGAGCGACACCAACGATATCGCCGCGCCACACGACTCTTCGCCCGTCACGTTCACAAGGGCTCGCGAAATGTTGATTGTCTTCCAGCGATTCCAGAGTAACCGCGAGATAGGTTTTCAAATTTTCCAACACCACGGCAGTCATTGTATTTGTATGAAGAAAAGGGATAAAACGACAAGAGGAAAAAATGTGGATATTGAAAAAAAAAATAATAATATCTTCAAAGATACTACGATGGAATCGTCTCTAAGGAACAATCACGAATGAATGAACTAGGAAAAAAAATATCAGAGTTACTCCGGGATATCAATCCCCACTTAACTACCAAAATGTACCCGCCCGCTTGGATAAAAACTTAGGAAAGTACCTATCCCTTCCCCGCCACCTATCTTGATGCGATGCACCGACTCACCGATTCGTTGACCTACTTACGCACCGAGACCAACCGATCAAGCACGACAGGACGACACGTAACGGATTGAATAACCGAATAATGGAAGCCGGAAAATACCTACACGTGAAAATACAAATATTCATACACAACTAATAAAACAATAAACGACCGATATTGGAAACCAAAATCAAATTAAGCACGGAAACTTAACAAGAAAAAAATCAACATAAAATTAACACGAAAATAAATAAATAAATAAATAAATTCCAAAAAAAAAACGAATAAAAGAGGAGGAACTAGAGGACAAAGACCTCATTATTTCTGAATATTTATGATTAAAGGCAAGCAACGATGTACCATCTGCTGCTCTTGCTCCTATTTGGAGGATGCCTCGGGTCGCCGGAATTCGAGATCCAACATATCAAAAATGACGCCGGACTGTACTACGAGAAATTGCAAGACGTGTATTTGGCGCGAGACGAATCGAAATTGGTAACGTTCTTCGATTTAAGACCGATCGAAAACCGACGGCCTACTTTTTTGCATCTATCCTTGGACACGGTGGAGGAAGAATGTCGGATGTTTTTATTTGACCGGTGCACCTCACTCGTTAATAAAAAGGATTTGAAATACAAAGCGAAATTAATTAGCAATTTCAACCTCCTACACAAATTAAAAGGAAAAACTCTCGTCGACCTACGTAGAAAATCTTCGAGCAACGAAAAAATAACTAGAGGACCATTATTCGAAGAAATGCCCGAAACTATAGCAAAATTTATCGAAACCGAATTCGAGAAAGCTAATGTCAGCAAAGATGGAATGGTAAGACTAACGAACGACCAGACGCCCATAGTGAAATCAGAATATCGCGTCATCGGGGAACAATTAGAAGCGATGGAAATACTCCATAATAGAGCGTGGGCCACATTAAACGCGAACCACAGCTTAACCGAGCGATCCGTGGAGGATTACATTTTGAGTATGCTCGAATGGATGAACAGCGTGGAACTGGTCCTCGAGGCCTATTTATCCAGCATAGAAACTATAATTGACATTATACATTTTGCAAAAATGGGATTGTTTCACCCAGAATTATTAAGTCACGAGACTTTGGGAAAGGTCGCTCAGGATTTTGCCACTTCGGGCCAGTCGTTAACGTTCCCCGTAGCGGTCAACGACGGACCGGAAGCACTGATAAGAATGTCGCGAATCACTTAAGTTACCAAGACGGAAAAATCATAATTATAATGCACATTCCCCTAACAGAGCCGAACGCATATTCTCTGTTCAGACTACACTCTTACCCCACAACGCAATTTCTCGAGGAAAATACGCTAGTAGCCGCGTTCATACAACCAAAAACGCCAATGATAATTTTGTCATGGGAAAATAAGAAATATATGGAGTTGTCCAAGGGAGAACTAAACAACTGTCGCTCTCACAAGGACTACAAAGTGTGCGTTCCCTTCAAACCAATCTTCGACATAACACTTTCGCCGATTTGCGAAACATTGATAATCACTGGAAATCTGCGCCAAATCTACAGTTTTTGCGACATAAAATTGGTTAGAAATCAAACCCCACATTGGAAACGATTTGGAAAGACCAACCGCTGGTTATTTTATCTCCCTGACAGGGAACGAATGGAGATCGTCTGTGGAAACCATACGCAAATCACACCAATCGCAGGAAGGGGAATTATTCAGTTACGCGAAGGGTGCTCTGGGCACACTAATTACACCAGTCTGATAGCCACGCGAGAAACCGGAGCCACCCTCGAGGACCAATATGTACCGGCAGCCACATTAAACGTTACAACATTGTTCCCAGACATCACCGATTACCAAAAAGAATTAGACGCGATAATACCCCAAGTGTACAGACCTTTATGGGTCCGCGAGACAAACGGACTTCGGTACGAAATAACGCTAAAGGAATTGATAGCAAATCTTGAAGGATTTAAATCAGAGCGGAAAAAAGAAATGGCAAGAATAATTCGGCTAAAGAGCCAATCCGCTATAATTACGGTACCAGTCATCGTGATTTTACTCTTCTCATCACTAGTCGGAACGTTAATAATCCATATGCGGTATAACGCACAACGAAGGATAGTAACGACTGAAGATACTATCAGCTATCGTCGCGCACTAGACCCAGAATTTAATGTACGATTCAATGAAGTAATATACAACGTCCCAGGTACACCCAGGCCCGTCGACTCTGAAACCC
This sequence comes from Pimpla rufipes, assembly GCA_963932165.1. NCBI lineage: Eukaryota > Metazoa > Arthropoda > Insecta > Hymenoptera > Ichneumonidae > Pimpla > Pimpla rufipes. The sequence continues at coordinate 4,463,286 of OZ010639.1, forward strand.
TGAGGCGATTAACCCGACGCCCATCGGCGACCGAACCCACAAATTCAATCTCTTATAGTCAAAGGGAGGGAGAGGTCACGCCAATGTTAAACCCAGAGGAACCGATCTACATGGCCATGAACCCTGGAGTTTTATCCGACTGCATGACTCAACCCCCGCCTATGTTACCGCCACCTCCCCCAGACTGTCAATGAAAACAGAAATAAGGAGAGAAGAAAGAAAAAGGGAAAAAGTATGCTCACACACACAGAAAAAAAAAGGAAAAAAAAAATATATATTTTTTCTCGAGTTAAAATTAATCTACCGGTGCCGGAAGTTTTTATGCATATATTGAAAAAAAAACGAATGAAAAAAAAAAAAAATTATTAACTCCGGGATTCGAACCCACAACCCCATGGTTGCGAGTCGGGGCCTTTACCGCTCGGCCATTTGGGTCATTGTAAGTCCTTATATAATTCATTCCCCATAAATTACAAAAACAAAAAAAAAATTAAGAAAAAAAATATAAAATCAATTTTCACCCACAGAATTCGTACATTCAATATGGACTTGGGTGGTAAATTTGGTTAACCAATTTTGGCGATGTTTCCCAGATTTCGTTGTATTAATCTTTAGGTATCTAAACTCAGTTTTTTCTAAACCTGGGCAACATTTTTAAGGTAAAACATTAAATTTTAATTTGAATTTGGATTTTTTTTGTGTGAATCTACAAATTACTCTTCATACGCAAATATAAAGACGATAAAATAATAAAGAAAACTACTACATTTATAATGCTGGGGAGATTTGTTTACACCAGGATAATGTATTTTCCAACATTTTCCACGGTGCAAGAGAAAAAAAAGGAGAAAAAGAAAAATACATAAAAAGAAAAAGAGAGAAGCTGAAAAAAAATAAAGAGGGGGGGGGGGACATCCCTCATCGTTGAGATGAGCATCTCATCTGGTCACGGACTGGGTCACGAACCGGGTCACGGACCGCCGCTAACTCCTACATCGAAAAAAAACGAGGAAGGAAGGAGGGAATAGGGATGTCATGGCATGTTTTTTTTTGTTCTCAACGAACTATTACTGTTCGGAGAATTGAAAAGATAAAAAAAAAACCCACCAACAAGGCAATAAGTGCAAGAGCACTCAGAGGCGTAACCCTTACCCGCGTGGACACCCCGCGGAACGTTGTTGCGGCCTCACCTCGCGAGGAAAAACCGACCAACCGAGCGACCAACCAACCGAACGACCAACCGACCGACCAGACCGATGAAACCCGACCAAACAGCGCCAGCAACCAACCGAAAGAAAACCGCATCGGCAAGTGGGCAGAACCACCTTGCCATACTTAAAAATAAAGGATAGGGGGAATTTCGCAAAGAAAATCAACACAAACACGCCGAAGATTAAAGTAAATTCTTTTTTTTAATTTTTAAACCTAATACATAAGGAAACCTTAATAATAAAACAAACGAAGAAAAAAAAAGAGAAAAAAAAATTAATAATAAAAATCATTTCTTAAAGACTACTCGAGGGCGAGGTAGTGGTCGTCGCGATGCCCCCGGGTGTCGTACACCAGGCGTACATTTCCGTCCCGGTCCACGAACCCGGGTTGGCGACGAACCTGCGAGGGCTCGCCCAGCTCGCACCGGACGCACCGGCCGGTCAGCGGGAGCGGGGACGCCATCTCGTCCCAGTTATCCGGGAATGTCCTGACCCCAGTGTAGGTGTTCAGCACCACGGTGATTTCATCAACGTGGTGCCAGCAATGGTACCGGCAGAGTCCTGGGTACCGTGGACGCCGGTCGAGATCTGAAAAAAAAACACAAAGCAACAAAGACAAATATTAATTAAAGGTCAACAATAAATAAAAAAAACGATAAGACAGTTATCTGTCCACGATATTTACCAATAATAGCCGGTACTCGGGCCCCCGGATGCGTAGGGAGCGGCTGCTGGGGTTTGATATGGGCAGCCAAAGCCGCCCGTTTCTCCTCGATCCATTTCTGGTCTTCCGCGGAGATAGCGAAGCCAACTGAAAAAAAAGAGAAAAAAATACACAAACATTAATAAAGTAGACAAGGGCATGAGTATTAATATTGCAAACTACAACTTACCGTCGTATTCGGAGCTAGCTCCGGACGCAGCGGACGAGGAAGACGATGAGGCCATTTTTTTAAAGTGTTGCTTTTGTGACAAAAGAAACGAGAGTGACTTTGATTTAAAATTTTCTCAACGAAGAAAACTTCACGACAGCCTTTTTCCCCACTCATCACAATTTTTCTCCCACTAAACACCCACACGCCACGACGCACTGGGCAGGTAGAACGATGAAAAAATGGAGAGAAGGGGTAAAGGTGTGTTTTAACGGCATATTACAGATGAGTCCGACAAGGAGGGAGCTATGGAGCGTAGCAATACTACTTCTGTACCGCCTCCTACTCCCCGCGGACGCCCTGATTGGTTACGACTGCGGAGGAGCCTCAAGCAACATCACCACCTTATCTTTATTGGAAGTAGGGGAATGCAATATTCCTCAACCCGAGGTTAATGTTATTAAAACTTACATACAATTAGTGCAAATCAACCAATACGGGTCAATACACGTAATACAATGCAAAGTCGAAATTTTGCGCACGATAAAAAAATGCGGAATGTTCTCGCACACCATGGACGTACCTAACGGTGAATATGCCTATGTCGACGACATATCACTAGATCGCTGCCGACAAATGCATCGCCAGGGAAATATAAAAATCGGAAACACTGAAATCGTTGGAATAAAAGCAAACCATACTACCTCCAGGCCCGTGTCAATTAGCGGAAGCTTAGATTCAGACGGCAAGTGTCAAGGAGTTTATTACTCCGATCCCTACGGTAATTGGGATAATGTAATAGTAAAAGGGACGGTAAAAATATCTTTGAGAGATTATACGGCCGAAGTAAATGTTGACGCCAACAAAGTACATTTACGTTCGGGCACACGGTGTAATTTAAACGAAGGACAATGCGACGACGTGGACGGAGGAAACACGTATTGGGATCCGCTCCCGGAAAACGCGTGTAAAACAGACAGATACGGCTTGCAATATGAAGGAAATGCAGACCAAACAACAGACATACACACTAATTTTAAACAAATAGTATATTCCATGACCGAAGGGGAAATTGTATTCGCACTTACCGCCAAGGGCGTGACGCACGTCTGTGGATACACTTTAATTCGCACTGAACACCCCAAATTAATTATTATACCCACTGAAAGAGGAAATCCGTTTATAAAAAAGGAATTGATCTCCGTAAACAATTTAGACTTGTTCGCATACATGAATTCTAAATTCGTATATGTCGAAAAACACATTCGTACGGAACTCAAACATATGTACCATGATATATTAACGCAAAAATGCAATCTCGAGTGTCAGGTGCTTCAAAATGCCCTAACCATCGCTAGGCGTTCTCCCGACGAATTCGCTTACAATATAATGAAGGGACCCGGTTATATGGCTCTCCTGGCCGGAGAGGTCGTACACATAATTAAGTGCTTCCCAGTCGACGTAAAAATCCATCACACTAAAGAGTGTTATGATCAATTACCAGTTTATATTGGAAATAATACATATTATTTTTCACCTAGAACTCATATTTTGACAAAAATGGGACTGCAAGTCACGTGCAATCGCTTGGTATCTCCTATGTATATGCTAGACGGCGTTTGGTACAGCATGGGCCCGGACCCCGTGCGTGCTATGCCGCCTGCAGTCGTAAAACCGCTCACGGCGCCTACCTGGCAATACAGAAACCCACACAGTCTCGCCACCAGTGGCATATTCACACAGAAAGACCTCGACGAGCTAAGGGACCATATAATGTTCCCCGCCGAACGCCCGGCTATATTAAATTCAGTAGCTCGAGGAATATCTGGCCAACCCACTATCATGCAAGGAGGATCAATCTCTAATTTACTCGATGATGCATCTGTCACAAAAATTACTCAGTCCACTTGGGAAAAAACGTGGGGATATCTATCCATTTTCGGAAATATCAGCGCCGGATTAATTGGATTTCTATTAATTTGCCGCATTATTAAACTCATTTTGGACACTATTATCCACGGATATACATTACATACTGTATACGGTTGGTCTATATATCTTTTAGGAGCAGTTTGGGACTCTGTCACTAATCTGCTTTTACATTTGAGTCGACGACCAAGTAATTCTGGAAAACCCGAGAAACCCAACGGAGAACCGTCAGCTCCAGGTAGAAAAAGCGAAAAAGTAGTACGAAAAAAATCTAAGGGAGACGACTCTAACGAGAATCCATTAGATGACGTGGCCGTTATGTACAATGTACGTGAACCCGAAAATAGAGATGCAAATCAGCCCGAAGCCGCTCCCGGGTATACTCCCCCGACGTTTCTAACCTTTTCTGAAAATTGTTTGCCTCCACAATATAACCCTTACTTTATGAAAAACCAATTGACACAACCATTATCCTTCGTCTGGGCAACGGGAATGCCCAATGCGGCTCCGCACAATATCACCGCCGCGCCGTCAACCGAAAAACGCAAGACAAAGAACACAAAAATCACGGACCCCAGTACTGCAGCTAACACGGGAGAAAGCAGTAAAATGTACCCAGATTTGAGACATGACTCACCCACCCCACCCGACCTTAGCAGAGACAGAAAACAACCTAACATTCCTTGAAGGGAAAAAGGGAAACGATCCTTGAGCCAGAAGGAAAAATTTTATTGGAAAAAATTTACGAGAAAAAAAAGAGATTCATAAAAAAAAATATATATATATATGTGTGTTAAGCCACAATTAATCTGAAAAAAAATGATGAAAAAAAACGACATTCGAATTAACAAATAATTATATATCTTGGATTTAACAGTAAAAATACTAGCAAAATAGAACAAAAAAAAAGCACAAAAAAAAAAATATATATATATCTTATGTTTACAATCGGTTATGCTAATGTCATAGATAAGATTAGTTCACTAAAAACGCTTGCTGCTTCATTGTACCTGTAATTGTAGAATTAATTCAAGAATTTTAATTATAGAGCGACGATCTTCATGGTGCACACGGAAAATTGTGGAGAATGATGCACTAATGGTGGAATAATAAATAATAAATTAATCTATATAATCTTAGGCCTGCAACATGTCCCCGCGCGAAGGAAGGAAGCGCCCCTCACCCACCAAGAGTCACCGTAATAAACCTACGAAAAAATCACGACCAGATGTTCCCCCATCAAATAGAGTACTCCGAAGTCACAAAGGAACAGGTTTAATGGCAACTGTGAAGGCATCATCAAATCACCACGACCACGTAAACCCGGAGAAAATCCCGGACCCTCAACCCTCTACGAAGGAATCATGCGAGGTTCCAGCACCGGAAAAGGCCTCGCAGTCTCTCATTAAATCCACTACAGATGCACCACCACTGCCATGCCTAAGCGGAGAGGAAGTCGCCGAAATACTGAATAATCTTTATTCAAAAACGGAGGAAATACTGAGTGCGCTCGGAGACATACGGGCCGCAACGAATGCCACAAACCAAGGTTCAGGTTACACCTCACCAAACGAAGGACCAAGTACCCTAAACAAAATCGCCACCCTCGTGACGAACGATGATTTCGAACTCGCGCATTTGCTCATAACCTACCTCAACTCCGTCCACGACGTAAGAGAGTACTGAACAATATTTCCACCCCCATCTGGTTAAGACCGTACGTATCACCGACAAACTCGTGAGTAAAAATCATTTTTGTAACACGTGCACGAATCGCGGCACTTTCCATGGCAGTCTTGCGAGCCGAAAGTGGCCGTTTCCCTGTCAGTTGCGAACCTGTGGTGAAATGACAGAGTCACGCATGCGCAGTTCGCATTTCGTTCACTTTCGTCCCTTGGGAGTTTCTGTCATTCACTTTCGTCCCTTCAATCACAACCTCACTTTTCAGTATTCGTCTCGCGCGACTGCCATTCCAAGTGCCGCAGATTCGTGCACTCGTTACAAAAAGTATGATGTGCAACACGGGTCGAAATGGCAATTGCGACTCGTGTGATTGCAGCCCTCGCTTCGCTCGGGCAGCAAACCTCACACTCGCCGCAATTGCCAACTTTCGACCCTTGTTGCACAATATACTATTTTGTTATAACTGAAGTTAACCGATTTCTGGGGTTAAATTTAAAATGATCTTAAAGGCAACATCTTGAGATGACCACGAATGATTTATACTAGTGCATTATTTAACCAAAAAAAAATGTTCATTATTATTTTTTGTGTGTCAATGGAGAAAAAAAATACATACATATATATATTAATAATAACCAATAATAATAATATACTAACACAGAGTAAATGGACATATTAATTAACGAAAAAAAATGAACTATCGAAAAAAAAGGGAAGGAAAAAAAAATATAATAACCTAGAAAAAGAAAAAAAGGGAACGAATAAAACGCCAAAAAATATAATAACCTAGAAAAAGAAAAAAAGGGAACGAATAAAACGCACGTGTAAAGTCATCTATTAATTCGTTTGTTACCATTACATAGTCCAGATTAAGCCACATTATGTCGATTGAATAATGGGATTACAAGATGAGTCACCTAGTCACCTGAGGCTAAGAGGGCTATCCCAGGCACGCGCGAGGCACGGGCAACACGAACGCAAGGGGCCTGAAGTCCGGAAGCCATTCATACCTGTCAGCGGAGAAGCAGTCATCGCGCTCTCGAACACATCTGGTAAAGGCAACCCAATGGGAAAAAGAGAGATGGAAGTTTCACCTCCTCGTCGCGACACATCAAAACAGCCGTGACACCCAGTGTCACGCCCGAACGAAAAATGCTCGCTGCTGACGTCGAGAGTTTCTATCCACTATCAACGACGCAGACTCTAGACGAAGACATCAGGTAGACATCTCCAACAAGTCATTGACCTGCCAACATCGACGATGAGAATCCAAAGAAGACGCCCCGTGACCAGAAGCCACCATCATCACCCGTGCGACTTCAAGACCGTAGGAAACACCCTCTTTACATTATCACATAACGTAGATATGTTGCATTAGGTAGGTTTAATTTTAAGAATATCGGATTAATTAGGGCATTAGTTAAGTATATAGTCAGGTGCGATTTCACACCTAATTCTGATTAATTTGACATAGGACCGCATAAAAAAAAAGAAAAAAAAAACAAAGAAAAGAGGCTAATTGTTATAAGAAAAAAAAACTCACCTAGGTTACATTTTGAACGATAACACTCTAACTGAATTAACAAACAAATAAAAAAAAAGAGAGAAAAAAAAAATTAAACTCCAGAAAAAAGGGAGACAGAAGAAGAGGAGAAAAGGGGAATCTACTCGCAGTACACTTATAGGTAGGGAAAAACTAGTAATGATGCATTTTGAATATACTAATTAAAATATAATTGCAAATATTTACGAGGGAATACACAAACACGACAATCGGAACGATAGGAATACGTACAACGAGATACACAATGGTAGATCACGGAAAGTCCAGGGAAAAATCGAATACTCTTGAATAAGCGAAATTGAGATAAAAAAAAGGAAACTGACACGTGCCTTCGTAGAGATTACCCACTTATGAATTCCAAAGGCAAAACGAGAAATTGATTCTCTTAATTAAAAATAATTACATCAAAGAAAATCGCAAAAAGAGAAAAGAGCTCACGCGAACCGATCATTAACAGGTATGAAATGATTACAACAACAAAATTTTTTTTTGGGTAAATTCAAGAAGGGCGGAAATATACCATCACCCCCATAGGCGTACGTTCGATTATTAGTCTTTCATCCTAATAATCGTTTTAAGGGGGGAGGTGTTACGTCAGGCCGTAACTTCGCGCTATTCGCACAAACGAACTCTTAGTTCAGTCATGGGTTTCGAGACTTCTGGCGAAAGGGGGGGGGGGGGGCATTCGGTAAGCAATTATACGAGCAACGGTCCCTGCAGGCCCTGGAAACTACAATATCTGTTAACAGATAGCGCTGGGCCAGTCGAAGTAAAAGAGTGCGGATGATTGTACAACAGGGCCCGATTTGTCAAAACACTAAGCTCTCTAGAAAAAGTCACCTACGCCACTCGAGCGAGCGGCGATAGACGAAACTAGAGGCAACTGGGCGGGTCGGTTATCGACCGTCAGCTGCTGGCCTTGCGTTACCACGCCTCTTAACGATCCTCGATCACTCGTTGCAGCCGAACCCGCCTGTGGTTACAAAAAAGGGAAATAAAAGAAATCGTTTTTAAGGGAAATAAAAGAAATCGGAAGTACGTTCCACCAAAATCGTTGTTTCATTTTTCGTCTCGGAAATCATGATTTGTGCGTAATGGAGTTATAGTCTGGCCAGATAACTAAAACTATTCTTCCGCTTTTCTTGAAGACCCCTGTAAATGCACAGATTAAAGAATAAGAGAATGGAACAAGACGAAATAATCAATGTCTCAAGGAACCTTTGGAATTCAAAAGACGGAGCCCCGTAAGATAAAGAGGCAAAAACGACTAAATTGTCCATGAACAATTGTTAAGAATTATATAACTCACCATGATAGTTTGTTAACATAAGAAAATGGTAAAAGGATTAATAGTTTATAAAATCGGGATCCGTACACCTAAATACGAATAACTTTTGAAAATTATAACATTCGGTAGGATACTTGTTAATATAAACAAAATGGTGGAAGGTTTAACAGTTTATAAAATTGGGATTCACACAGTTAGATACAGATGACGTCGCATAATCTTGAATAAGTAAGAAAGTTAAGATACGGCCCCGCGAGAATATGGAACTGCAATTTTATACAAAATTTATAACAACGCGTATTAGCAACGACAAGCGAAGATGAACTTTTAACAACAAATTCGAGAATTACATCTGTAAATTCAAATCCGGGTCAACGCGATCTTGTTAAAAATTCAAGGACTCAGATAATGTATTCTATAGCAAACTTATAAACTTATAAGCGAAGAGGTCCAAATAAGGCAGCAACTAAATCGTTCCAACGAAAAGCGTGAACACCTGGTCGAAACATCGAGAAGACATTGACGAAAGAGGAAGTCGTAAATGTGGAGCCAGGGCAAGGGACAGGCGCGGGGGACGGGAGCCACGCGCGACCTGAAAAGTGCGGTGTCCTCCTCTAACATGAGAAAGGGAGTCGAAGATCACGTGGGTACTACCCCTACCATCGGTCAATCAAAAGACAAGGGACCCAATCATATAAAAAGACAAAAGGGTATCGACAAATATACAGTGCGCCCCGAAAATTAGATCTGCCCACACCGAATCTCTGCCCGAGCATAGACCGAAACTTTAAAATCGAATTAACGACGAATTTCTGTCCGACCGCGGACTTAGAAAAAATCATTTAAATTGACCGCGGACTTAGAAAAAATCATTTAAATCGACCGCGGACTTAGAAAAAAGTCACCTCCGAATTTAAATCGTATCGCGGACTTAGAAGAAAATCGGCCCCGAATTTAAATCACATCGCGGACTTTGAAGAAAATCCGCTCCGAAATTAAATCGTAACGCGGACTTAGAAAATTTCGAGCTCCAATCATCATCGAATTTTAATCCGACCGCGGACTTAGATTCATTCCGTTCGTCGCCAAGATTTTCATTTTTCGTAATTCGAACCTTTGTCCTAAACGGGGACTTAGGAGTTATAGACTTAAATAAGACTCTACAGTTTTGTATTCTCGGGCATCGACCAATTTTGTATTTTATTTTATAATTTCGCACGCTTCGTATTTTGAGAAATTTGTACATCCGAACTCTGAATTTTGTTACACCACAAGGTGCCGATATTTGTGAACATCATCACGATTAATTACATGTTAACATTCTTTGTTGAGAAAAATCGGTGTATTTAATTTCCTCGTTTTACGAATAAAATTCGACGGTTGCATTCTTAAATTCAGTGTCACCGTTTCTTTACGATCGTGTCCTTTCCATCTGCAGCATCACCATCCAGTTCAATACAAAAAGGGTAAGTGAAATTTTTAATTATATCGGTGAAATATCATCCGCGCATCTCGAGCCATCATCACATCATCATCATCTCAGACCTCAGTCAAATTCCCTTTGGAGAAGCATTCGCAGCTCGTCCCCGAGTAATTTTCCGAAAGGTTAGACTCGAAACAGAGCTTGCGCGTTTAGTGTACTTCGTCAGATGTGGTATAGGGAGGAGCCTTCCTTCTTGACCAGAGCACGGGTAAATCACGCTGAACCGCACTAATATGTGTAAAATTGTCGCTCGAGTAAAATTCACGACACTTTTGACGTAACAATATTCTGCATTTGAGTAGAATGAAGGTTTTTGACACATTTGCACCGAGCTGTGCTCTCAGAAACGGTCGAAACACGCGATATCACGATTTTGGTGTTCTTCGATGTTTCGTTCGCCACAGCTGTGCCAGACGACTTTAACCGAATGGATATTGTGCATTTGAGTAGAATGAAGGCTTTTAACACATTTACACCGAGCTGTGCTCTCAGAAACGCTCGAAACACGCGATATCACGATTTTGGTGCTGTTCAAATTTTCGTTCGCCACAGCTGTGCCAGACGACTTTTAACGCATGGATCTTGTGTATTTGAGTAGAAGGAAGGTTTTTGACACATTTACACCGAGCTGTGCTCTCAGAAACGCTTGAAACAAGCGATATCACGATTCTGGTGTTCTTCGATTTTTCGTTTTTTAACTCCCGACTGCCCCACAGGGGCAAAAAGACGGGAGTTATGCGTTTCACGGCGATCAGCTGATTTGAGCGATTTCTTTGTAGCCAATGTTCTCGAAAACGATAAACAATCACTTAACCAAATTTTGTGTGTCGATTCTATGACTGATGCCCAATGTCTTTTTCCTTAAATTAAAGTGATAAATTGTTGATTCGCTGTGATAAATGCATTTTGCGAATAGTGCAAATAGCCCGTTTGAATATATCGAAATAATACAAGATGGCCGCCACTATCGTGCTAAACTGTAGCTCACTTCAGGGTACTCATCGTGCTTTCGTGTAGTTCACTTCAGGGCGCTCACGATAGAGTGCTTGAATGTCGCCTGTAATTGAGGCAGCAAATCAAACCGGGCCGGTTTACCTTTCCCAAGTGTATGTAAAGTGCGAATAAAAATTGTAACACATGCCGTTATGGCGATAGCCACGAAACAAGGAGAAGAAGTGTGAAAATGATTATGGAATACATTATTAATACAATATTTGCTTTATTTATATTTTATATGGAATACATTTTTTTTTATTATGTTATTTTCGGCAGCACGCCCGCGTTTTTTGTATGTTATTTAATGTTATTTTCGGCAGCACGCCCGCGTTTTTTGTGTGTTACATATGATTTACATTATGTAATATTATAATATAAGAAATACATTATATAATAATAAAAAATATTATGCTTGGGAGAATACAAAAAAAAATTAGTTCTCAGAAAAAAAAACGCAACAGAAAGTAATTGGTGCGAGAAAGGGTGCGACAAATGGGTGCGAGAAAGTAACTTACTTTCTCGCACCCATTTGTCGAAAGATCGTGGCCATTGCTCCAAAAACCTTTTGCTGTTGGTTAAGGCCGCGGCGTCCGTTATTTTGATTTTCGGCAGCTTTAGCACGCCCGCGTTTTTGAGCGGATACCCAACGGCCAGCACGGTTATGAGTCGATTCGGTGCGACTACAATTACGGTAACCTCGACCACGATCTTGGTACTGTTCTCCCGAGTAACGACGCGGGGAACGAAGACTTTCAGAGCGAGAATCTCGAGAGCAGCGATTATTCTTCGAATGATCTATTCGGCGCTGGTCGTGCAAGAGATTATCTTGCAATTTTCCATCTCGTGAATAGTGATCGACCGATCGTCGCTTCTTGAAGTCTTTATCTTCGTAGCGTTGATACCCATGGCCAAGGTTTTGCTGCCTGTAGACTTGAGGATGATCTCGGGAATTACTACGGTTTCGCGAGTGATGGCTACGTAAACGTCGGTTTTTAGACCGATCACTGCGTGAATATCGGTCGTTGGATCTGTCACGGCGTGAACGTCGGTCGTTGGATCGGTCACGGTGTGAACGTCGGCCTCTAGATCGGTCACTGGGTGAACGTCGGCCTCTAGATTGGTCACTGGATGAACGTCGGTCTCCCGAACTACAGCACTGTTTGGAGCAGTTCATGTGGCGACGGTCTGGCACGTTGTTATTCGATGCCGTTGTCACACGACCTCTTTTGTGGTCTTCCTTTTTTTCTTTTGTTGCCGAGGTTCTTGCAGAACTTTTTTGCTTCGCAACGTCTTTCCTGATCATATTTTGCGATTTTCTCGTCGTTCGTCCTGAAAGTGGAGCACGATTTTCGCTCTTTGTGTTGTTGCGACGGGAAGACGATGGTGTTGTGTACGGTGTCAGATCATAGACCTGTGAGAGCAGCAATAAATCATCATCTTCATCTCTAAAAACAAACAATTCACATTAATTATAAAAGGCACTCACGAGGCATTATTATATATATTTATTTATTTTATTGTTGTATTACATATTTATTTATTTATTTTATTGTATTATATATCTCGTAAGAAATATTTCACACTAAAAAAATGTCCTTTCAAAAATAATAACACAAATGCAATATCCCTTGTAAAAAAATTTCCTTTAAAAAATAATTAAAAGTGTAGCCAACCCTTGTAAACAAAATACACAATAAAAAATTTCGTTTAAAAAATAATAAAACAAATGCAATATATTAGCCAAGTAAAATTTACCATGAGTAGATCATCAGAGGATCATTCGGTACAAAAAATTTGACATGCTAGAGACACGTCAAGTTTTTAATGACACACCAAGTCACTGGCATGCCAAGTTTTTTGTACCGAATGATCCTCTGATGATCTACTCATGGTAAATTTTACTTGGCTAATATATTGCATTTGTTTTATTATTTTTTAAAGGAAATTTTTTATTGTGTATTTTGTTTACAAGGGATGGCTACTCTTTTAATTATTTTTGAAAGGACATTTTTTTATTGTGAAATATTTTTTGCGAGAGATGGCTACTCTTTTAATACTTGGCGTACAATTTTTGTTTTAAAGAAACATTTTTTGGTTTATTTCATATCTTTTTGAAAGCGATCTTCAATGCGTGCATGAGACGACAGGGCTCTTTGCGAATGGTCAGGTCGCACTTCTTGCAACTGACATTGTTCACTATTATGCTTCGCCGCTCCGTCAGTGGTCAAACCATTTTTACCATGTCCAACCTCTGCATTCTTTATTTCTACAAGACACCAAATAGTCAGTGCTCTATCATGTATGAGTACTGAAAATACTGCTGCATGTTACAGACTGATGAATGTTATGCGCAACAGGCATCGAGCATTCCATTCGACTTTCTGTATAGCTTCCCCAAAGCAATACAGGATTTGCTATACAGCAATTGGATCCATTATTGTTTGATTGAACAAGCCTAACGCGTTCTAAAAATACTAAAAAAAATTACCCCAACGTGACAATTGGTAATAACAAAGTCCAAAATATAACCTCCAAAAGTCGATTTTTTACTAAGAGGTTAACGTATATTCCATATTTTAATTTTGTTGTTTTGAAAAGATATCTTCGCGGTAAGATGCGAGATTATTATTATAAATCATTACACTCGATAGTAAATATTAAAGTAATAATCACGCACGATCTCACTTTCTGTCACACGATGGGAACGAGCCGGCTCGCGCAGACGATTTTTTCATGCTCATCGCGATCTCACGACTTTGAGATTGTCGCTGCTGCGTGCGCGCCTTTTCCTTCACACGTCACGCGTAAAATATCGATATCGAGCCAAAATGAAAAAAATTACCAGGTATCAGCACTTCGTGAACCGATTTTATTGCGTCAGGTCTCATAAAAAAGAGAAAAAAGAATAAAAAATATTGGCGTTGATACAATTAGCGTCCGCGACGTGTTGCCTGACATAATATTGAATCACACATCGTCGGACAAATTCGTGTCGACGTGTGAGTTCGGACTTCACACGTATATGCACACGTATATGCGGTCGAGCCAAAATGATTATTTGCCAGATATCAGCACTTCGTGAACCGATTTTATTGCGTCAGGTCTCATAAAAAAGAGAAAAAAAACAACAAATATTGGCATTCATACATTTAGCGTCCGCGACATGTTGTCTCACATAATATCGAATCAGACATCATCGGACAAAATCGTGCCGACGTGTGAGTGCGGACAGAGAAACGAAAACTTTTTGACAGAATCGAAATCGTAAGTGGCCAGATATTAGTGTTGCGGGCACCGATTTTATTGAAAGAGGGCTCATTGGAAAGAAAAAAATAAATAAAAAATATTGAACCTGACACATTTGGCGTACGCGACGTGTTGACTGCGATAATTCCAGATAGAAGTTCGTAGCAGACGAAAAAGAACGAACGTGCTGTAAAGTTAGAGTAGCGCTAGCGTCTCGTCGTGAGAGTGCCGTGAGGCGGCATTATAGATTTCTTTTAATACTTGGCGTCGAGACGCTACCGCGTCTCTTGATTTATTTATATATTTATGTATATATTTTATTTATTAATCTTTGAATTTTCCCACAAGAATTACTTATGGGTTTAATTTCGTCATATGTGACCTATGTATATTGAGTATAATCTCTGGTATATAGTACGAGTAAATCCGGATGATTTGTGAATATCGACATTATAAATTCTCTCTACATTACAATTTCTACGGTGATAACAAAAGAAAAAAATATCGAAAAATTCTCTACGACTGCAGCGATTAACTGAGATTCCTAGTATTTTTTCCCCTATCTCCGCTCCACGCTGCTTCTCTTGGTAGCAACTGTCTCAAGCCCAGAAGGGGAGCTGCTGCGCGGGGATTCCCTCTGTTCTACACAGCCCATTCACTCTATCTCTGCTACGTTCGTGGACTTTTTTATTTACATTTACAATTCACGGTTTGTTTAACGACTTAGAAAAAGAAACGTACGTTTCGTTGTGACTGTGGCTGGCTGAACGTCGAATTTGCTGTCCTGGCGGTAATTCCGAAGATGCTCTACGAGAATAAGAATGACCATTAAAAAAAACCTTGTACATTAGTTACTATTCTAATTTTTTGATTATTTGTGTTTTGTGGTTGCTAATGAAATATATGAAATATTTTCATCTTATTATGATTATAGCAATTGAAACTCTACTCACTGAGTGTTTTCCTGATGCATTCTAAGAGGAGGAACAGATTTTGATCTGGAAAAAACAAAAAAATTGTATCGCAGGTACATGTGTCTTGAGAAAACGTATATAATATGAAAAAGTATATAATAGTACTCAAAAATAATATATGAATCGAGAATACAAAAATAGTGTCCGCAATATACTTTGTTCTCTGTGTGAGGCAGTTGTAAGTCGGATTGACGGTATATTCTTCTCGGATAACAAATAGAATTCTGGTATGTCGAAAATTTTGATATAAAACGCATTAAAAATTATACAACTAATTATCATAGTCACCGATACAACTGCGAATAGAATTTCGGTGTGTAAAAAAATCTGATATGACAAAAAATGCAATCAGGTGTATTTTTTTCTCTAATGTTTTATATATTTATATAAAAATTAATATACTAACCTGTAAAAATACATTGAACGTAACGGCACACGGCAGACCGATCCTTCTCGATCCTTGTCCATTGATGCTGGATGCAGTGCTGCACATCTTTTCATATAATCCAAAGACTGAAAAAAACGATATATTTTTTTGTTCACATAATCACATTATCTACATTCATGCAGACTTGCAATTAGCAAAATGTATCGCACACAGGACAAAGACAAGCAAATATATGCACAATGTACCATGTGTACTGGCCATTAAACAAAAAAATGATTTGTATTATATGTATTTATTTTTTATACGAAGTGCAGAAATTATCGATACAAATGATTCACGATTAAATAAAGACAAACAAATTACATTATATTATTATATTATGAAGAATAACCTACCGCGGCTTTTCCGCATTCGATCGGCATTATGCGAGACGACAGAGACGAGACACAACAAAATTTCGTGTCATTGCATTGGATGCAATGGTTGACGTGAAGCATTGGGGTGGATTTCGTTGTAGTTTTGGAACGCACTCATGTCGTGCGTCTTTAAGGCGCCTCCTCACCGGACGCATCACATGTTGCGACTATACCAACAGCTTAAGATTACCGTTCTAAGGCGAGATCTTGGTTAAGAATAAAATTGTTGTCAGATTGTTGAAATACTGTTGTGATCTGGGGTGGGATCATAAATTTACGAAACAACAGCGATATGACTAAAACACAAGTTTTCCGATTCCGACCGCGGTAAACTCTAACCTACAGAGACTCAGTCGGCAACGAAAATTGTAATGCCATTGAAATTTTTTTCGAGAAATTGCATATGAAACCGAACTACTAGAAACAATGGAATGTATACAGCGGTTAAAATTACACGGCGATGGCAATCAAGATAGCGACGACCTAGCAGATGATTCAGCGTTTGTACGACGTAACCGACAGCGTCGTTGTCTGTAGTGTCGTTTGTCATATCGTTAGTCGTGCCACTGTCGCCCCGTGGATTCGTCTGATTAGTTGTAGTGGTTGTCGCGGAGCTTATGAGCAGTGCCAAAATATATTGAGCATTCGAGAAAAATGAGAAATTGTCGGTAAAATGACCGATATTTTACATCACTACGAAAGTTGAAAGGGGTAACATAAAGTGACCGATGTGATACACTTCTCGAAGTTGGTATTCCCGGGGCTGTGAAAAGTCGTTCGGTGTTTACGGACGAAGCCGTTATCAACTATAAATAATTAATTATTATAAATTATACGTCTAACGGATTCTACGGAAATAAAAAAAAAATCATAATTTATACATTTACGCGAGGACTCGTGACAGAAAAGAAAGATTATTCTGGTTACTGGGTAAGTGCAATATTTAGCAATAAATTAATATTTATTTACGTCGTGTATATTTATTATTACAGTCCATGTCGGCCGATCATTAAAATAGCTTGTTTATCGATATTTATTTACGTTATATGCATTTATTTATTCGAGGTGATTGATTATTGCCTGTTTTATATTGTATTTATAGGTTAGATTCGATTTTGGTAGAAAATCCCATCCACTCGAAAGGCGGAGGTCAAGTATCTTGATTTTAATCATCATTCACGGACTCGGCGAGCTGTTCGTAATGACGTTAATATGCCTTGATAATATCCATGCAAAATTTGAGCATGACAATTAACATTAGAACTTATAACTGGGGTTCGGCGGGAAAATGAAGTCATGAGTACTAGGGTTAATTTTAATATTGTAAGGGCTATCTTTTTTCCTAAACAATGACAATTTTTTAAAATAATTCTATTCGTTTAAAATTGCAGCGAAGGATTTTTCTGAGCGATCAACATTTTTTGCTTGCCTGTTCTAGCGGAGGCCAATCTTATGATTGGTTTTTTTTTAATAGTTCTATTCGTTTAGTTTTAAAATAGTTCTATTCGTTTAGAATCGCAGTGAAGGATTTTTCTGTGCGATAAACATTTTTTGTCTGCCTGTCTTAGCGGAGGCCAGTCTTATGATTGGTTTTATGTTCTCTGGACTATGCGCAGAATGGAAAATCAATATTTCTGGTCTCAAAGCAATCGGTGACACAACCGGTGGGCCCAGTGACAAACGAAAAATTCATCGCTGCAATTCTAAAAGAATGTAATTATTAGTTCAAATGTTTACATTGGTGAAAAAAAAGTATTATTCTAATCAAAATACATTTTTTTGTCCAACTTGGCCCCCTTAAGAGTATGTGAAACACCTTCCCTCCCGATCATCCCGGACTCAATCGGTATCCAAAACTGTAATGTCCGTTTTTCACGCATATTTGCATTTATAGCTAAAGAAAATATTCATTCGCATTCACCAGTGAAGTGAATGAATTTTTTCTTTCATTTGTAAATACGAATATGCGTGAAAACAGTTCATTACAGTTTTTGATACCGACTGCGGTATTTCTATGCTCTTATAATTAAAGAAACATGATGCTGATATTCGGTGAGACTACGTCAAACCGCGCTCGTCCTGGACAACACTACGCTGACATTAGTCATGGCCGTAAAACCGCGCTCATCCTGGACAACACTACGCTGACATTAGTCATGGCCATAAAACCGCGCTCATCCTGGACAACACTACGCTGACATTGGTCATGGCTGTAAAGCCGCGCTCATCCTGGACAACACTACGCTAACATTGGTCATGGCTGTAAAGCTGCGCTCATCGTGGACACCACTGCGCTGACATATTGGTCATGGCTGTAAAGCCGCGCTCATCCTAGACAACACTGCGCTGACATTGGTCAAGGCTGTAAAGCCGCGCTCATCCTAGACAACACTGCGCTGACATTGGTCAAGGCTGTAAAGCCGCGCTCATCCTAGACAACACTGCGCTGACATTGGTCAAGGCTGTAAAGCCGCGCTTGTTCTGGACAACACTGCGCTGACAATAGTCATAGCTGTAAAGCCGCGTTCAAATGCGAAAAATGTCCGCTTACACTGGTCCTTGCTGTAAAGTCGTCCTCCTCCGAATATTACAATATTTAACACTGTGAAGTCATTTCTGCCAAAAGAGATAGCTTCACATTAAATATTGTAATATTGTTCATGGCAAGACTGAGCAACACAGCAACTATAAAACTTACTGGCTCCATATCATACTACAAATTTGGCACAACCTAGCTTGCGATGCTTGTTGTAATAGGAGAGTGTACCTATTTATTCTGATAAAAATGATAAATCGGAAAGATCACAATAAGGACTCACCGCCGCTCGTAACCTAAAACATCCTGTTCCTTTCCTGTCCTAATGATTTACAGGTATCATAGTAGTAAATAATTGTTCACTTGTAAAGCACGTACAAATTTGTGAATTAAATAAATCCATAATTAAAAGAAATACTAAGCAGATATGATGCGTAAACTCTTCAGTAATTGGTAAACCCGTTTTCGATTGCATTTCATTGAAATATAATTCTTTACTGATTTCAATCATAACTATTGCAGAATAATAATAATAATAATTATTTATTTACTCTGGCGGACTGACTCAATGGAAACCATCTAAAACGGTTGCCTGGTGTAAAAACTAACCAAAATTCAACCAAAAAGAACCAATTTTAGACGGTTTCTGATTAGTGTTGTACACCTGTTGTACATCAAACATTTTCGATGGCTTCGGCTGGGGCTGTTTTCTTGTGCGTTCTGAAATTAAATACAATAACAGAAGCGTCATACCCGTTCAAAGATACAGATGTATATTTAAAGTTATAGTGGGAACATAATTATTTATTCGATTCATTCATTTATTTACAATAATTATATACGAGTTCAAACACAAAAAAATTGGTAGATATCAGGTAGGTAGTAATATATAATAATAGAAATAATAGTTTTTTTGTTTGTTTGTATTACAGACAACAAATATTCGCAAAATAAAACAAAAACTGAGGAAAAGTACTACATAATAGGCAGTACAAAATGGTGCGCCGTAAGTCGCACTGCGGTCGCAAGACCAGAAAGACCGTCACACTTGCGGAGTTTCGGAGTCAAATTGAGAAAAACACGGCGAATCCGTCTAACGAGGAGGTAACATCGAGGATAAGAATCGTTAACGCCGTTCAAGAAGTAATCATCAGAGACACGATTCACCAAGGAGACACAGAGTTTGGAGACAGTAGTCGAGGAAGACAATGCACTGCGAATGCTGCTATGGCCATCGTTATGTCCCACGTGCTTCGACTGGGAGCTTCGGACGACCTCACTATCGACACGGTGTTGCGCCTCGGAGACAAGCTTTATATCGATAGTATATTGAAACGCAAGGTTCCACATGGAAATGAAATGAATCGGGCGGACCTTAGAGTAACCGAATTAAAGCAACAAGTGGAAATGTCCGTCGGCAAATTCAACCTGATCATTGACGAAGAACTGTGCATCGACGGAAATATCGCTCATGACTTCGGAGGATTTCCAAATTTGAGAAACGGTTTGGATGTATTTTTTAATGATCATCCTTACGGTATATTGACAGTTAAGGGTATCTCGCTTGCTATCTTCAAGCGTGATGGCTTCTTTTGGGTATTCGATTCTCATGCACGTGGTCCATATGGAAGGCAACCCTGCCAAGGCCGCAGTGCAGCTTGCCTGCTGCGTTTCAATAACACACAGGCATTATACGACTTATTGGCAGTTAATCTGTCTCTGGAGTCGTCTACTGATGCACTGACAGATTGCCAGTATACGATAACACCAATGTATGTCGTGCATAGTGACGTAGCTGCTTGCGATATCGACAACATATATTCGAGGCCTATGGGCCAAGGAAACATCGGCATTGGTCGCCTCTACGCTCAGGACAAAAAGATAGAACACGAGAAAGATACTTTGAACATCGTAGGAAATATTAATTCTTCTGTCGAGAAGTTGTCTCTTAAGCGAAAGGAAGTTACTGAATGTGAAGAAAAACACAAAAAAGTCAAGTTTGTCGGAAGGACAGAAACACTATTGCAGAAAGATATTGGTAAGCTAGATATTGTACCACAGATTGAATCGTTGGAAAAATGCTCCACTGCCGATATGAACTCGATGGATATTAAGACGGGTTCGAGGAAAAGGAAGAAGAAAACTAATTTGATCTCACGTGTAAAAAAAAACAATCGAATTGTTGCAGAGCCAGATATCGGATCGAAGACACAAGTACCAAAAGTATGCATTTCGTCAGAAACTGGCCGTTCCGATACTAAAGGAGGACGAAATAAAAATGCACAGTCTATGCCAAAAGGAGCACCGGAAAGCAGCAAACATGTCGGTAGACCTGTGATTGTATCGCAGAATCAT
The DNA here is from genome assembly GCA_963932165.1 of Pimpla rufipes. NCBI lineage: Eukaryota > Metazoa > Arthropoda > Insecta > Hymenoptera > Ichneumonidae > Pimpla > Pimpla rufipes. Next base: position 4,484,227 of record OZ010639.1, read on the forward strand.
GTAGTAGATGAATCTACATTTTCAGAAGTCAGCCCCGTTATAATTCAGGACAATTGTAACAAATATGCCCAACAGTTTCATACGGAGATATGGAAATTTGCCAATATCCCTTGTAAAATCTGCAACAGAGTATTTTACCAACCGCAGACGTGTTCTTGAGTTATCAACGATAGGGTACTGTCGATCCTCCCCACAGAATTACAATGCTTGGATCAAGTGATAGCGTGCAATAGGTGTGCCGCGACAATCAAAAGGCTCAAATGTCCAGCGCAGGCATACTGGAATGCAGTGTTCTTAGACCCTATACCTGTAGAAATATCGTGTTTGACAGATATAGAAAAGCGGTTGATAAGTATGGTGGTACCGTTTATAAAAATAATCAAGCTTGAAGGTCGTTTCGGTCAATATGGTTTCAAGGGGCAAGCTATTCTGTTCGGTCAAGACGGCGGAGAAGTAATCGAGCAATTACCTGTATCAATAACTAGTGCAGGCGTTGCAATTGTATGCGAACAACTTGAAAATGTCACTAGGACACGAGAATTTCAAGTTAATGGAGAGAAATTATGGTCTGCTTTAGTATGGTTAAAAGAAAATAATGCGTTGTATCGCAATGTACGTATTGACTATAGCAATACAAACTTTGATCTGTCTCAAATTTGTCAGGTAACAGGTGGTGAGGCAGCAAGGCCAAACAACGATCGGCAAGTGATTTCGTTGCAGAATGCTGCAGGAATAATCAGCATAAAGAACTTTCGTGGGATTGTAAGAGGTTCGCTCCATCAAGGCGATGAACATTTCTGTGAAGTAAGTCGAGGAAATCAGGGTACTGCAAATGCTGCGGTAGCGATTGTTATGTGTTCCATCATCGCTCTACCCTCTTGGACAAATAGTACGGTCGATAGGGTTCTGATTAATGGTGACAAATATTATATTGAAAGTATAGAAAAACGCAGACCTTTAAATACTGCTGAGGTTAACAAAGAATATCTTGCTGTATGTGAATTGCATCACAAGTTAGTCTTCTTGCAGAATGTGTGTAATTTAACAATCATTGATAGGGAATCTCAATATGGTCACTTGGAACGCGATAATGTACGAGAAGGCTTTCGAAATCTATCAAACGGCTTGGAGTTATTTTTCGAAAAACATCCGGCTGAAATTTTGATTGCCAACGGTATTTCACTTGCTGTTTTTAAGATGCATGATTAGTTCTGGATGTTTGATTCTCATTCGCGTGGTCCTAATGGTAGAAAAGCGATTAAGAAAGGTACGTGTTGCTTGATGAGATTCGAATCAGTCGTGTCACTATATAGGTTGTTGAAATGCAATACACCGAAAAGTAGCGACGATACATTTGGTAATCAATATTCATTAACACCTGTTCATATTTCAGTACAGCCAGTAAATCAACAATTTCCAGTAACATTAAACGCTGAATCACATTTACCAATACTGTAGTGGCTTTTAGTTCTACGATCCCCAAACCGCCCACAAATCGCCAAGGTCCTTCGAGTTCTTCCCTTTTACCCAGGGCGCCAGGCGCTTTCGCGCCGGGAAGAACTCGCGCGTTGTCAGGACCCGGCTGCTCTGGCCAGGCTAGCCGCAGCCGTCAATCCTGTAGAGTGGCGGGATGCGAAGAGTTGACGATCTCGGAGAGGACAAGAAATAAGGTGACAACCGAACAACGGTCAATCGGCGGGAGCTCACAAAACCGTTTATTAAACAAGACAAATTAATAGTGACGAAAATAATTCAAGTATAGTCTCCCGCAATGCTGTCTAACCGAAACGAAACACTTCTTCGTTTCTCTCAGTTTCGCCGGTCTACCGCTCGACAACAAAATTCTCCCTCACAAGGTCGCGAGCCACCGCGCGCGACGCGGCCCTCGCCACACACACACTCACACACACACGCACACACGCTCTCACACGCGGCGGGAGGGATAGCGGTCGCGTGGTTTTCCCCGGTCTGACTGCGCGGTTACAACGGCGGAATGACTCGAAAAATAAAGCCGGGGAACAACCCGTGAAAAAAAACAATTGCAAAAGAACTATTTACAAGAAATGAAATTACAAACAATAAAATGATTACACCTGTCGATCGCGCACCGCTTCTCTCCTCGCACACTGACTCGAATATTATCGTCGCGGGATGCACAAAAAAACAAATGAATTTACACTCTGATCCTCGGCGCGACGGCTCACTTCCCGCGACCGAACGACCGTTAGCGAGGTCGAACTCGCGCCCGAGTTTCCCGCAGGACCGCCCGGACGATCGGGCCTCTCCCGCTGCACCCGGCGCTGGCCCTTGTTTTCGTGAATTATGTCTCGGCGCGAAGGCCTCTAGAGCTCGTCGCCGAGATTTTGCGCTCGCGTGCACGGGCTACAGCAACGCGGGATGCTCGCGAGAGCCCCGTCGACGCGGCCGTCTCGCGCGAAGGCGACGAGGGCGCGATGTCACGCGCAATAAATTAACAGAACGACAATACGGAAGGAAAAATTAACGAAAATAAAGCACTGACGCCTCGCGGCGAGGCTCACCCGTAACCCTCGTGGAAAAATCCCAGCGTGTCTCTCGATCTCGGAAGGCGTCGTTTGCGGCGGGATGGACGTGCTCGCTCTCTCTCGTTTTTCTCTCTCGATCTCCTCGGCGTACTCGTCGCTGTCGCTCGCTCGCTCGCACGCTCTGCTTCTCGCTCGACGGCTCCTCGGGAAGTGCCACGATGTTGACTCTCTCGCACGCTCGGGCAAGTGGCCCCCTCTCCGTCTCGTAGCGCTCTCCGGCAGGCAGGCGGCCAACTCTGCCGTGCCGTGCAGCAGTCTCGTCTCCCCAGCGAGATTTCCCCCGCGCCACAGTTGGCTGGCGTGGCGCGAGGCTTAGACGGCGGCGGTCTCTCCGTCTGCGGCGGTGGCGGGCGATTCGAACCGCCGAGCGGTCAGCGGCGCAGCGGCGAGGCGACGGCGAGGCGGCGGCGAGGCGGCGGCGAGGTCCCAGCGTCGTCGCTCCCTCTCTATCTCCCTCTCCCGCGTAGATCGTCGTCAGAGCTCGCCCCGACGACGGCGTCAGCGCCAAGACGGCCCGTGAAGCGGGAAAGATAAATAAAAAAAAATAAAGAAAAGAATTAATAATCGTTATAGCGCTACCTATGGCCCTGCGGATCGGTCTAGGCGTCGTCGAGCGGGAGTGCAGAGCGGCAGCTGGGCGACACGGAATTTTCCCGTGTTACAATACATACTCAACCTCATTCTAATCAACGAGAAAGCAATATTTCGCCTCAACTTGAAAGGATTGAGAACACTGTACCCATTATGACGTCATTCTTGAGATCTGTTGATGAATGCATACCACACGTAGAATCTGTTTTTACTTGAATCTTGGTTTTACTTGTTTCCGAAGGGTCGTAATGGGCTTCATGAACCAACACGTGAAATCCAAATCACCCCACTTGATTATTGTCAAACGAGAATAATGAGTGCAGATAAGAGGTTTCAGCGAACTGATTACTTATTTTATGCTCTGTCTGTTATGGAATATTACCGAGCCCGACAAAACGTGGGAGTGTGCCTCAGACTACGTCAGGGTGACGTCAGGCCAGAGGGATTAGTCCAAAACTTATATTTAAATATGCGAGGACTGCGAGGCTCGAATGCCTATTGGCAAACTGCATGTGACGATTTAGTAGCTATGATACGAAATTTAGGCCCGCCGAGTTGGTTTATTACTTTGAGTTGTAATGACTTAAACTGGGAGGATATGCTTAAGGCTTGTCTCGTAGCAGATGGCCGTGGTGAAGAGAATCCCAAGGATTTAAGTTGGGATGATAAAATGAAGTTAATAGAAGAGTCCCCAGTAACGTTATCTCGACAGTTCATGATTCGAGTGAATGCGATTATGAGAATTTTAAAGCGCGATGATGACATCCTTGGTGGGAAATTAGTAGATCATTGGTGGCGGATAGAATTCCAAAATAGAGGGAGTCCACACTTACATATGTTGTGTTGGAATGAGGGTATACCAGCATTTGAAACCCCCGCGGGCATAGCAGTAGTAGATAAAGTTGTGTCATGTAATTCTAATGCGCAAAGTGAAGAACTATCTGCTATCATCCAGCGCGTTCAAATACATCGTCACAGTCCGACTTGTTACAAAAATCGCTCTGACGGTGCTTGCCGTTTTTGTTTTCCGAGACAGATAAGTGATAGTACAAAGGTCCTAGATGCTGAAGCGACAGTCAGGAATAAGGGACGCTTCTGCATTCTAAAACGCACCATCGCAGATGAATTCGTTAATAACTATAATGCTGTACTTTTAATGTTATGGGGTGGAAACATGGATATACAACCATGTGGCAATGTCGTAGCCGTGGCCTACTACATTGCTAAATATGCAGCTAAACATGAACCTCAAGATGTAGGCGCGGCAATAAGAGAAGCGGTAAGAAGAGTACAAGCTTACGGTGGAGATGTCGGTAGAAAACTCTTTGCAGTATCAATGGCAATCCTTAGGCATAGACAAGTTTCAGCACCTGAGTGCGCGTATCGGCTGTGTCATTTAAAATTAAGAGATAGCTCACGAAAAGTCATTTTCGATAACACTTATCGTCCGGAAGAAAGATACCGCATACTTAGATATGATAGTAACGATGTGCATAAAAATATATTCGATCGTTACATACTCAGGCCAGATGACTTGGAGCAGTTGAGTTTGGCTGAATTCGCTACTATGTATGACCATATGACGAATCTTAACAATCAAGATGAAGATCTCGGTGATTACGAAGCTTATGACAATGAAGGTGAAGTTACCGGATCCCGTAAAATCATTCGACTTAAGAACGGCGTGCGGATGAAACAACGTAGTCGAAGAGCAATCTTAAAAGTACGTCACTACACTCAAACGGGCGATAGGGAAGGATACTTTTATAGTTACCTTGTTGCGCATCTTCCATTTCGAGATGAGCAAGAAGTGATTGGCGATTACGAAACCGCCGAAGCTGCCTTTAATACTAAACATCATCTACTACGACCACTGTTACAGGAAACAACCGTCCAGGAGTTTCAACATATTGAACGTGAATTACAGCAAGTTATAGCCCAGGTCTTGGCATTGGAACAAGGTGAATTACGTGTCCAGGAGGAAGGTAATACTAATTTAATTGCAACAAACGACCAAGTTCAAGCAATTATTGAAGGATATGAACCAGGCTTGGTAGATATTAATGTTCAAGATGATAATAATGAAAATGCGGAAGAGCATATGATAACAGCCGAAGAATTCTCTGAATGTGTAAGAAGTATGAATGTAGAACAAAAAAGGCTGTTCGAAAAAATTACGTCTACCATTCGACAGGATCTGTTACCAGATAATCAACAAGAAGAACCCCTCAAACTGTTTGTTACTGGCGGCGCAGGCTGTGGTAAAACTTTCCTGTTAAAGATGATTGTCCATCAGATAAAAATTTGCTATTCTCCTACTGTAGATTCTCTTTTAAATGCAAACTTTGTTGAAGTATGCGCTCTGACTGGTGTAGCAGCTCGGTTAGTCCGTGGTCGGACACTTCACAATGCATTTTCATTAGATATTGAGAAAGGAAAAGCATCTGTGTATAGACAATTAACCGGACAACGGCTTGAAGACTTACGGCGTAGATGGAGATATATTAGATGGTTAATCATAGATGAGATTTCCATGGTATCTTATGAGATATTGCGCTCTATTCACTTGCGTCTTCAGGAATTGAAAAACAACACTCTTCTGTTTGGGGGCGTTCATATTTTAGTATTCGGAGATATTCTGCAGTTGCCACCGGTCAAAGGACATTGGTGCTTCCAGCAACCTGCGCTGTATCTAGCCGAACCGCATTTATGGCGCTACTTTGGTCTGTGCGAATTGCGTGCTAATATGCGACAGCAAAATGATGTCCCCTTCGTAGACTCACTGAACAATTTGAGAGTTGGAGAAATAACAATAGAACAGTATGAAATGTTACTAAACAGAACTCAAATACCCTTGGAAGATGAATTTGCCGATGGTAAAGCGGTACGCATTTTTCCTACTTTGAAGCTCGTTGATAAATACAATAATCAAATGATGGATTTGCTGGCATCGCGCGAACGAATGTATGTAATCAACGCCTGTGATGAATCTAGAGAACCTCAAACTTATGGACAAAAACCTCCTGTTACGGCTATTGCCACTGATCCAAATAATACTGGAGGTATTTTAAGCTCAATTAAACTTTCAATAGGTTGCAGAGTTATGCTTCGGACTAATATTCGCGTTACTGAAGGACTAGTTAATGGCGCAATGGGAATTGTGAAAGGATTTCAATGGGCAGCGCTACGCAGGGATCAACTCGAAGATGGAGAGCTGCCAAAAAAAGTATTTATAGAGTTCGACGATCCCTCAGCAGGATGCAGCTTTAAAGAAGTTAATGGTTTTGTTGGAATTTCACCGATTAGTGTCACATATCAAGGAAATAATGGATACGGAAATGTAGAGCGCGTAATGCTACCATTAATTCTCAGCTGGGCGGTAACGGTTCGTAACCTGCAGGGTATTACTGTCGATAAAGCAGTGATCTATTTGGGAAAAAAGATTTTTGCAAAAGGTCAAGCATACGTTGCACTCAGCCGCGTCCGATCTATGGCAGGTCTTGTGGTTTGTAAATTGGATAGACGGAAGTTGTTTAATCATCCTCACGATGGAAGGGCATTGGCAGAACTGCAACGGCTTCGGAATATTACTGATAATAATTGACGGAAAAATGTGTTCATAATTTTTTGATAATTGTCTGCGTCTGCAGAACGTACAGTGAAATATCCAATGAGAGCATTATGATGAAACTTATTGTTATTAATTGACAGTTTCAGTTGTAATTATCTGTTATTAAATATGTATATTGCACTGTTTTGATAGGGGATACGGAAGCAAATATAACGGATCGACTACAGGTGACTTTGAGTTACAGGTGAGGTGCGGTGTTGGTTTACCTTCTCGTGGTGCATCTCGAAAACAAATTTATTGAAAGCTGTAGAATGTGTTTTCATTACATTTTATATATGAAGTTGGTTTGAAGTAAAAAATATCCATGCACATCCAGTACTTAATAAGTTTCGTTTTATATATATATATATATACTAATGATTCCATTTTCTCGCAGATTCAATAAATTTGGCTAAAAGACCAACAAAAATTAGACTGTCTAAACTTTTTTAATCCTATCATTGTGTTGTTGCCGAAGCATCCACTATACGTTTTTGTTGCCCTTCAAAAGATAGGTGACAAATGAAACCTTACACAGTGCTTCTTCCACAAGGCAGGTATAATGTCGATAATTCCTCAAAGAAGTGACTTTATGAAAAGTGGAAGTAATACTGGGTTATGTACGGTGACGGCTGACGGACGCAATGCCAGAGGCATTCTACGTGTTTAGTGCGGTCGAATTCTGCACCTCTATACCCTGTTTAGGAATCCCGGTTAAAATTCGTAGACAACGAAGAAATGGAAAAATTTCCAGATTAAACATAATCCTTCGATAGGTGTGATCAGATATTCTTTTTGTAAGTTTAATTTGTTAAACAATCAGTTTTCTTCCCGTAATATATCCATCTAAGCAAATTTAAAAAGCATGAAATAAAAAAAAATTTACAAAAATTTAAAAAACTCCCGACTGAAAAAAAATTACAAAAATTTAAAAAACTCCTGACTGGAAAAAAAGAAAAAAAATTACAACAATTTAAAAAACTCCTGACTGAAAAAAAGAAAAAAATTAAAAAACTCCTGACTGAAAAAAAGAAAAAAATTAAAAAACTCCTGACTGAAAAAAAGAGAAAAAATTACAAAAATTTAAAAAACTCTTGACTGAAAAAAAAATTACATTATCAGTTTTCTTCCCGTAATATATCCATCTAAGCAAATTTAAAAAGCATGAAATAAAAAAAAATTTACAAAAATTTAAAAAACTCCCGACTGAAAAAAAATTACAAAAATTTAAAAAACTCCTGACTGGAAAAAAAGAAAAAAAATTACAACAATTTAAAAAACTCCTGACTGAAAAAAAGAAAAAAATTAAAAAACTCCTGACTGAAAAAAAGAAAAAAATTAAAAAACTCCTGACTGAAAAAAAGAGAAAAAATTACAAAAATTTAAAAAACTCTTGACTGAACAAAAAATTACATTAATTTAAAAAACTCCTGACTGAAAAAAAAGAAAAACAAAAAATGGTAAAATAATTGAATAACATATCATATCATAGTCGGGAGATTTTTTTTTTTAATAACATATCATATCATAGTCGGGAGATTCTTTTTTTTTGTCATTAGGTGTGAAAATAACCCGACTATGATATATGTTATTAAAAAAAAAGAATCTCCCGACTTTGATATATGTTATTAAAAAAAAAGAATCTCCCGACTTTGATATATGTTATTAAAAAAAAATAATCTCCCGACTATGATATATGTTATTTAAAAAAAAAAGAATCTCCCGACTATGATATGATATGTTATTCAATTATTTCACCATTTTTTGTTTTTCTTTTTTTTCAGTCAGGAGTTTTTTAAATTAATGTAATTTTTTGTTCTTTTTTTTCAGTCAAGAGTTTTTTAAATTTTTGTAATTTTTTTCAGTCAGGAGTTTTTTAAATTGTTGTAATTTTCTTTTCTTTTTTTTCAGTCAGGAGTTTTTTAAATTTTTTACAGCTGTGGCAGACGACTTTTAACGCATGGATATTGTCCATTTGAGTAGAATGAAGGTTTTTGACACATTTACACCGAGCTGTGCTCTCAGAAACGCTCGAAACACGCGATATCACGATTTTGGTGTTCTTTGATTTTTCGTTCGCCACAGCTGTGCCAGACGACTTTAACCGGATGGATATTGTGCATTTAAGTAGAATTATTGGGATTATGTTCTCGCAGAGATAATTTCACTTCGGAATGCACCTTGTGGATAGATTTATTAAACATTCAAAAGAAAAACGTGGATTGTTGTACAAAAGTATTTACCGGAACAGAAGAAGGAATATATATATATTGAGAAGAAGAGTTTAGGAGTGTCGCTTCGATAGCACGAGAGAGGCGCTGGAGTCGAGCGCGGTAAAAAACAAATTATTCTAACACTCCCGCTTGGGTTTTATCTCGTTTACATTAATCAGTCTTTGCTCTTCTTAGTCTTCGTTCTTTTCAATCTTCGTTCTTCTCAATCGTCGCGTTCGCGGGATTTTCCCTTCTCGAATACCGCGAGTGCCTCTCGGTGGTAGATGTGTAGCTGCCTCGGCAGCGCTTTGGTAAATATGTCGGCGTGCTGCTCTTTTGATGGGGTGTACTGCAGTTCGAAGGCCTTCTCTTCGTACCTTTCTCGAATGTAGTGGAACCTTACATCGATATGCTTGACACGCTTGTGAAAAACAGGATTTTTAATCAGGCATATTGCGCTCTGATTATCCATCAGGAGAGTTGTCTTGATGGCCGCGACACCCAGGAGCTCTCGGAGGAGTCGTTGTATCCAGACTATTTGCTTGGCAGTCTGGCATGCCGCCATGTATTCGGCGTCCGTCGTAGAAAATGCGACCGACTGCTGACGCTGAGAGTTCCAGGCGATTGTGCCGGACGCGAACTTCAGAGCGTACCCTGTCATTGAGCGTCGCGTCTGTACGTCCCCCGCATAATCGGCGTCGCTGTACCCGAGCAGAGTTTTCTCTCGACCGCATCTGTACTGAAGATCGTAACTCGTTGTTCCCTTCAGGTACTTCAAGATCCTCTTGACGCTTTTCCAGTGAGCAGCCGTTGGCTTCTCGAGGTGTCTGCTCGCCTGGTTCACTGCAAATGTGATGTCCGGCCTCGTAGCGACCGACAAGTACATGAGGCTTCCCACAGCCTCGCGATACGGCGCCGTAGTGAGCTCGTCCTGAGCTCCCACTTGCTCGAGCGCGCACGGATCGTGATTCGGGTCCGCCGGGATCGAGACCGGGTTCGCATCTTCCAGTCTGTATCGCACGAGGACTCTTCTCGCGTACGCTCCTTGATGTAGGAAGATCGATCCGTCGGCATCCCGCTCGATGTGTATTCCCAGGAATAGTTTTACATCATTGTGTTTTATCTCGAATTCTTTTTCGAGCTCGTTGAGGAGTCTTCCGATCAACTGTTTGTCCTGAGCGGCGATTAACCCATCGTCGATGTAGATCGCTAATCGATCTCGCCGTACAAAAACGCAGTCTTCACGTCGAATTGTTTTAGTTGCAGACGCTCACTTGCGGGGACTGCGAGGATGGCTCGGATCGAGTCGAACCGAACGACGGGACTGTGCGTTTCTTGGTAGTCGATGCCTTCTCTTTGCCGAAAACCTCGAGCGACGAGCCGAGCTTTGTGTCGTTGCACGTCGCCGTTTTCATCTCGTTTTAGCTTGAACGTCCATTTACAATCGATTACACTCGCGCACGCCGGTTTCTTCACAAGTTCCCAGACGTTGTTTTTCCCGAGCGATTCGAACTCCTCGTTCATGGCTTTTCTCCACTTCTCCGTATCAATGCTCTACATTGCTTCTTTGTACGAGAGCGGTTCCTCAGCCTCGGTCAGAAAGATGTTGTAGAGAAAATCGCTATATCTCTGAGGGAGCCTCAGCGCTCCGCGATCTCGGAGCAAATATCTCTCGTTTTGCGGCGGATCACCGCGATCGTCTGTTTCGGCGTCTCTCGCACGTCCTTCGGGCTCGCCTGCGGCTTCGGCCTCGGCTTGGGGAGGCGCTTCGTCGTCCGCTTGCTGTTGAACTTCTGGTTCCTCGATGTTCTCGATTTGTTCGTCGTCGCTGTCTGAGTCTTTCTGCTTGTTCACGACGCGTTCTTCGCCCAGCCACACTTCGTCGTCGTCGCGCTCGCTTGGCGCGGTCGGGTCGCTGAATCTCCCGCTGAAAACGACGTCCCTCGCAATCTCAATTTTGTTGTTGTCGGGAAACCACACGCGAAATCCCTTCGTTTCATCTCCGTAGCCGATAAACAATCCTTTTCTTGCTTTCGCGTCTAGAGCGCGACGCTTCTCTTTCGGTACGTGAACGAAGATCTCTTCTCCGAACGCGTGCAGCTCGTTCAAGTTCGGTTTCTGTTGGAACCACAATTCCCACGGAGTAGCGCCCTTCACGCTGCTGTTTCCGGTGCGATTCAACGTATCGACGGCCGCGTTCACGGCTTCTACCCAGAATTCCGCACGAAATCCGCCGCTGAGCAGCAGAATTCGTCCTGCTTCTTTCAGGGTGCGATTATCTCTCTCCGCGGATCCGTTCTGCTCCGGTGTGTAAGCCACCGTTCTCTGGTGTCTTATCCCGAGAGCGTTCGTCAGTTTTTCCATCTCGCGATTGACGAATTCCAATCCGTTGTCTGTCCTGAAGATTTTTACACCGAGCGGGCACTGCTTCTCTGCTTTCTTCAGGAATTTATCGACGCAGCCCGTTGTCTCCGCCTTGCTGGCTATGAAATACACCGCACGATAGTGCGAGTAATCGTCTTTTAGCAGCAAATAATACTTTGAGCCACCAAGCGACGGAGTCGGAAACAGACCGCAAAGATCGGCGTGGATTATTTCGCCGACGTTTTTGGTTTTCGTTTGGCTCTCGGGAAACGGGAGTCGATGCATCTTACCGAGGGTGCACGCCTTGCAGAAAGAATTTTCGTTACCTTTCGTCGATATCTGGAATCTGTCGAGGATCTGCCTCACGTGCTTGAAATTCTGGTGAGCCAGTTTTTCATGCCATTCTTTCAGCGTGACGTACGAAGCTGCGTGCGCCTCCGGTGGATCGAGTCTCCATCTCGACTATTTTGGCTCGGCGATCTCGAATTGCATGACGTACATCTTCTGCGTACTCCCATCGCGATCGTGAGGCCGTCTTTCACGAGCTCGCACACCGCGTCCGTCGACTGCATCTTGAGGCACTTGTCCAGCGCAGCTCCAACTGAGAACAAATTGTACTTTAACTTTGGCACGTGCAAAACGTCAACAAGATGGTTATCGTTCCATTCATCGCCGTTGAACATTATGACGTTAGTGCTGCCTTTTCCGAGAGCATCGATACAACCGCCGTCGCCGACGAGCACCCGCATGGGAGAATCGAACGTCTCGTACGTGACGAACCAATCTCTTCTGTTCGACATGTGATCGCTGGCACCAGAGTCCAACAACCAGCCTGCGTCTCTCACTCGTAGCTTCGGTTCTGCAGTGAGCGCTTCGCACACCAATCCCTCGCCGTGCAACTTCTTCTTCGTGGCGTTGTCGTCCCTCTTCGGATTTTGTCGATCGTCGTCTCCCTTCGAGTTCTTGCGAGCGTCGTCTCCTTTGCGCTGCGAGCAATCTCTGGCCCAATGTCCAGGTTCCCCGCACACGTAACAGTCCGTCTGCCTCGGCCTCGACGATCCTCTCGAAGCTCCTCCTCGGCCTCGTTTCGACTTCCCTCGTTGTGCGTTGCTCGACAAGGCGTTCCCGCTCTTGTCCTCACGCGACGCGTGCCTCGACTCCTCCGACATGAGCCCGGCCTTGAGATTTTCTAGCGTGCGGTCTCCCACCGCCGTCGACTCCCATGCGATCACAAAATGCTTGTAGTTGACGGGCAGCGTCATGAGGATTTTCGTCATTATCATTGAATCGGAAATTTGCTCACCCATCAATTTCAGTCTGTGAGAAATCTCTTCTAGCTTGGCGATGTGCGTGGCGATGTCGTCCGAGCTCTTCTTCGACGCGTTATACCAGCTCTGCTGCAGCATGTGCACGCTCGCCTCGGACTTTTGTTCGTAGATCGACGCCAATTTCTCCCACATCTCCGCCGCCGTCGTGCAGTTGATGATGTGCAGGGTTGGCTGGTCCCCGATGGTCGTCACGATCAGCCTCTGTGCCGTCGCGTCGGCCCTTTGCCACCTGCCCATCGACCTCGTGTACACGGATCGCACCACTTCGGTCGCATCTTATGCCGGCGCCGCGGGTTTTTCGTCGATTCCTAGTGCGACGTTCCACGCTCCGTGTGCGTTGAGGAGAACTCGAATCTGGAATTTCCAGATGCTCCACGTGTCACTGTTTTTCAATCTCGTCACTCTCGACAATTCACCGTCAATTGTTCCGCGTTATATTTTCCACTTCGCACGTTGGCAGGGAGATAACCTCAAATGTTCGGTTTCGCGAGATCGGTTTCTTTTTACTCGTAATTGTTCAACTCGGAAAATATATCGCTCATCGCACTCCTGGGCCCATAACCTATTGGGATTATGTTCTCGCAGAGATAATTTCACTTCGGAATGCACGATGTGGATAGATTTATTAAACAGTCAAAAGAAAAACGTGGATTGTTGTACAAAAGATTTTACCGGAACGGAAGAAGGAATATATATATATTGAGAAGAAGAGTTTAGGAGTGGCGCTTCGATAGCACGAGAGAGGCGCTGGAGTCGAGCGCGGTAAAAAACAAATTATTCTAACAAGAATGAAGGTTTTTGACACATTTACACCGAGCTGTGCTCTCAGAAACGCTCGAAACACGCGATATCACGATTTTGGTGTTCTTTGATTTTTCGTTCGCCACAGCTGTGCCAGACGACTTTAACTGCATGGATATTGTGCATTCGAGTAGAATGAAGGTTTTTGACACATTTACACCGAGCTGTGCTCTCAGAAACGCTCGAAACACGCGATATGACGATTTTGGTGTTCTTCGATGTTTCGTTCGCCACAGCTGAGCCAGACGACATTAACCGCATGGATATTGTGCATTTGAGTAGAATTAATGTTTTTGACACATTTACACCGAGCTGTACGCTCAGAAACGCTCGAAACACGCGATATCGCAATTTTGGTGTTCTTCGATTTTTCGTTCGCCACAGCTGTGGCAGACGACTTTTAACGCATGGATATTGTGCATTTGAGTAGAATGAGGGTTTTTGACACATTTACACCTAGCTGTGCTCTCAGAAACGCTCGAAACACGCGATATCACGATTTTGGTGCTGTTCAAATTTTCGTTCGCCACAGCTGTGCGAGACAACTTTTAACGCATGGATATTGTACATTTGAGTAGAATGAAGGTTTTTGACATATTTACACTGAACTGTGATCTCAGAAACGCTCGAAACACGCGTTATCACGATTTTGGTGTTCTTCGATTTTTCGTTCGCCACAGCTATGGCAGACGACTTTTAACGCATGGATAGTGTGCATTTGAGTAGAATGAAGGTTTTTGACACATTTACTCCGAGCTGTGCGCTCAGAAACGCTCGAAACACGCGATATCACGATTCTGGTGTTCTTCGATTTTTCGTTTTTTACAGCTATGGCAGACGACTTTTAACGCATGGATAGTGTGCATTTGAGTAGAATGAAGGTTTTTGACACATTTACACCGAGCTGTGCTCTCAGAAACGCTCGAAACACGCGATATCACGATTTTGGTGTTCTTCAATGTTTCGTTCGCCACGGCTGTGCCAGATGACTTTTAGTGCATGGATATTGTGCATTTGAGTAGAATGAAGGTTTTTGACACATTTACTCCGAGCTGTGCGCTCAGAAACGCTCGAAACACGCGATATCATGATTTTGGTGCTGTTCAAATTTTCGTTCGCCACAACTGTGCCAGACGACTTTTAACGCATGGATCTTGTGTATTTGAGTAGAATGAAGGTTTTTGACACATTTACACCGAGCTGTGCGCTCAGAAACGCTCAAAACACGCGATATCACGATTTTGGTGTTCTTCGATTTTTCGTTCGCCACAGCTGTGGCAGACGACTTTTAATTGTTGAACCAAATTTTTGACCGCTGTTGTTTATTGGTGATGAAGGATTTCTTCCTTTTTTTTTCTTTCCCCTTAAGGGCATAAATTTTGTGGAAAATAAGATTTGGCTAACAATTGGCATCAAGAATCCACTTTCTCATTTATCTTGTAAAATAAATGAGTCCTGCGGAGGGTGTCGAAGGACACTTTTGCTTGATGTGAATTGATTGGACGAATTATATTTCTGAAGAGGGCTCGGATAAGGGCCGAAACGTAATCTCTGGATTTTCCTTTCAACGACCGTTCCTTTGCCGAAATCCTTCATCACCAATAGACGACTTTTAACGCATGGATATTGTCCATTTGAGTAGAATGAAGGTTTTTGACACATTTACACCGAGCTGTGCTCTCAGAAACGCTCGAAACACGCGATATCACGATTTTGGTGTTCTTCGATGTTTCGTTCGCCACAGCTGTGCCAGACGACTTTAACCGCATGGATATTGTGCATTTGAGTAGAATGAAGGTTTTTGAGAGGCGGGATTGAAGTTCCGAATGCCGAAATATACGATAGTCTAAAATTCCTACATTTATCGTTACGATCAATCAAATCTACGACGTGTTTTTGTATCAAAAGTCGATTGAATAAATTAATAGAATCGCAAAATTATGTTTGAAACTACAAAAAGATGATGCAAAATACAATTTTCAGAGATCACTCAGTTTTTGACGGCGCGCAGTACCGACGCTCAAATAGTCCGAAACGATAGGACTACAAATTTACAAATGTAGATTGCGTGAAGCTTAGAATAATATAAGTTAGACATTTTATTTATAGAAAAGCGAAGAGCCCAAGAGTCTGATTCTCTGAAATGTGTAGTTGAACTAAAGATCATCTTTCGGAAGGTGCAGAAATACGAAAATCAGGATTTCGAAAGCCATAATATCGAAAGCATATTATCTGAAAGGTTGGGTGCACGAATATTGACTTTCTGAAAGGTTGGGTGCACGAATATTGACTTTCTGAAAGGTTAAAACTTCGAACGTTGACTACGCGAAACGTTGATTTCGCGAACGTTGTTTTTCCGAAAGGACATAATTCCGAAAATAGATAGTGCTACAAGACAAAAGTATGACGGTCAATCCTTCGACAGATCATAATTCCTAAAATACTTATTTACGGTGGATGCTATTTAATTCGAACGCCTGTAGATGGCACCACTTTTAACTATTCAGAGAATAGGGCCTCTCGCCATGTGCAGCTACGTAGGGTAGGAATTATGCAACACGCCTTTATATTTGAATAATGATCAGGTTTGAATGCGACTTGGATAGAATGTCTTATAAATGTTATTTGCAAACTTTGGTCTGTAACGGTCTGTAACCATTTAGTACTTGCTAGATCTTGAATGTTTCGAAAAGTGGAGTACAAAAAGTGCTCGCTGTGTGTATTGTGACGTATTCGAAACGTCATCGAAAATCGCGAGACTAAATTTTTGTGATCGCGACCGTAAAAATCACATCACAGTATTCATCTTCCGACGAACACTGAATCTCCCTTTAATCGCTTATTGTTAAGAATGCCTTTAGTTATAATGCTATAAAATGAATCAAAAATGAGAACAACGGGATCAGATTCGAATTTCGTATGAAATCGTTGTGAACACTATGATTGTTTTGTATTGTGTATTTGGCCATTTTCTTTAACACAATGGTTTACATTTTAACGAATTTATTGAATATCTTCTGAACATGCAAGATAAAAGGTAGGTGAAAGTTTATATTCTCAACATTTCTTTGCTTGTTTCGTGACCGAAACAAGCAAATATGCATCGGTATAAGCGTGATCAGTGCAACTTTTTTGTGTCAGAATACTGCCATTTTGTTATCATCTCCAGGAGTATTGCAAAGTGATTATGCAATAGGAAATGTTCAACATAATCGACAAAAGCTAAGTAAAATTTGATATTATAAGGCTAATCACACGCGCTGGCGCGCGTGCCGGAAAAACTTTTGTGCGGCTGCGGCCGTCGTCTCATGTCAAATTTGACAGCAGACTAGTTTTATTTACAATGAACATTCCTGATAACCAATCACAGCTTGAATAATTTGCTAACAATGCATTCCGTTACTCATGAACTTTTTTAAAGAAAAATTGGAATAGTTCATTTTCAAGCGTTATATGTAACAAACGTTAGCTACGTGTGTAGCTTATCACCAGAGAAAAGATTTAGAAGATTTCACGGGAAAATATGTCAAGGTTAAACCATTTCATCACAAGTTAATGTAACACATTTTTTATGATAATGCCAACTAACGATTAAGTTACGATAGCTAACGAATCATTACCAGTTTGTTATTTACGGTAATAAATATCATGTTTTCAAATAAATTTTACATATAATTGGAAAGAGAAGTTTTCATTCTTTTATCAAAGATACATATTGTCGATTATATTATCACTGGTTTGTTAACGTAGTATGGAAGAAAATCACGTCAACTGATACTTTGTTGCCATAACAAATCATCCGCTATATAAATGTATAAACTGCTATAACAAATATTCGTATGTCAGTACTACAAAATGATTGCTACAATTACGTTTGGTGTTGTTACTGCAACCCAGTAACGGACAATAATCAAACTTTTGTTATAAAAAAGAAGTATTTCTCATCGTTTTTGTTGCTCGTGCCAATGCAAGACAGGTACTATTGAATGCTCCTGTGAATGTTCAGCGGTTATTACGACTACGTCCAAAAATTCGAAATTTACTGTGACCGACTCTCTGTGTGCTCATCGCAACTTGAAAAAAATTATTATTCGATACAAAACGTGTTCTACGCAATTGACAAACGTGAGCAAGAGTCTATATTAGTGGAATTTTATGTTTTAAGTTTTATCTCCAGTGAAGAATGCCTGTGTGTTCGCTATCCACTCCATTGAGTCTCCTGACTGTCCTCTCCGTTCAGTCTCTTTCACTTCAAATTTCAGTCATCACACGGAGAAAAAGGAGTAGTTGGGACAACTCCCCTTTTTTGAGTTGGCTATAAATGAGCTGCTACATCGATTTAGACGATGCCTATAACATTTGAATAGTTATTGTGACCACACAAAATGAGTTGTAGCAATTACTTCAAAGGTGCGTCTATCTCGCTCGTGAGTTCGTCCCACTCACCAGGGAGATCGTGCAGCTTTTCAGTGAGTTCCCATAAAATCTCTAGTCCATTCGCCGAACTAACCGATGAGATCGTGAAACCACTAACGGCCGTGGGTCATTTAATGATCTAAAGTAATGAATTAAATAATTACTTAAAATTGAGTTATAAACTACATCAGCCAGGAAATATTTAGGCTCGATCGAAAACCTGTCAGTCGACTGGAAGTTTGGTGGACCAAGTTAACATTTTTTCTGGCTTGGTTATAAAGTAAATCAGCCAGAAAACATTTTTACTCTGCCGACCAAACTGTCAGTCTCCAAGCTGTCCTCTCCGCTGAGTCTCTACGCTGGGTCTCTACGCTGGGTCTCTCTGCTGCCCTCTACGTTGGGTCTCTCTACGCTAGGTCTCTCCACTGGGGCTCTCTGCTGGGTCTCTCCGCTGGCCTCTCTGCTGAGCCTCTTCACTATCCTTTCCACTGAGTCTCTTTATTGTCCATTTCACTGAGATTCTTCAATGTCCTTTTCATTGGGTACTTGTCCAAATCTCTACTACAACCTGCTTGTTTAGTACCTTAAATATTTGTATTTTACATATTTTTTTCTGGCCACTGACATTATTTTGGCATAATAATAATAAGTGATAAATGTTATTAACAAATTACTTAAATAAATAAGTGTGGAACGAATAACCCGGCAACTTAACTTTTTTTGTTATGAAAATGATTTGTTTATTTTTCTGAATACGTACGAAATTTTACGGAATTTTTTCCTGATTCTCGTTTTTATAATAAAAAAACGCCATTTTCAATTCGCAATTCAATACACTAAATTCGGAAGAAATGCATACGTATTCAGAAAAATAACCAAATCATTTTCATAACAAAAAATATAAGTCGCCAGATAACTTGTTGCACAATTATAGGAATAGGTTTCACGAATAAGTTTCGCGCGCTTTGAACCCAGTCGATGGTTGAGCGGCGGCGGCGGCAATATGTTGTCAAGCCGCCCGGGCCTATCGTGCTTTTCTGCGGTAGTGGGGAGCGTACCGTCCCAACAAGTTTGTAGGGCTCGCCTGCTCGTCGCGCCTGCCCGGTTACAGCGTCATTGCGCAATTTGAATAGGACTTCGGTTTCGCGCGCTTTGAACCCAGCATTCGATGCGCTGCCTCATACCCTGAAATGTGTATCGCAAATATACATAATCTTGACATATAGAAATGTCTCTACTACATCTCTTCCTTCTAGGAAAGTTCCAGAGATTTTAATTGAGTGCATAAATGGATTCCGTGCGATGTTCTTGCGGGTACTTTTTGACAGCCAATCATAGATCCACTATTCGGAAGAGCAGGCTCGTGATTAGCCGTCGTAAACTACGTGTTTACAACCAAACCTTTCCCCGTTTACTACCAAAACAAGCGCGAAACTGGCGCAAAGAAGTCTTTACCTCCCCCATCCACCCAACCCTTCCCGGCGCGCCGCATTGTCATTCTCGTTATGGAACGTGCTCGAAGCAGTTAGCGCTGATTTCCAAAGTTCTTCACAGCAGTTCAGAAGTTCGCTATTGATACAGTTTTAGATTTCAACGGTGCTGTGTTTTTCTTTATTGCAATTTCGCGCGAATGTGTACAATTCGCCGTGCGACAATCGGGTCGCAGTTGACATTCGACAATGCCGGTTCGTCGTGGCCAGCGGGTTAATATCCCGTTGACCGAGCGAATAAAGGACGGACGAATTTTCGAAGTTAGCAGGAGAACACGAAATGATATTACGTAAGAATAATTATATTTGACATTTAAATAATAAATGAAACATTCCAAACAAATCGATCGATTAAATTGCATCGTCAATTGAATAAAATCTATGTATAGATCGGTTTATCGGACGCTTGTCGCGATATTGTGACACAATACCATTTTGAATCTTCCTAAAAATATTGCTTATCGTTGGCATTCATTTTAACCGGTATAAGTCAATTTTCATGGCGGTTATAAAGTTTATACAGTGAGCGCATTCCCATGGCCCGGTATGTCCTACCACGTCCCAACGCGTTCGTACGCGAAACAAAGAAATGACAACCCGGTGAAAAAACATCGCTACCTCCCCCATTTCCCACTCGTCCCGGCGCGCCTCGCTGCTGTTCTCGCTGTGAAACGCGCGCAAAGGATTTACCGCGATTTCCCGACGTGCGCAGAAGAGCAGCGGTGTTAACGTGCATCTAGTTTGTCATTTCAACTATATTGTATTTCGTTTTATTCTTTTCTCGGGCGTGTGTATATAATTAACCTTCTGACAATACAATTGCATTTATTGGACAGTAGTTTGAATTCGGTAATTTCGGGTCATCGCCAACGACTCGGTCTATCGTTGTCCGAGATCGCGTACTTAGACCGCGTTTCTCCGATGCTTGCCGCGATATGATAACACAAGATCATATTCTCGATTTATAATTTGACTTATAAAAGTCGATTCTCGTAACGGTTAGAATATGTAAACATTGAAAGTGCCGTCCCCAGACGGGCATAAATTAACACGTGCCGACGCGTACGCTTATGAACCGGTTTGACGGAAGATAGATTTACAGAGTCAGTGCAGTTTTGTTCAAAAAATTAGTTTCTACGTCGTTCTTTCTGCTTAGTGTCAATTACATAATTACTGAAAATTGGGTTATAAACGAAACGCTGGGTCTCTTCATTGAGTTTGTCCACTGAGTCTCTACGCTGGGTCTCTCCGTTGAGTATTTATGCTGGGTCTCTCCGCTGAGTCTCTATGCTGGGTCTCTCTGCTGGGTGTTTCCACTGGGTCTCTCCGCTGAGTTTTTATGCTGGGTCTCTCCGCTGGGTGTTTCCACTGGGTCTCTCCGCTGAGTCTATATGCTGGGTCTCTCCGCTGGGTGTTTTCACTGTGTCTCTCTGCTGAGTCTCTATGCTGGGTCACTCCGCTGTACTCTATGCTGGGTCCGTCGGATTAGTATCGTACATTTTGTACGATACTGTTCGATACTTATTGATGTTTGCGAATATATTAAAATTTAATGTACTGTATTACAGTTACCTTCGTTGTCAAACAAGACACTGCCGCGGGACAGCAAAAAAAAATCGGCAATGGGGACATGGTGCTGTCACGAGATCATTCCTCAATTTGTTATGAGGACGAGATGTGCCAAGTGAAAGCTGATGTTTTACATGCTCTGAAGTCGGCCCTGACAAGAAACTTCTGGAAACTGAAGGTTCTGTATGAAACGGTAGCTGCGATGTAAGTATGGATTTATTCTTAGTCTTAATACAATAATAAATCAATTGATAGAGCCACTACACTTGTGCGGTTCTGTTCATATGGTTTATATTCAATCATAAAAGAAGACTAATAATCAATATCGTAATAGGTACCCGCCTGAAGTAACACAGCAGATACCATACAGCAGTATCTTGAGTTTGCTGAAGCGTTGGAGGAGGGCGATGTACCCTCCAAATCCAAAAACCTTGGAGGAAATGGCGACGCAGTTGGAGGTAGGGATGGGCGATGTTGAAAAAAAAAATCGATGTTGAAAAAATCGATTATTTAAAAAATCGATTATGTAGAATCGATGTTTCTCAAAAAACATCGGTTAATCGATGAATCGATGTCGGTAAAGTAGAAAACGTAAAATTAGGAATTGGTAAAGTAGAATATGTTAAATATTGCGATGTCGGTAAAGTAGAAAACGTAAAATGAGGAATCGGTAAAGGGAAATATGTTAAATTGGACGTCGGTAAAGTAGAAAAACGTTAAAGAATCCGGTAAGGTAGAAAACGGTATAATTGAGAACGATCAAAATATCAGCAAAATAATTTTATTCGATTAATAAAGGCGCCTGAGGTCTCAAGGAAGTTTTAATACCCAGAGGCTTCAATTAAAATCAAATAATCCGTGATTTATCGAATCATTAGTACCCGTCGGTGGTGAAATTCGCTCGTACACCTAAAAAAGAATGAGAATATAATATAAATGACAGATATATTTATTTTCATAAGGATAAGGGTTGTAAATCATGCACAAATGTAAATAGAAAATCTTTATTGTATTAAACGTTATATATTATCATATCACGTTACGACTTTACGAGTACAGGAACTTTGTTTCATCACAGTACAAAAGATAACTTTTTGTCCATCACAGATAGTTAATACAAGAAATTGTCCTTAACAATAGAAAGCTTTAAATACACGCGAGATAAGTAGATTGCACACATTCGTAGTGTTCACTCAAAGAAGCAACTAAGTTAAATGTAAGGTATCTGACAGGTGCATTATTGCGAACAGAGATAAAAGAAAATAATTAAAAACAGCAGAATAGCAAAACGAGTCACAGACAACCCAAGAACAGTAGCTGATTTAAATGCTCACCAGTTAACCTACTCCTGTTATCCGCCTTGACAGCTCCTGCTTTTGAAAAGAGTCGCTCCGAGGGCACGGAGGTTCCAACGACGCTTAAAAATTGCATCGCGACCTTGTACAGAGACGGGTAAGCTGGCTTCAGCTTTTGCCAGTGCTTCAGCGGATCCTCGGTTCTCGGAATTACCGGCTGACTTAGATACTGTCGAATCTCGGGACAGAAACTGTCACTTTCGCTAGCGATCGAATTATTTGTGTCCTTCACCATACAATCGTGAACCGCCCATATATCCTTACGCATCGGAGAGGTTTTCTTACGTTTAGCATCGCAGATCGGGTCTTTAGATGTCGACGATTTGATGAGAGTGTTGATATTCGAAATAGCGGCGGCCGCGGCGCGTGCGCTTTGAAAGTGCAATTTTTTGAAACGCGGGTCCAAGATTGTGGAGATCGCGAGGATCAAATTCGCTTCGTGATCTTTAAACTTATGTTCGATGGCTGACAATATTCGCTCTTTGAATTCAGTGATCGCTTTTGATACGTTTACGGCGCCGCTGTCGCAACTCCAGCTTTGTATCGCTACATGCAGGCAGTGAACGATGGGGATGATGATGCTGCAAGTCGGATAAAGGGCACCACTAATTTGTGTGATAACGTTTTCGATCGGTTGCAATAACGACACGAACTCCTGCAGTATACGAATTTCCTCGCGACTGAGCATGGTGGGGACGTTTCGGCACTTTAACGTTACAGGGTACGCGTACTCTTCCAAAACCAAAAATCGTTCCAACATATAAAATGTCGAGTTCCAGCGAGTTGGAACGTCCTGGATGAACTTTAAGGTTGCCGCGTCGTCTTTGCCGTCTCGGATTTGGAGACGCTTCAATTCATCGGATGCTACTACGCTTCTTTTGGTCAGAACCACGATATTTTTTACCTTTGCTATCAAGTTTCGGATTTCTGGCACAGACGAAATGGCGCTCGGCACCATGTTCGACAGAATATGCGCGAAACAGGGCGAACGCGCGAGAATCGCTTTTTGGACTTTCCGAAGGTATCGTACACCGCTTTTTAAATATTTGCAGCACTATCGCTCACTACTGCCGTGATGTCGTTAACGCTTAAGCCAAATGCGTCGACCGTGGATTCGAGAGTTTGCGAGAGATACGCGGCGGTATGACTTTCGTCGAGCGGGACAACTCCTAAACACCCATTTTTGAGAGTGTTGTCGGTACCTAAATAATGTATCGTGACGCCGAGATAGCTTTGATTGGCTACGTCCGTCCAGTTATCGCATGTCAGAGTAAAAGACCTCTCGACTTCGGCAAGGCCAGTCTTGAAACTGTCTTTCAATACCTCGTACTTCGTCTCGATGAGTTTCGTAATCGTTCTGCGACTTGGGATCCGATATTGCGGAACCGCCGTTTTCATCAGTGCTCTGAATCCTTCATGTTCGACAATCGAGATTGGCGCGTTGTCCACAGCAATCATGTACAAAATGCAGTGTGTTAGTCGGTCCGCTGCTTCTCCGCCGTCTACAAACGATACAAAAAAAATGTAAAACGACCTGCGATAAAAATATCTATAAAATAAATAACGTTTAATTCCGATCTCCAACTGACCTGAATAAGAATTTGCTCTCTGAAATGCTTCAGTTATTGGAATCGTTTTCCCGCTCGGCTGTAATACGTTGATTTCTATAAAATTTTGTTACATTATCATATAACAAATACATAAGTCTCACATCAAAATGTGCAAACGTACCTGAGAGCGCGAGCGCCGACGCTGGTGACCGCTGCGATCTGGAGACGTGTTTTCGTCAGCACAGGAAGGGTTATCCACATCCTCGCTGCTTGATTCGGAGCGCGCGCGCTTAGTGCCGCGCGTAGTTGGTTTTGTCGAAGACAGACCACCAACCAAGACCGCGTGCTTGCGGTTCACGTGCTGCATCAGATTGGTTGTGTTGCCCGCGTGCTTTAGAACTTTCTGGCAGAGATTGCATTGAGCACTACCGCCGTCAAGTTTTTTGAAATGATTCCATGCGGGACTAGCTTGTTTTGCAGAGCTGTAAATATATTAATCAAAGTATAAAGAAAGCAATAAAGCGATAAAGATGGTTTGCCAAGTTTATAAATTTGTTTAATTTTATAAATTTGCGGCACTTACAGCACTCTTGCCGGCAACGAAGACTTGGAAGCTTGAGGGACCTCGAAGACGTCTATAATCAGAAAAAATTAATCAAAATGTTATTTACCGAGGAAACAGTTAAAGCAACAAAAAATGTGTTGCTCGAGTCAAATATTTGACAATGACCGCCGGATTAAAAGTAAATGCATACGTTTTTTCGCTGTGCGCATGTCCTGTTTCTCCTGTCCTGTCCTGTTCGTCTGCTCTGCGCGGTCTGTCTGTCCCGTCTGTTCGGGGGCCTGCGAGTGCTCGCGCGATTCGCAAACGACGGGAGTGTCTGCAAAATACACGAACAAAAAATAAACAATAAATAATTGTAAATACAACAGTTAAAATAATTGTAAATACTTACCATTCGAATTTATCGATGAAAAAGACGAAGAAAATTGCGTCGTATTCGAATCGGGAGTTGAAATCGTTGAAGAGGTGTCTGAGACAGCGGCAGAGGAGTGCTCATCCGGAAGCTTGATTCTTGTACTAGAAATACAATAAATATTTCAATAAGTATGTAAATGCATAATTGATTCATACAGAGGGAAAATTTAAATCCCGATTAATCCATGAGATATAGATTACAGTAAATGTTTGTTGTAATTATGATTTTATAAAAATAACTGTTCCTTAATATTGTTATGAAATCATAATTACAAAGCAAATTGTACTGTAAACTATATCTCATTAATTAATGGGGTTTTACAACTCTGATACAGTAATTTTCACTTACAAGTCGATGCCATCCACCGAGCGATACAGTCTCTCAAGATGAAGCGCGTCTTGCGTCATTTCACCTGACATAAGGAGTTCCTGAACTCTCCGATAGGCAATTTCGTCATTGTCTGAAACAAATTGAAGTTTTCGATTAAGGTATGATAAATCTTTTTCTCTTTTTATCTTTTTCAAAGAATAATTTTATCAAAATAATGATATTGTCAATTTCGAAAAAACTACTTACGTTTGAGTTTCACGTACGTTGAGACGTCTAATCCTTTCAATTCGAACGCGTCTTGGCTGTTGATTTGAAAGAATATAGAGAGAGTTCTCTCTTGCGTAAGTCCCTTATTCCACTCTGTAAAATAAATAAAATAATGTAATACACACCGGGCACATGGGCACGGTAGGTTTAGGGCATAATTGCGAGGTTAGAAAAATATCGTCTTACCTGATTCGTTTGCTTCCATCTTTGGCGGTCATTCGACACGAAAACTGATCCAACTGAGGCGACACGGCGACAGGCGACGAGACGAGGCACGAGGAACGACGCGACAGCACGACAGAGCACGAGCGATGGAGCGATCGTCTTTTCTTTTTTTTTTTTGCAAATTTAGTTTAGTTTATACGGCAGGCGACGAAGCGAGGCACGAGGCACGACGCGACGGCACTGTAGAACACGAGCAACCGTCTTTTTTTTCCGAATTTATTTTACAGTTTATACGGCCGGCGTCAAGACGAGGCACGAGCTACGACGCGCGACCGGCGCGACGCGATATTATAAATTCCACTCAAAAACCACAACCGTCGTTTCTTTTTTTTTTTTTTTTTTTTTGCAAGTTCACTTTATATTTTATACGGCAGGCGTCGATACGGGGCACGAGGCACGACGCACGACGCGACGGTACGGCACGCGGAGCTCAATGAGGAGCTAACGCTAATGGCGGCAATGGCGCACGATCGCACGACCGGCATCGGCGAGGACCTAAAAATTCGACACGAAAAGACCGCACGACTCACGCACGACCCACGAACGGCACCGACGACGAGCAACGGCAGTGGAAAAATAGAAAATTCGAATTTCCACTCACTTTATAATAATACGGTCCACAGGCGACGCGGCGAGGCACGACGCACCGACGCACAACAGCCTCCGGCGACCGACCGCGGGGCAAAGGAGAGAGGAATGGACGCGGTCTCCCTTCTCTGATACGGCACGGAAGATGGAAGCATGAGAGTGTCCAACGGACACTCAACCGCGAATCCGCGAATGTTCTCGACCAATTAGAACGCGAACTGTTGGTAACTAGGATGATGGTTCGGCAGTCGGTAAGGCAGTGTTGATAAAATACCGACGGTTGATGTTCGATTTTTTCTGTCGATGTTTGATAAATAAACATCGAACATCGATTAATCGACTTTCAAAAACATCGATTAAAAAATCGATTATTTGAAAAAAAAGAATCGGTGTTCGATTAAATCGACGAACATCGCCCATCCCTAGTTGGAGGTACCCGAGAACAGCCGGTTACTGGAGTATGACGTGGGACGCCTAACGTCGAAACGAATAATCGACAGCAACGGGGATCTCCACATTTTATTATACGATCCACAATTCGTCGAAATGTTCCGTTCGGTAACACGGCTCTTCGTAGACGGCACCTTCCAAACGACGCCTAGATTGCGCGACGTTTACCAGCTTGTTACGATTTTAGGCGTCACTTACGATCATGTAAGTTAAAAAAATATGGCATTTTTTTATAAGTGTATGTTTGTAAGAATAATAATGCTGACTTTTTTCACATAAATTTTGTTGCGTTACCTTGAACTAAGAATCGTCAAACACATGGAAGTATTCTGGTAATGAGTAGCTACGCTATAAAACAAATATTTTGTGCATTATTTTAAGAAAATAATGTTAAGTTCAATTACAGCTCATGATTTTCAGTGTCAATTGCAATCAACTAACTTACTTTTTTTGTTTCTTATAAATTAATGAACTGCGGAATTATTGATCGAAAAAATGATGGCGGCGACGTTGACAGATATTAATTTCAAGAAAGTAAAAAAAAAATTATTTAGAATACATTAAAATAATAACAAAAAGACTGACTTTAAAACGGGAACAATGATAAAATACAAAGTTATTACCATTAGTAGAAGAAATAGAAAGAAAATCAGGATAAAAACGATATATTTCTGGTCGTATGTTGTTATAATTAAACAATTCAGGATTTTAATGCTGGAGAATTAAAAATGTTACCATGTGGTTGAAAATTTTACAAAAAATTCAGGTGGATGTACATAAACCACTCCCCATACTTCCAGTATTATAATAAAGTGATCAGATTATGTGGGTTCAACAAGAACTCACGGCGCTCTTAATCTTGAATATAGTAGAATAAATTCACAACTGAAAAAATGAATAAATTGAACTCCTAGCATTAGTGTAACATTCATATTTCTTCATTAAGTGCGAAGTCTTTTCGTGAATTATGGGTATCAAGGATCAGTTTTGTGTTATTTCATTCAATTGTTTGCAGGCCCTACCATTCGCGCATATCCTTATGAAAAAGAAAACGCAGGCTGCTTACACGGCAGTATTGAATGAGGTGGCGCGTCTGATAAATAGTGCTAGAGTTGCCATCGTCATGACGGATTTTGAACGGGCACTGCGCAACGCTAGCAAAGCCGCCTTCTCGAGTGCTCACGTAACGGGCTGCAATGTCCATTATGATCGGGTATGATTTTTTTCTGTGGATTATATAATTACTGCCAGCACTTGAACAAACCTATAACTGTAATTACCATTTGTTTATCAAAATGTCTTCATAACATTTTATCAAATTTTCATTTCACGTTTCAAAAGCAAGCACAGTAATTAACTGATCAATCAAACGACAGACAAAATATTGAACGTTGTGTTTCCGCTTATTTGTCTATGGAATTACTTGAATATATATATATTTTTGTTGTTAAACCGTATATTTGCAAATGGCATTCTTTCCAGGATTGA
Source organism: Pimpla rufipes (assembly GCA_963932165.1). Lineage (NCBI taxonomy): Eukaryota > Metazoa > Arthropoda > Insecta > Hymenoptera > Ichneumonidae > Pimpla > Pimpla rufipes. The sequence goes on from OZ010639.1 coordinate 4,512,406, forward strand.
GCTAGTTATCTTATTTAAGTTCTCATTCGATTTCTAATTAAGAATTTATGTTAAGGCATTGTTAAAGAAAATCGAAAAGCTGCACTTGACAACGCTCATAAAGGAGAACGAAGACGCCAAAATGTTAAAAAAAACTGATGGCTCTCGCGTACTTGCCCCAAGACTCGATTCTGGCAGAACACAGGCGTATAGGAAGCGCCCTTGCACCGGAATTAAGGACTGCGTTCCAAAGCTTCCTTACGTATTATGAGCGTCAGTGGCTGCGTGTCGTACAACCTGGTGGGTTCAGCGTCTATGGCTTATCTCGGCGTACCAACAATGTAACCGAGTCGTACAACAGCGTGCTCGCCGACGAGATGGGGACGCATCCGACTGCATGGACGTTTTTAGGTCTGCAGTTTGTTTCAAGTTTGTCATTATATTCTTAGAATTCAATAATAATTTATGTGCATTATTACTATGATATTTTTTTCTCTCTGATAGTTAAACTCCTCAAATTGACGTCGAAAGCTCGGAACGACGTCCAGAGCCTTATCCACAGCAAGCGGATCAGACGTCACCCGCGTTACTCGACAGTTTTCAAAAGAAACGAGCTTATTAAAGGTTTCAGGATCCGACATGGACGATTCGTCCGGTGACTCCGAGACGGAAGAGGTAGAAGTGCCGCGGGAACGCTCAATTGGGGCAACGCGTGTGTTGGGAGCGTCCCGAGAACGCACGGTGGAGGCGGAGCACAATGTCGAACTCGAGGAGACGCTGCAAGAAGAACGCGCAATCGTAATAACGCAGGAAGTGGCAGCGCCGCCAGAACGCATGATAGAGGCAGCGCGCAACGTCGAAGAGTTTCGAGAATGCGAGATCGAAGCTGCACGATTCCGTGAGTTCGAAATGGCGGCGCGTAATGTCGAACGCGAAGAGACGCTACGAGGAGAACGCGTGATGGAAACGCCGCGAGACTGCACGATGGAGGCGACGCGTGAGTTGGAAGTGTCCCGAGAACGCACGGTGGAGGCAGCGCGCAACGTCGAAGAGCTTCAGGAAAGTGAGATCGAAGCTGCACGTCACCGTGTGCTCGAAACGGCGGAAGATGGCGAACGCGAAGCTACGCGGCAACGAGAGCTCGAACAGTCGCGACAACGAGCAGTCGTGGAGGCGCAGCAAAGCGAAATAGAGGAAACGCGGTAACGGCAACTCGAGACACGGCAGCGAGAACTCGAGATACGGCAACGAGAAATTGAGGAGTCGCGACAACAAGCACTCAAGACAATCCGACAACGAGAACTGGACACAATGCGGCAACGCGTTCTCGAAGCGATGCAACATCGCGAGCTTGAAGCTGCGCAATATCGCGAAGTCGAAGCTGCGCAACATCGCGAACTCGAGGCTTCGCGGCAGCGAGAGGTCAAGGCGATGCGGCAGCGCGTGCTCGAGGCGACACAACGACGTTCGATGGAGGTATTGCAGGCGACGCGATTGGCAACGGGACTCGAGACTACGCAAACTTGTGAACTCGAAAATACGCGAACTCGCGAACTCGAAGCGGCGCGTACTCGCGAGTTCGAAGCGGCGCGAACTCGGGAGCTCGAAGCGGCGCGAACTCGCGATCGAAGCGACAGGGGAACGCGCAAGAGTGATTATCACTGATATCGGTAAATATCTTTCATCAACATTTTATTCACAGATATCAATTCCAATTTCCGTGCTAAGAGCTTGTACCGATACGGATACATTTATTAATTATTGTGATGTAGAACTACGTTATACCTCATAATCAGTGATAAAATTATTTAATCTGACCAATCGTAACTATATCTCATATTTTAGCTATTGTCCACGCAAGCGCAAATGTGGATGTCGAGGCGAACCGAAGACCCGAGCCAAGGACTCGAGCTGTAGTGAGGCGCGAGACAAGGACTCGAGCTGAAGTGAGGCGCGAGGCAAGGACTCGAGCTGAAGTGAGGCGCGAACTCGAGGTGACGCGACAAAGCGAAATAATCGAAATCATTGACAGCGGTAAATATCTGTTGAATCACGTTACTGCAACTGATTATATGATTATCGATTCTATTATTCTGAATAAAGATGAATCAGTATCAGCATCAGGATCAGAAATCGCTGATGATGCAGTTGTCGTCGATATAACGGCAGATACAGACAGTGGTAAGTAATCTATTGATAGAACCTTTATCTATTAATAAGGCAACTTTCTTTAAAGGCATTTATTCCATTCGAAACAAGTAGACCTATTTATCCTGTTCTTTTCGTCGATTTTTTAAAAATTGTATTTACTTTTCGAGACACTTCAACTATTAATGCATCTTTAAATGAATTTGTTATACTATTTATTATTTACTTATTCATTTTTATGGCAATGTCAACATTAATTTTGAAACATTTTTAGACGATGTCCACGAAGGCGACGGTAACGACATAATGAATGTTGTTTCTGACAGATGAGATGCGACGCAGCAGGACGCAAACAATAATGGTAACACAAAAATGTCATAAATAATTTGTACAATGAATAATTTCAGGAATTGATTTCGTAACATTCATATACTACTTAAAGATAGAATTGCCAGGATTATAATATTTGTATTTCAACGTAGATGCTGCCACTGCTACAGGACATGTATCCCGAAAAGGTAAAGTAACCAGAGAAATGCATTTTGGTACACGTTGTATTGGTATACATTTATTTATTTATTTATGCATTATCTGCAGCGGCTCGTAGCAAGAAGAAAAATCAGAGGCAGAAACAACGTCGGCAGCTGAAGCGGATTCAGGACGGCGAAAAACAACCTCGGCCCTATGGGCATAAGCGTCGGAGGAACAAGCCGAATAGAGCGAAGAAAGGTAACATTGCATTTTTTATGGATGCGAAGTTCATTTATCGCATTCCTCTACATTCTATTCAATATATGCTTTTATGATAAACATAAAAAATATGGACGTGAATTGCGAAACACGATAAATGAACTTCGCACAATGTGTAATGTTACTAGTGTATGTCTCGCATAAAACCCCCGATATTTTTTTACTTTAGTAAGGTAGATAAAAACGATTTGAAAACAGAAAAGAAGTCATACAAGAACGTTACTAGTACGAAAGGTAGACAATACGATGAAAATGATTATTTTTAAAACTAAACAGAAAAAAACGTTGAGTACAAATACATGAAGATTAGATAAAAGACTATAAGAAATGGAGAAGGTTGTGCTACTCACGATACAAGAGAAAAAGGGAAGATAGGAGCAATCTAAAACCGGAAAGCCGCAATCCTCGGTTATTTAATTCATTCCGGCGTTCTCATAATTTAGTTTTCCAAATTGAAATGGAGTTGAATGTATATAATCATTTTTACAGTTAAAGTTTAACAGTTAATGTGTAATTATTGGAATGAATAATCAAGTTACGTCTTTCGATTTATAAATCGTTTTTGGATACATCGTATGCATGCGGAAACGCAGTCGAAAGCACGTCTGCTTTGCTTTTGCATAGTAGAATTGTATGCTTTTGCCCACATTTTTCGGGATGTGGATGTAAACGATAATGTTCAAGCTACGATTTTCAGTCAGAGTCAAATTTGTGCCTCCTTTACACATATAAAACTAGTTAAAGTGCGGATAGGGGATTGAATCGCAGTTCAATGTATACATTCATTATTCGTACAATCGCATAGGGATAATTGTCGTCAACAGTTAATGTGTAATTATTGGAACGAATAAACAAGTTACGTCATTTGATTTATAAATCGTTTTTGGATACATCGTATCCATGCGGAAACGCAGTCGAAAGCACGTCTGCTTTGCTTTTGCATAGTAGAATTGTATGCTTTTGCCCACATTTTTCGGAGTGTGGATGTAAACGATAATGTTCAAGCTACGATTTTCAATCAGAGTGTAATTTGTACCTCCTTTACACACATAAAACTAGTTAAAGTACGGATAGGAGATTGAATCGAAGTTTAATGTATACATTAATTATTCTTACAATCGCGTAGGGATAATTATCGTCCACAGTTAATGTGTAATTATTGGAACGAATAAACAAGTTACGTCTTTTGATTTATAAATCGTTTTTGGATACATCGTATGCATGCGGAAACGCAGTCGAAAGCACGTCTGCTTTGCTTTTGCATAGTAGAATTGTATGCTTTTGCCCACATTTTTCGGGGTGCGGATGTAAACGATAATGTTCAAGCTACGATTTTCAATCAGAGTGTAATTTGTGCCTCCTGTACACACAAGACTAGTTAGAGAGCGGATAGGACACTGAAGTAACTCAAAAACACATAATTTAAACCTTAAATGCTAAGCGAAATAAGTGTTATACCGCCGAAACCCGGTTAGCTACTACGAGCGCCGGCGTTGAGGGTTGACCTCAAGAATTATGTTGGGACTTAGCCAGTTAAGGGTTGGAACCCAAGTGATACACGAACATTCATATAAAACAATAATTTATTACTTCCGAATTTAACAATGTTAGTTTGTTTATACTTGGTATTTAACAATGTTTATATTGTTTATATATTTCAATTAAACAATGTTTAGATTGTTCACACATTCCAATTAAAACACTATAATTAAGTTATTCTGACCTTATTTGGTAAAATCTCTTGCTCGGATATTTACCCCGGACCAACCGTACAGTTTCAGGAGTCGATTATGACTGACGAGTGTCTGCTCTCTGGTCCTTATATACAGGTAAGAGAACAGACACCTCAGCATTTGCCCTAATTTCGGCAATCTCCGTTTATCTTTTACTGTTCTACATTCGGTATCGAAGATGCATCGAGTATTGTATGCATCAATACCATACGGTACGAGTATTACACTGATTGCCGAAATGCTGACTCAGCTGTATGGTCGGTAAGACGACGGCGACACTCGCCTGCACGCTCGCTGGCCTGGCCGCGCGCTCGCTTGCCCGCGCGCTCGCCTGCCCGCGCGCCCCCGCGCCGGCCTGCCTGTCTGCTCGCGCTGCCGCCGGCCCGCTGGCCGCGGCGCGCGTATGTCGATGTGTGCGCAGCGCCGCGAATCGACACTATCGTCGTCATAAGTAAAAATCGCAGTAGGAACTTTTAATTAGGCAATTAAGTTAAATATCTCGAATACATGCAGAAATGCAGTAAAAACATCGTGATATGTCTTTATATTGTAGAATTCGGACTCTTTATCAGTAATTGAGATCGCAAAAAGATCGCAAAAAGGCCGCGAAAAGCCGTTCATAAACACTAGGGATGTTTTGAAGTCGCCGTTAACAATCAAATACGCGAATAGGATATTAAAAGTCTGTGACGTATACGTTTATATCAAAACGCTATACTTTTAGCTACTTGTCAGCAATTAAATCTGTAAAATGTACGGGAAAATTTCATGAAAAATCCGTTCGTATAGAAAATCGGTACTTTCATCTCCCGTTCCGCGAACAAATATACGAAAATTGCGTGTGCATTCGACGAGATTTGTTTGTATAGGAAAGCGTTTTTGACACTCCTTGTACACAAGTCGATGAAAAATTCGTACGTATTAACGAAACGGGCGTTGAAAATCTGTTTGTTTTAAAAATCAGTTTCAAGTCCATGCAACAGCATCAAATACGCGAAAAATATGCCGAAATTCCGTAAATATCCGAAATCTAGCTTCGATAGTTATATCATTCTTTATGTCGTTCTCACTATTTAGTTGTCGAAATTGAATGTGAGTTCAATGTATACGTTAATTATTCGTACAATCGCATAGGGATAATTGCCGTCAACAGTTAATGTGTAATTATTGGAACGAATAATCAAGTTACGTCTTTTGATTTATAAATCGTTTTTGGATACATCGTATGCATGCGGAAACGCAGTCGAAAGCACGTCTGCTATGCTTTTGCATAGTAGAATTGTATGCTTTTGCCCACATTTTTCTGAGTGTGGATGTAAACGATAATGTTCAAGCTACGATTCTCAATCAGAGTGTAATTTGTGCTTCCTTTACACACATAATACTACTTACAGTGCAGATAAATAAAAATTAATTAAAAAAATCCGTTCGTATGAAATAACGATAGTCTCTGTCTGCGAACACGCCCGCGACGTGCCCGCTCGGAAGAAAAAACAATATTTTTACTTTTCGTCAACACCCAAATTCACGGAAAATGCAAGAAAAATTAAATATTACCGAAAACTGATACAGGTCCGTGAAAAGGACGCGAAAAGGCCGTTATAGACAGTTCGTGTCGAAAAGCAATATTTTTAAATCCTCGTCTGCGAACAACTACGCGAAAATTAAGTGGGTAGTCAACGAGAAGGCCGGTTGGGTAGGGAACCGTTTCCGACACTGTGCCTCAAAAGAAGTAAATGGATAGTCTATTCGTATCCCAAAATAATGCTTTTATTTGTGTACGCAATCAAGTGCATAGAAAGTCCATGAATCGTCCGTTCAGGTTGGAAATCATTTTCGGTTCTCCGGCAGTAAACAGGTCCGCGAAATGAATGCGAAACGAACCTACATATAAAAAAACGACATTTTCAAGTCTTCGTTAACCATGAAATACGTGAAAAGGGCGTTAAAAGTGCGTGACCTGTCTGTTCGTTTCGAAAAACGATGATTTTAACTCGTAGTTACCAACCATATCAGGGAAAACGCCACGAAAAATCCGTGAATATATAAAACTACCCATGCACAATCAAGTCCGCGAAATGTACGTTAACATTTCTTGACGTTGTTGTACCCCGGTAATGTGTCCGCGCGACACGCGCGGACTCGCGCTTCCATCGCGGCGCTTCACGCTCGCGATGACGAAATTGCCGAATCAGACGCATGTAATAGCGCGGACGCGCATGAGGCGACCGCGGCGCTCCGCGCGCGGTCTAAAAGAATGCGGCCACTGCTGGGCATTCCTGCGGCCAGGCGCATGTCGCAAGACCCAGTCAGCAGATTCGGGGCCCGATGCATTCCACTGCATGCGGCTCCACGGTACTGTTTTACCACCGAATTGGGGCGGTAAATTAGTAGGCCATAATATTAGGAAAGATAAGTTGCAAAATGCTGAAGCGACCAATCTCAAATGATATATAAGAACCAGAGAGTGGTCACTCCAGCAGATACAATTTGGGCACAGAACTGTGCAGTACGGTTTCGGCTAAGATTCGAGCAAGGAATCGTTAGCAATAAATAAGGTAATTAATAACTATTGTAAAACAAGTGTAACTGGGGAATATTGATTTGTGTTTGACTTTAATAAATTATTTGGTTTATAATAACCATCGTGGTTCGTGTACTTGGGTTCTAACCCTTAATCGGTCATATAACCCACTACCGGAAATATTCTCGGTCATTAACCGAGATCGCTTCCAAAACCCGTAAAACGGATTTTGGCGGTATAACAACGTGACCGTTCTTATCGGAAAGCGATAGTTTCAGATTATCGTCGGAAGCTTAATCGGCGATAAATACCAATAGTCTACGAAAACTCCGTTTGTATAAAAAAACGAGATTTTAACTACCTGAACGCAAACAAGTCAGTAAATTATGCTAACGTATGGGAAAAAGTTATTACTATTTGATAGCAATGAAATCCACGGAAATACGGGAAAAATATGATTTTATCGAAAGACGATACAGGTCCGCGAAGAGAACGCAAAAACAACGGTAAGAAAAGGCTCGTATCATAGAGCTATATTTGTAAGTCGCCGTCTACCATCTAGTACGTCGAAGGAACGTTGAAAATCCGTTTATGTCGGAAAGCGATATTCTTAAATCCTCGTCCGCGAACAACTACGCGAAAATTACGTGGATAATGCGCGGGATGGTAGGCAATTAGTTCCAACACTTCACCTCAAATCAAGTCAATGATAGTCCATTCGTATCATTCGAATCCAAAAATAATACATTCATTTCCGTACGCAATCAAGTGCATGAAAAGTCCGTGAAACGTTCGTTCAGGTCCAAAATAAAGTTCGGTTCTCCGTCAGTATACAGGTCCGCAGAAAGAACGCGTAATGACCGTTCATATAGAAAAGCGATATTTTCAAATCCTCATTGATCGTGAAGTACGTGAAAGGACGTTGAAAGTGCGTGACGTGTCCGTTTGTATCGTAAAGAGATATTTTTAACTCAACGTCAGCAACCAAATCAGTGGAAAAGACCATGAAAAATCTGCACGTACATATAACCATATGTTCAACTCCTCGTCAACGATCAAGGACGCGAAATAACCGTTAACCTTTTGTGACGTGACCGTTCTCATCGGAAAGCGATAGTTTTAACTCATTGTCAGTTACTCAATCAACGATAAATACGAATAATTCTTGAAAAATTCGTTTTTATCGAACAACGATACTTTTAACTCCCTGACCGCGAACAAGTCCGTGACCTCCCTGTTCAGATGAGAAAGTATTATTTTTACTCCTCGTGAGCAACAAAATGCACGGAAAATGTGGGAAAATTTAAGTATTGCCGAAAGCCGGCGCAAATTCGCGAATAGGACGCGAAAAGACCGTTAAAGACAGTTCGTGAAAAGCGATACCTTGAAATCTACGTCCGTTTAGGTCGGAAATATTTTTCGATGCTCCGTCGGCAAAAAGGTTCACGAACAGCAACCAAATCAGAGAAAAAATCCGTGCGTATATGCAAACAATAATTTGGTCTCCCCGTCCGCAATCAAGTACGCGAAATTCGTAGAAAGTCCGCGAGTAGTTTGTTCTCGTCGGAAATCAATAAATGAATGTTAGAATGCCATAAAAAGGACTGAAGGTAGGAACCACGTACGAGGGAATTCATAATCTAAAAATCTGGAAGATAGGTAGGAATAATTCGACATCGCAAAATCACCGTCTGTAGCCTATTTCTCTCAGATCTGTTCTCCAATATTTGTCAGAGGTTAATATATTTGTGTTTTAGATAATTTTGTGGAGACTTTAGTATTATATGCAGGATAAACTGAAAAGATTGTCGCTGACAGTGTAATCATTCGAATACATGTGCAAGATGTTTTTTTTTATTTTTAAATAGTTTTTGGATGCGTCGTATGCACGCAATAATTCAGTCGATAGCACGTATACTATCCTTTTTCTATAGTAGAATTGTATCCTGTTGCCCACATTTTTCGGAGTGTGGATGTAGACGATGGTGTTCAAGCTACGATTTACTAAGCGTACTTTTTCCCTCCTTTACGTAGATAAAACTAATGTCTGAAATGTATAAAATAACTAAACATTATACTTATCAAAATAAGCGTACGAAGTAAAAAAAACTAGCACGTTATTTTAACACCGTCAATACAACTCAATTAGTGTTTACTTATCTGTAGGGCATACACTAATGATTGTTTTCTTATTTTGCAGCGCCGAAGTGTATAATATGTTTGGAGAACGCCGTCACACATGGCTTCGTACCGTGTGGACACCACTGCTGCTGTGCCGCATGTGCAGCAAGAATCGACGGTGACGCTCGAAGAAGGTGTCCAAAGTGTCGAACTGATTTTGACACCGTCATAAGAATTTTTAATGAAACATAAAATAAAATACACAAGGTTTTAATGTGAATATTAGGGTGTGTCAAAAAAATGAAATTATTTAATTTTTATATTTTTTTACTGCAAAATATGTGTTCTGGCCTCAATATACACGTCCTGTACCGAAAACGAGCCTAACATTTTTTATGATTTTTTTCTTTGAGATTTGTTGCAATAAAAGACCTTGATTGAGGCACCTCTAAATGTCGTTTGTCAGCGAATTCCTTTGACACAATTGATTGTTAGGTCAACATCTCGAGCTTAAGCCATGAAGACCAGAAAAAAGTGCGACAGTACGTAGATAGAAACAAAAATTAAGAGAAAATAAAAATAATGAAAAATTGAGAATTTTTCTTCTTCGCAATTTCCGTTTCCATCTGTGTGCTGTCGCATTATCTTTTGGCGTTCATGACTTAAGTTCGAGAACTTGACCTAACAATCAATTGTGTCAAAGGAATTCGCTGACAAATTATATTTAGAGGTGCCTCAATCGAGGTCTTTTATTGCAACAAATCTCAAATTAAAAAATCATAAAAAATGTTACTCTCGCTTTCGGTATAGGATGTGAATATTGAGGCCAGAACACATACTTTTGCAGTAAAACAATATGAAAATGAAATAATTTCATTTTTTTGACACACCCTAGTGAATATGTGCTTGTTTTCTCATCTCTTATTATCATACCTTAATCTTTGGTACTATAACAAAATCGAAACTTGCTTTAGCTATAATTTGGATAGCAGTGGGCGTTTCAAATACGATAAGTGCAGGTTTAAGGTAATCGCCTTGGTCTAGTCCGGCTAAAGTGGCACTCGAAGAATATTTTGAACACTTCTCACTCACACAAAAAACTGAAATAGTTAGGCATATGGAGGGTGCTATACAGATTGTTCTTGCGTAATAATAGTTTATAAATGTTGTTAACAAATAAATGAAACAATTATTAAACTAGTTATCCGGCAACTCAATTCTTATTTAAATGAAAGTGATTCATTCATTTTTTTTCAATACGTATGCATTTTTTCAAAATTTTGTTTAAACTAACCCAAGTTTGAAAAATGAGACGTTTTCGGAATCCTCTTAAAATGCCACGTTCAGCAGGACTGTAAAGAGGCGACTAGAAGCCCTTTAATCGTGTGCACCAATCAGTGCTATAAGTCATATATGTGGAGCATTATTTTGTGTACAGATTTATTAGTATCTGCACACGCAAATACTGTAAGTAAAACAATGGATAACCCACAATAAATGTCTCATAAAACCGTAAAAAATCTCATGCAATAGTAGATTTTGATACTATCGCGAGATAGCGGTCGTTTCACGAAGGTTGGGAACCTGCGCACGAGTCACATCGAGCAGGCATTTTTTTACACGGACATTTTTTTCGAAACTACGGCCTTTCGGAATCTTGATTATGATGTTTACTGTTTGCAATTTTGCTCTGTCGACTTTTTGTTTTTCGGAATTTTAAACCTTCGATGTTCTACCTTTCGGGATTTTTAACTTTCGAGCTTTTGACTTTCGTAATTTCGATATGTCGATATTCTACTTTTCGTAACTTTCATATCGCGATCTTTCTACCTTTTGTAATGAAAATGTAACGATTTTTCTAGCTTTCGTTTTTATTAGTTGTCTATGTACCGACCTGTCACTTTTTTAGTGTTCTGTATTATTAATTTCTACATTTTCAGCTATCTATACCCTTTGTTTTTGATACTTTTCAGTAGAAAAGTGGACGATTTATAAACAAGTCTTTACTGTAATGCGGTTTCGGAATTTAAAGCTTTCGATTATTAGTATTTGGAATTATTTATGTAGCAAAGTTCATTATCTGTATTGTTCCTCTCTTATTAGTGTTGTTTCTTAATCTTAGCCTTTCATATTTTAGATTTTAGGAATTAAACTTGTTCTATATAAAAAAATGTTGTTAATCATAACTTCTTTAAAACTAAGTTAGTAAAAAGAAAAATCGGTTTTAAAACCATTCTGAACATTCGTCATTCGAAACTTCAATCCCGCCTCATACTTTTTTCGGCAATGTCGTCCCCTCACTTCTCGGCAGTTTTCACCCGGTTTGTCGTCGCGTCTTCGGGAACGCTTCCCTCGGCGTCTTCCACTACGCTCGACTCGGCGGCTTCGAGCACGGTTTCCTCGGCGATTTCCACCCTGCCTGTCTCAGCATTTTCGGCCACGTTTTCCATGGCGTCTTCGTCTATGCTCGACTCGGCGACTTCGAACACGGTTTCCTCGACGACTTTCACCCGGTCTGTCCCAGCATCTTCGGCCAAGTTTTCCTCGGCGTCTTCGACTACGCTCTTCTCAGCGATTTCAAGCGCGTTTTCCTCGACGACTTCCAACCGGTCTGTCCCAACGTCTTCGGCCACGCTTTCCTCGGCGTCTTCGACTACGCTCTTCTCAGCGATTTCAAGCGCGTTTTCCTCGGTGACTTCCACCCGGTCTGTCCCAACGTCTTCGGCCACGCTTTCCTCGGTCTCTTCGACCACGACCTCTTTGACTTTGGACTCGATCTTCCCAGCGACTCCAAAATCCTCATGCAGAGTTTCGACTACGTCTGTAAGACAATAAATACTCAACTCAAGGCTGACGAGCTTTGATTACGCTAATGTACACACAAACCTCGAAATTCAACGAAGTCCTCGGCAACATCGAACACGCTCTTCGCGGCGAGCTCGAGGATGCTCTTCCCAGCGACTTCGACCACGGTCTTCTCGGCGATTTCGACAACGTTCTTCTCGGCGACGTCGAATACGCTCTTATCAGCGACTTCAGGATCCTCATCCATATTTTCGAGTACATCTGCAGGGCAACAATAAATACTTAACTAAAGGTTGACAATTTTATATTACATAAGTATAAATACAAACCTCGAAGATCGATCAGTTCAATTTGGTTAGATGTAAAAGTGGCGTTGGATCCCGAGTCCATTGCGCGAAGTACGTCATCCTCATCCGAATTGAAAGCCATCGTTAGTCGCGAGAAATGTGCCCATGCCTCCGTCGAGCTCTGCGAAAGCGTCGAAGTCAGCGGCGATGTTTTCTTCGATCACGCCACTCGCTTCAGTTGGTTGATCCGACTGTGGGGCCACGGTTTTTTTTCTTTGCCTATTTTGCATCATAAGAAACAAAACCTTTGCAAAATCGGTACAAAAACGATGTCAATGTCAACGGAAGCAGAAAACGATATTTGATTTCTTTTCCCTATACCAGCGAGTCTTTTAAATCGTAGCCAAACATCGAAGAGCCCTTTTTGCGACACGTCGCCTGTCCAATCTGCGGTTTCTTCTGCTTCTTCGAAAGCCCCGCGAAGATCCTCGGACAGCTGCTCTTCGAAGAACTCCAAAAACTTTCTTCGTTCAGTTTGAGCTAGGGTTCGTGACACCTCTGAATCGCCGGATTTCAATCCTTTTTTAAGGATGTTAAAATCTACAGCATCCGCCGAGAATGGGCATAAGCCGCATGTCCGGAACCCGTTTCGAATCGTGTCTGTAAGCTCGAGGGACTCGATTGTTTGTTTCAAAACGGGTGCAATCATCTCCTTCTTCAAACGCGATCCATCGTTGTCCACTCTCCACCTGGTTACAGACTTTTTCCACGCAGTCTTCATCGGATGAAATACAGCAACGTCTAGAGGCTGGAGGATATGTGTGGCGTTCGGGTACAGCGCTATGAGTTCAATTTGAGCCTCTCGACAGAATTGACTCAAGTGGAAAGTGCAGTGGGAGGAATGGCCGTCGACATAGAGAACGACAGGGAACTGGATGTCGTTTTTCTTGAGCCAAGGATAAAACACATTTGCGACGTATTCGTAAAATGTTTCCGCCGTCATCTAGCCTTTTTCCGATGTGCCAATGCTCCAGTCGCTCGGGAAGTTTGCAGAGACGCTGCTAGGTATTCGTTGGTACCAATACATTACTAGAGGAGGAACCATGCTGCCTGCTGCGTTGACCATAAAAAGCGTTGTCAAACATTCTTGTTCATCGCCATCGACAATTTTGTACACCGATTTGGCCCCTTTTCGTACAAAACATGATCTGCTTTCGGGCACAGAAGAAACGCTGTTTCGTCGCAATTGAAAATTCTCGACGCCTCGATATTGAGCAGGTTTTTGCTCTGTAAGTACGCCGAAACCTCGCCGAACCAATTTCTCAATTTTTCTTCCGTCGCAGAAGCTCGAGTATGCGTTAAATTTTGTGCGACGCGTTGACTCAGCTCGGGATGCCGACACAGGAAGCTTTCGTACCAGTGACGACCTGGACGATTGTCGGTGAATGGTGTAGGCCGTTGCAGTTTGTCCACTATCAGCTTCACACTGTCCAGAAGCTGACTCTTGTTGATAGGGAAACCGTTCTCGCCGAGGTGCAATATCCATTTCACCAATTCAGCCTCTTGTTCCGCGATTGGGACAGTAGCCGTGTTGTACGCCACAAGGGCGAAAACCCCTTGCCCGAGACGTTCCCGCTAAAAAACCTAACTTTATTGTTTCAACAGATATTCGCATTCACTCTCACAATCACTTACTCGAAAATTCCCGTTCATTCTTATTATTTAACATCCATTCTATATTGTCATTCATTTCCACTCATTCCAATATATTATAACTAAACTAAAATACTTACCTTTACCTGAAAAACATTCATCACACCAAAGTTCGACGTTCGGTGTTCCCGGCGAGATTGAGATTCGTTCAACGAATCTCAACGCTCGAGTCGGTGAAACATCGAGAACGTCGAGCTTTGTTAAAAGTATTATCACAAGAGTCTATAATCCTCGAGCGTTGCGCCAACGGCTTCACGGCGATTGGCTCGCCGGTCGGACCGCGCCGCCGCACCGCCTCGCGCGCGATTGGCTCGCCGGTCGGCCCGCGCCGCCGCACCGCCTCACTCGCGATTGGTTCGCCGGTCGGACCGCGCCGCCGCCGCCGCCTCGCTCGTGATTGGCGCACCGCTCGACCCCCAATGGGTATAAGAGAAGAGCGCTGCGCGCTCTCCGATCAGTTCTGGAGCAACCTCCGATGAGAACACATCACTCCTGGAAATAAAACCAAACTCATTCACAGACCATCCTCTCTCTTAATTTCTCCACCTTCTCGAGGACTTCTCCGGAGTTTCTCTCTACAGACGTCAGACCCTCGGACGACCATCGACCCAAGGATTCCGACTCCAGATCTTCAAAAAGAAATTAGTTCTTTTCAGAACTCTTTTTCAACGGTTCTTTTCAGGACCAAAAAGAATAACTCTTTCGCCTCGATATCTCGGGTAGCTCGCTTCCTCGAGCCGCCCCACTGCCTCTCTCCCAGCCAATAGGGCGCTCGCTCCCTCGAGCCCCCCTTCTCACGGAGACGCACGCTCTCGTGCGCTCCCTATCACTCGTGCTCGAGATCTCGCTCGACGCACGTCGGAGACGCACGCCCTCGTGCTCTCTTTCTTTCGCGGTTAGATCGTGCTCCTTCGGGACGCATGGGTTAGACTCGTGCTCGAGATCTCGCTCGACGCACGTCGGAGACGCCCGCCCTCGTGCTCTCTCTCTCTCTCTCTTTCACGGTTAGGTCGTGCGCCTTCGGGTCGCACGGGTTAGGCTCGTGCTCGAGCTCCACTCGACGCACGCCGGCTAGACGCACGGAGATTATCGTGCTCGATACCGAAAGCTCGGACTTCGAGCTTCGGGCTCGACGCACGCGTTACTCGTGCTCTCCCCGACTACTCCCCTCGATAGACACACACGGCCTATGCCGTGTGTGTCTATCGAACGAGCCGGGTCAAACGAGCCGGACGCAAACGATACGTGAGGCACGGAGTCCACTTAAGTATCTCGCAATCCCTACACAATCCGGTAGTCCTTAAACAAATCCAGGACCGGCTAAAGCTTCTCCTGCAGAACCAGGCCGACGAACAAACCATTTCCCGCGTTCTCGCCGAGGTCTCGCCGCCGGAACTCATTCCCCCGCTTCCGCCGTCGCCCGAAAAACCCCAACGACCGGGTATCCCCTACAAGAAACAAATCCTTTGCTCTCCTTCTAAAACCAACTTTAGCCAGTACCTCAATTCTCCGATCCCCCGGGATCCGCGCCGAAAGGCCCCGAAACTTGACCTCCTCTTTACTCCTCCAGCCAAGACCGAGCAAGACGTTCTAGAGATCAAACTCTCTCTTCAAGAAGAGTTCGATCTATTCGACACTCCCGCGTCCCCCTAAAGCCCTCCCTCTTTCACAAAACGGTCCTGTTCAGGACCAACCAAAAAATCAAACGTAGACAATATTCTTCGGAGTTGTCAGCCGGCCCCATCGTAATATTCACAAGACGGTAATTTCGAGATTTTTCGTGTACTTTTCGGTACACCGTACGTTGATGCTGCTACTCGAATTGGCATTCCGGCTTGCGTTGCTTCTAGTGCGCGCTCCACACTCGATTGAGTATATTTCTGACTTGCCACCTTCGGCATCGCGGAGCATTCCTACGAAATATTCACTCGTCAATAATCTGCACTTTATTTTTGATCGGCACACACATCAAAATAGAAACCAACTTCGAATAAATTAACTTAGAAAAAATAGCTTTGTTGCCGCTCAACCTCTCGCCGGGGGCACTACGTAACCTCAAAATGGAATCACGTCACAAACATTCTTATAAATGTATATATATTATATTATTAATCGGCAAATGGCACGTGTACTCACCAAGGAATCGTCTTGTCATCGCTAAACTCACGCAGTGCAATATATTATATACTTACTACTTATCGATAAACACAAATTGGGACGTCACGAGTAACCTCGCAGCGAAAGAAAAACACACAACGCTCGGTGTCCAGTAGCTGGTTCGACGCCGCCAAATACGCTCGCACCATTTAGCGGACACGGGTTCGGACGCGGTACAAGCACACAATGCGTGTCCCAATGATTAGACACGAAAATTGATTTATTTGCTACGTATTAACTACTATTTTTACGTGTGTTTTGAAAAGCTACTTTAATTCCGAATCATTTAAGTCATATAGTATTGAAACTTAGTGCACATTATTCACAATGTTTATTTTGATTGAATGATTTGCACAAGAAAACTCTGTTGAGAGAATTCAGTGCTGGGCCCGAAATCGTGATATGTAATTATTTTGAAAGTTAAACCTCAGATCTTCGCTATGCCTTTGCAGCCAAGTGAAGGTTTCATCATAGGTTTATACTGGAAAAGTGTAAACAGCTGTCCTTAGACTGTGATGATTTTATTTTAATGATAATTCAGGGATACGGCGTAGTCCCGACTAATAAAGGCAAAATGATAAATTGAATTCACTGTTCACGTAGCGTGCGGATGACGCTACGAGGAGCACGGCGCTCATATGAAAACAAAGAGAAGAAATTATTTGCCGAGTCTAATATTTACCGGGATTCTCAGATATATTATCATCACCGAATTATTGCTTGCAATCGGCCAATTAATTCGTTGCTCTATTTCAGCGTCGAAAGTGGGTCAAGTTAGGGAAGGTCGGGAGATGTGTAAACAAATATAACTCGCGGTGTCGCGACAGTGAGGATTCTCAATTATACAAGTGAGATGGGCTTTCTCCAGTAGTTCATGCGAAACTTGTACGACTATCGTCCGGCTGTAACTTACGCGAGTCTATACTCTAATTGCTCGGCGTTAAAAATTACGCACGAATTATTATCCGTCCTCGTGAGATGGGCTGTCTCCAGGAGTTCTTTGCGAGAAACGATGAAGGATACGGAATTCGCGAATATTAACGCGAGCAAGAGAAATTGGAACATTAGAATTTAAAATATTATTTTCCCTTTAACGGATTCCGAGAACTTGGGTACCGCGACGGCGAGGGTCGAGCAAAAACTATAACCCGGCCTAATCCCGTTAGCGCGACAATACGCGTGCCGAGACGCCCGCCTAGGCGCACGCACACAGGCGCGCCGCGTATACTGCGTGTGTTGAGGTGTTGTACAGCGGGCCACGGCCCCCTGTCGTACCTGTAACTACGTGACGCGGGCAAGCGTTGGTGCGATACCAAGACAGGCGCGCATATACGGGAATGATGATTATTAGAGGATGCTGCGTTGGGAACACAGGTGTCGTAGCAATTACGAGCCCTGTGTCTTTTCTCGAGGAATTGGTGAGTGTACGTGTCGAGGCAATATCGAGCCGTACAGGTATATGCGGAATACTTAATCTAGAGATAGGAAAGAGTGGAGAATACGATAGGGATTGAAGCTATCGGAGCTGGGCTGGCTCAAGGAAAAACCGCGTGTGACGAAGCAATATCGCGCCACGCGGGTGAGCTGGGCTTGCTCAAGGAAACTTGTGCGTGTCGTAGCAGTGACGAGCCGCACAAGAGTTGGGTTTTAATACAAGTGGTAGGATGGTTGGATTTTTGGAGATTGAGTCCAGCTGCTGAGAGTAGCCGGCTTTTATACGCTTGCCCCTACCAATGGACACGAAGCGTTGGAGAGGGAGTTTGCTCGGACTGAGCGTACCTCTGCCGGCGGCACATTGGTAACTGGTGGGGAGTCTGACGCGTTCTGACGAACTCGATCCTCTGCGGGTGCAAGCGAGGTAAACAACGCGCTCGTTCCGTTACAGTATATACAAAGTATTTAAAAAATCAGCCGGTTTTCTATGTAAAATAATTGCACGTCCTTAGCTCTTGCGTTAAGAAATGTGCTTTTTTTCACGATCGTCGCGTTTACGGCCGTTAGCCGTAAAATACGATTTTTTAACCATATATGCATTAATAAACGCAGTTTAGAATACATGCGTTGTTTTTTGTTGTCTACGCCGTGTATTCTTAATATTCCGTAATATTTAGCCTTCTGTCCGAAGACTGGGACGCGTCCGGGGATTGGTACAGTTACCTTACTGAGAAGCAGCGACAAATACAATATTTTTTGTTTGTCGCTGCGACAAATAAAAAATAATGTGTCGCAGCAACAAATGACTTTTTATTTGTCGCTGCGACACATTATTTTTTATTTGTCACAGCGACGAATGAAAAGTCATTTTGTTGCTGCGTCAAATGATTTTTCATTTGTCGCAGCGACAAATTATTTTTTATTTGTCGCAGCGACTAATGACTTTTCATTTGGCACAGTGACAAATGACTTTTCATTTGACGCACTGACAAATGATTTTTCATTTGTCACAGCGACAAATGAAAAGTCATTTCTAGCTGCGTTAAATGATTTTTCATTTGACACAGCATGAAATGACTTTTCATTTATTGCTGCTTTTCAGTACACAAGTCAATGGATTTTGCCTGTCGATTTGAAGAGTCGACAGGCAAAATGCATCGACCGAATCGTACGGTTTTTATTATGTTAATTTGTTTTTGTTTGTTTTTTGTATTTATTGTATGTATTTGTTTATTTTTCAGGTCCGTATCGCGGTACCCGCGCCGGCTGGTACGCGCGGGAACGCTATGCCGAGCTGAAGGCAGCCCGGATGGTTCGGGCGATTGTCGCCCACGGCTACATTTGTAGGCGAGGCCGTGAGCGACGAGGACCCCGAGGACGCGGCGGCCTCAACCCCGGTGCTCCACCGGGGGGACGGGGCAACCGCGGCGGCCGCAACGAAGCGGGTCCACCGGCGGGACGCGGTCCTATGGACCCTCCGCGCGGGTACAATTGGTATCAGTAAAGTAAGTTTTTTTCTTTCATTTCACTCGTTGCATGACATCTTATTTTCCGCCCTGGTCTATTAAATAGATATGTCTATTAAAAAAAATGTAATTAATTTGTTTGTTTCAGATTGGCGAAACGAGAAATATCGTGTTATGTATTTTTGAAAAATAAAAAAATAAAATTCTTTGTCCCTTCTTTTTTTTAAGGCAATGTGAAACATCCACGTCGAGCACAGTCGGTATCAAAAACTGTAATGAACGTTTTTGATGGATATTTGCGTTTATAGCTAAAAGAAGAAATTCATTCCCTGCGGATTTCACCAATGCAGGGAATGAATTTCTAATTTTAGCTGTAAATGCAAATATGTGTAAAAATGTCCATTACAGTTTTTCTTATCGCGGTCGGTATTTCACGGAAGGGCATGTGAAATACCGACTGTGGTAATAAAAACTGTAATGAACATTTTTTCCGCATATTTGTGTTTACAGCTAAAAGAAGAAAGTCATTCCCTGCGCTGGTGAAATCCGCTGGGAATGAATTTCTTCTTTTCGCTATAAACGCAAATATCCGTAAAAAACGTTTATAACAGTTTTTGATACCGACTAGGCTCGACGTGGATGATTCACATCGCCTTAAGGGAATGTGAAATACCGACTTTGCACCTCAAAGGTTCGGAAGTACCGTTTTTCGCGAATTATCAACGAATCGAAGCGAAAATTGAAATACAGACGCCAGTGATGTGAATATCGTGCGTGAATTAGTCAGAATTTCAATTTTCGAACAAAAAATTACAGATCTGTTACCGGCAGAGAAATCTGTAATGAAAAATTCAATTTTTTTTCAATTTTTCGACAATAATTGAGAAAAGCGACTAATTCACGCACTAGATAATTAAAAATCACACATGATACGTGCATTCCGATTACGATTTGGGAGTTATAAATAAGCAAAACGCACTTCCGAAAGATCTGTCGGTAACTACGACAAATTTTCACGTCTCGCAGGCAGCTCTCTCGCACTTACCTGTCAGGTGGTACATGTTTCACATGCCCTTAAGCAGATATATCCGCCGAATTCCCCCGCATATTTCAATCTATCAGATCCCGCGCGGCGACGTGGGATTTCGGTGTAACGCATACACGGAAAAATGATAAATTATGAACGGATCGAAGAGAAAATTGAAATACAGACGGTAGTGATTCGAATTTCGTGCATGAATTAGTCAGAATTTTGATTTTCAAAAAAAAAAAATTGTAGATGAGTTACCGGCAGACAAATCTGTAATGAAAAATTCTGTAAAAAAATTATTTATGTATTTTAAATTTTAAATTAATGCAGTCTATAAATTTATTATAACCTCAAATGTCGATATTTTTGTTACTTACCGCAGGTAATAATATCCATAACACATGCAATTATTATTAAATTTTTTTTATTTATTAATTTTGTCATTTTGACATCTCTGATCCGACGACGAGAGCGAGCTGGTCGGCAGACGATCGTCGTCGCAACTTTTTCTTCGGGCTGCCGCTGCAGGCGCCACTTGTGATGTCATGTGTGCGTTTTTCGTTCATATGGATGCACACGTATATGCGATCGGACAAATGTGTCTCGATGTGTGAGTTCGGACAAAAATGACATTTTGCCAGATATCAGCACTTCGGTAACCGATTATATCGCAATAGGTCTCATTAAAAAGGCGAAAAAAAAGAAAAATATTGGCGCTGACACATTTAGCGTCCACGATATATGGCCTGAGATAATAAGAGTTACGGATGAAGTGAGAGTGTGCTGGTACACGCCATGCACGTATATGGATCGCATCGATTTTGTGTGAGTGCGGACGAAAAGTTTTTGACAAACGGAAAATCGTAAGTGGCCAGATATTAGCGTTGCGGGCATCGATTTGATTGAAAGACGACACATTGGAAAGAAAAAAATGTATATATTGAACCTGACACATTTGGCGTCCGCGACGTTTTGACTGAGATAATTCCAGTTGGAATTTCGTAGCAGACGAAAAAGGACGAACGTGCTGTAAAGTAAGAGTAGCGCTAGCGTCTCGTCGTGAGAGTGTCGTGAGGCGGCATTCTTTCGTCGTGAGCGGATTTCTTTTAATACTTGGCCTCGAGACGCTACCGCGTCTCTTGATGTCACAGTAAACCTCACATAAAGGACTCTGATATCTCGGTTGTCCTGAACATTTGTGGTTATCATCGAAGGAATTTTTATTTGGATCAGTAATTAATATTTGAACGCATATAAAATGCCGAAACAAATTTGATAGCCGTGTATTCTCGTGAACGACATAAAATTTCATTTATCTATAAATAAAAAATGACAAACGTCTTTCAGAAAGTATTGTACTCTATTAAATTTGCCGTTCATTTGTTGACTCGTTACGAAACTGCTGTTATCCTAGACACTGGAATTTTGAAACATTCAGGAATAAATATAACACATCAGCCAGCAGATATAAGAAACATTTTATTATATCGTATAGCTTTTTGAAACGATTTTTTCGACGGTTCCTGGTGGCATTTGACAGTTTCAAACGTGAAGAACCATTTGCACATAAAAAATTGAAAAGTGTAATTGTAGTGTGTGACAATTTAATAATAATTTCCGTTTTTTTGCAGATTCGGCTGTACATACATTTCCGAAAAATCCAGGCAGTTGGTATGGTGCTGCGGGTCGCAGTATCGCTGCCGATTTTCCAGAAACTGCTCCGTCGGAGTTGTCTTTGTCCTTAGCGTTGCCGTCCCCCTTTATTTACCGTATTCCGACGGGAACGGCCCCTTTGCCGTCGTCAGCCTCGCCTCGCAGAGCATGTAACGCTCTAGGCTTTGCCGTCGCCAGCTCCGTCGGGAAGAACGTAACGCGTTGTTTTTTTCGTCGTTGGTGCATTCGTATTTGGAACGCTCCATTTTCTCGACGCTCAGGACCACCGAACATTCCTTCAACCAGGTTGGCAGTACTTTCATTCCAACTCAGCAGGCACGTGCTGAGTTGGAATGGGCCATTGGAGCCATTGCATCGTCAGTAATAAACCCGTAGCGACCTTTCGTACGGCGCTCGACAGAGTGGGCAACGATTTTCGCCATCATCCTCATCTTCGATGTTCGCATTATTCGCGATTAATCGCTGCCATCACTTTTCTGCGTTTACTTCCTGCATCCTGTCAAAGCAAATTGGGCAGAGACAATATCCGGCACGCTTGTACGGACGTCCCTGGTGCGACAAGCTCTTCGATTTGCCTGTGAAAACTTTCCATGCGTTCGTTCTGACAAAGCTGCTCCGGTTCCTCTGCCTCTGCGTCTGTCGTCTACCAGATTCCGATAAAACGGCTCAGCCCACTGGTGCCCCGCAAAAGCCAGCTCGGAGATTCCGAAAGCTGCGGTCATTCAGCCACTACCGGCTGAATGTCGACAGTAGGCGTAGGTTGTTGCGGAACCTCCGCTAGCTGCAGAGCCTCTGCTTGTTGCCGAGGTTGCTGTAGAGGCACTTCTAGCTGCGGAGCCTCCACTGGTTGCGGAGCCTCTGCATGTCGCGGAGGCGCAGCTTGCTGCAGAGCCTCAGCTGGAATTTCGTTTAATCCCTCGGGTTGAGCAGCATGGTCGCCGTAATAATTAATAGATGCAAACCTTCCTGAGTCCAGTTCGGCCTGAGCCCTTGCATCCTACTCGATCTGAGCGCCTCCCTCGTGGCGACACAATTGATTTGCGTTGGACAGACGTTGCCAGTTCAAACTTTCCGTCTGCACAAGCTTCTTTAGTTTATCTATAAATGTATTCAAATTCGTCGACGACGAAAGTATAAAAGTATTATTTACAAATATCTTTCTGCGAAACAGGCACAATAACGCGAGACAATTTTTTGGGCTTTGCGAGGGGCCAATATTATTACATAAACCAGTATGTAGCAAATTCCATTTTGAAAATTTGCAGTGGCAATGCAGAGTGACTGTGCAGCACGAAAATATTCAACTTCACGCGTGAGTACTTTATGACTGAGTGATTTTATTTTAATCCCTGCAGGATCTGCGTAAGGTCTTCGAGTGCAAATATCACATTTTGCAGTCCAGCGAAAGATTTCGCTGAATCAGGTTCAGGTGTTCAACCATGGACCTAAACGAAACCTTTCGTTGGAGTGCAAAAAGTCTGATTTGCTTCATCCGCAAACTCTGTTCTGAAAGTTTGCAGTGGTGAGTGACTGTGCAACAAGAAAATATTCCATTTAATTTTATATCGCATCACAATTTCATTTTCGTACATTCCTGGTTTGCCATTTCTCAATTCAATTTCTCATTAAATATGAAAAGTGAATGACAAAAATGTACAAAATTAATTGAAATCGCTTGCAAAGTGCAATCAGTTTGTTCCTTTACAGCGTAACTGCGAAGTAAAGTTTTGTAACAAGTTGCAAGTTGAGAGGCATTCTAAATGTAACTGTTTCAAAGACGACAATAAAAATTGGCTGAATAGATTGAAAATATTATTAGCATCTCACCTAGAAATGCCCACATATTGGTGCGCCACCCCCCCCCCCCCCCCATTTTCGCGACAATGTGTCGGTGTTATGCGTCGGAGAATGTGTCGGAAGTAATGCAGAAACTGCAGAACGAAGGGATAATCGGCCGCTATTTCATCCGCAGCTCGTGCTATGACCATGAGTCCCTCGTCCATCCGATCGGGATACATTAGCGGAAGTGCCATCGCCATCCATTGCACGTTTCTTGGTGCCCGCGGGTTTCTACACTTTTTCCACTTTCGGAGATCCGCCTAAGTATGAAAAATTAAGAGAGAAAAACAAATAAAAATGATTACTTTGTATAAATGACTGCGCTCAACAACGAGCATGGAATTCGTACACAGAATTCATGAAAGACTACTTGACAAAAATGGAACCAACAACCACGAACACGTCCTGCGGGCAAGCTCCGGCGAACTGACGCGACAAGCGCCTTCTCGAAATCGCTAACCACGATCTTCAAATTCTCACGCATTCGAGGGGCTAGTTCTATCTGAAGTTCCCATATTTTATCGTATATTTCCGTCGTTCGTTTTTGACAGAGAACGAAGGCAACTGGAAATCCCTGAAATGGAACCAATAACAATAGAGTATACGAAAGAAATGATAAAATAAAAAACAAGTGCACTTTATTAATATGAAGAAAATTCAAGGGGGCCGAGTTAGTCAAAAAAGTGTATTTTATTATTAGGGCTACTTTTTCCTCACCGATGCGAAAATTTGAAATAATTCTATTCTTTTAAGTTCACAGCGAAGGATTTTTCTATTACTGGACCCACCGGTTAAGTCAACCAGTTGCTTCGGCACTAGAAATATGGGTTTTTCACACTGCGCGTAGTCCAGAGAAAACCAATCGTAGGATTGGCCTCTGCTAGGACTCAGTCTCTTCGCAATCATATTTCTATCTTCTTGTTAATGGTTCTTAAACCCACGTTACAGAATAATTTATAAAAAGTGATGGTAAAATTGGCATCAATGACATGGATCTTTTAAAGTATCATTCATTTGAAAAAGTCCCTACAATTAATTTATAGGAAATGTGATTGCGAAGTGGTTGAACCCTAGCGGAGGCTAATCCTGCGATTGGTTTTCTCTGGACTACGCGTCGCGTGAAAAAACCATATTTCTGTTTGCCAAGCAACCAGTTGACCCAACCGGTGGGTCCAATGTCAATAAATCCTTCGCTGTGATCTTAAAAGAATAGAATTTCAAATTTGTCCATCGGTAAGGGAAAAAGTGGACCTTATTATAAAAATACACTTTTTAACTGACACGGCCCCTTTAATAAACTTACCGTATCGATCCTACGAACATGGATTGTCAAAAGTTGGCAGGCTGGCGGTCGATTTGGGACAACCTTCAAAGAAACATTACATTATATAATATTTTGTTATACACACAATATACGAATAATAATATGTGAAACAAATGAATCTCATTTTCTTACGCGGAATGTTCCGTCCGTGTGGACCTCAGCTGCCGAAGCGAGAGAGGCCAGCATCTCGTCCGATGCAAAAATACGGGAAACCTCGCCATTCCTCGTCCAGGCAGTTGGTCGGCAGATGGATCGATGCCAGGTTTTCCGGCAACGCTGGATGATATTTCGACCTCTCTTTCGATAGTGTACCACGCACGGAGTAGTATGTTATCCTTACTGCGGCCCTTGCAAAACTGGCTCAATCAAAAACATGTTATGTTACGTATGATTGTATAATATGTGACGTATTTTTCGTGAGCGGAAGCGCGAACGTGAATATCATAAACATCACGAACGGTAACGTCACCTTCGGCCGTCCACTCACGCTCGCGCATCCGCAAACCCGGTGGCGCCAGTTAATATTTGTGTCACCGGAATTAACAAACCGGTATGCCCCGCGCGTCGAGTTGAGCACTACCGATCGGGAACAACATTAACGGAAACGGTAGCTTAGTTAACTCTTGGGGTCGCGTGAAGTTAACAAACGCAACTGGATGCACTCGCGAGAGCGGACGGTTGCGGAAATGTCCGGCCGCTCAGGTCGTGGTAGAGAGGGTCGAGGTAATGGCCCAATAAATAGCCTAACGCGAAAACATAATCAAACGCGAACTTTAATCGTTGATTGAAATTCCGAAAACCGGAAAAATAATCATTTTCAATTATTATTATCGTGTCGAAAGCTCACGGAAAACGCGAAAAATCGAGATCGATATCACGAGGGTTGAACACCTTGCGAGAACGGCGATCGAAAATAGTTCGATCGCCGAAGAAAAACAATCGAGAACGACTCACCAGCTGGCCCCGGGCGGCGACAACAACACGAACATTATCCAAGGGCGGGGCGGCGGATGCACGGAACTCGGCACATGGTTGCGCCGCGTGGCATCACTGCAACGCGCGACCACTGACCGTTCGAGTCAAGTTTCGAACGGAAAACTCACCGGATAAATTTCGGAAAACTTGCGGGAACTGCATCTCCATGATGCACGGAACACGATGCACCGAACTGCATGTAGTTGGCCGTAGAAACGGCGCGAGAGAACAACGATTTCTCGTGAGAAATCGAGCACGAGATCGCGAACGCAAAATCACACGTGAGAACGCGCGTACGGGCGAGCGCGTGGTCCGAGTACCGTACGCGAGCGAGCGAGACAGACAGAAAAACTGTTAACACGGTAGTGCGTTACTACCGCGAGGCACCTCGGTGGTGGCCCGCGATCGACTGTCTAATATACGCGATCGCCTTGACCGCGCAATTATCATTATTTCCAAATTCCCTTGCCCGGGAGCTACTGCCCTCACTCTTATCGCCGAATAATCGCACGAGAGTGCATTTCTGCCGGTAACTCGTGACGTATCCGCGCGAGCGCTTCCCACAACGCTTAGCGCGAGAGCGGGCGATTACGCAACTCTCGACGAAGGGCACGAGGGCTGCTCCGCCCTCTGCCCAAACACAAAACTACCCGCTCTCCAGCGCAGTGCATTTTCCGCCTCTCAGGGCGCCGGATTTACACCGGACTCTCGCTACACCGCGCGAACAGTCGTCGGTGCGCTCTCCTCTGTTGGGATGCTCGGTTCGTTGAGCTCTTATCCCCGCAACAGAGTCGAGCGACCGACCCGCAACTCTAACAAATCGTGAAACCGACTACATCGCTACGTACCGGGATCGACAAACGAAGGGAACGTGGCGATACGAGGAGCGACAGCCACGGAACTTAAATAATACGATAAAAATACTCGAATCCACCGGTAACTAGATCTTGTGACCGTGATTCCGAAAAATCACGTCACAAATAATATCATTTTGTAATCATATTTATATATATTTTAACGCTCGTGGGTCAATGAATAGGCGAAATAAGAAAGTACGGATCGTTTATTTCCGATTCGCGGTCTGTGATATCGGTCGCACGTCCGTTCGAGTCGTAGTGCCAACCGAAACTGTCTTGTTTAGCTGTCTTCGTCTGGTTGCTAACGTTCGTCGGTTGTCATGAGTGTCGTCTAGTGTGCCGCGCTCAGTCAAACCCCAATGCTCTCGATCTAAGCAGGCACATTCGTTACAATATATACCACAAACCGTGGATCTAACGATGCTTCATCGAAAATTTCCATTAATGACGAGGGCGTCTCACGAGCCAGTCGACGCATTTCTTCCTTCATGCGGATGCGCTCACCCTGAACGGGATTATCCACGTGGTTATGAAGGTGCAACACCTTCACATTGTCATTCAAGTCTACCTTCACGCGGCCGTGGCATGCTACTGCAGTGCCGTTGCGACCCGCGCAATCGTAAACATTGCTTTGTTTAAACCGGTTGTACAAAAAATCGGCGTGCAAATACCGATAGGTATTTGGATGTAACGTTTAGCTAGCTACAGTGATCCTCTGAACCAAAACTCGCGAACTTTTCCTCGAATTGCGCAAAGTTTGTATCTTATTCTCTAAAAATATACATACAATAACTCTACGAATACAAACTGGACACACGAACTAAAAACTATGGAAAAACAAGTCAAGCAACACTAAAAACACTACTACGACTCAAGAACAAGAACAAAATAAATTACAGAAAATGAATAATACACCTCTTGCTTTGCACCACTCATCGAAAATTTCGCGTATGACTCGATGGACGATCGACACAGAACTGACGGGAAAGCGCGCGTTTCGGATTCGTAACGCACCAAGTCAGCTTTTGCCCGTACGCAAAAAAATTTGCGCGTGGATTATCTTGACCTCGCACCGCGGCAACGCTGGCGCGCGCAGTGTGCCCCTTTTCGGGTCTAATTCGACCCGAAATTAGACCCGAAACACTTATTATTTCGGGTCTAATTCGACCCGAATTCGACCCGAATTCGGGTGACCCTTTACTCGGGTCTACTTCGAGGCGAAGACGAAAACGCGCGTCGGCGTTGCCGCAGCGCGGGGTCAAGATAATCCGCGCGCAAATTCTATCTTTTCGTTTACGTTTGTTCAGACTCCCGCGTCACAAGGAGATTCCCTCGTTATCGACCATCACCACGACTGTTCGGTGATCTATCGGTCAGTTTCGGTTAGGTTTCGAGTATCTTTCGGTTACGTTTCGAGTATTTTTCGGATATCTTTCGTTATCTTATTTATCTTTGCTGAGTTTCGGCGTCGCGGCCGCCTTCGGATCCGTTCAGACGCTCGCGGGTGCGCGCGCACCGTCGTCACAGCATCGCTGCGCGTCACTCAGAGTGGGGTCCCGGTAAGAGTGGGGCGAGGGGATCTCGCTGCCCTGCTGGGTTGGTGACCTGCCGATCGACGAGCTCTGGTCGGCTAGCCTTCGGCCGGCAAGCAGCTCTCTCATTCTCTGATGTTACCTAATGTTACCTAATGCTACCTAATGCTACCTAATGTTACCTAATGTTACCTAATGTTACCTAATGTTACCTAATGTTACCTAATGTTACCTAATGTTACCTAATGTTACCTAATGTTACATAATGTTACATAATGTTACCTAATGTTACCTAATGTTACCTAATGTTACCTAATGTTACCTAATGTTACCTAATGTTACCTAATGTTACCTTTTCAGTATTAGGATTAATTGGTGTTATTGTTCCCCATAAATTAGTCGTTGTATCGCGCCGACAACATATAAAAACGAAAATAAACATTCCGCATGCCAGTAACCCAATACTGACTGACTAGACTAACTCCGACAAAGAAACCCCCAACAACATGCATGCGACTCGTCCGGCTACTCCGGACGTCCGACCAGCTCTGCGGCTGTCAACCACTCGGGCCATTGACGATTATTCGTGCGCCAGCCTGCTTGGACAATCGACAAGCGAAGGGCTGTCAACTACTCGGACAATCCGCGAGTATCTTCCTACAATCTCGTCCACACACACACGCGAACGACGGCCGTCAATTTCCCGAAAGGTTGATGGGTGATTAATGGCAACATGACTGCACACTGGTGAAGGATTTATTCAAGGAAAATATCGCAACGACGTACTTCGCAACTAAAGATGATTTTTATTCTTAACGAAATAATTAAATATTTTGGAGCGGCAACAATATTTCACTCGCGCTCGCTCGATCGCGCACTCCGCGTCGCACTCGCTTGTCGCGGTCTCTCGCGCTCACTCACGCCCGCGCTCGGGCCCGCACCGCACGCACACCACCTCAAACCGCGCGCTCTATCGCACGCACACCGTCCCAGACCGCGCGCTCTCTCGCACCTCTTCCCCCAGACTACCGAGCTCGCACTCGCTCGTCAGCCGTGCCGCCTCGCCCCGGCCGCCGGGCCGCTACCCCCTCGCCGTCGCGATCGCGCGCGCATGTCCCGCGACGCCGCGGTCTACGCGCTTCGCGTCGTCGCCGATTTCGGGGATGATTGGTCCGTTGGTGACAATTGGCGTTTGTTATACTACCGAATTATTTTCTTTTTGGAGTTACATATTGGTTATTTTCTCGCTGTTATCTTTAATTATTTTTCCGGCGCCCTCTTTAATTATTTTTGAGTTTCTTATTCTTATTTCAGTTCGTCGTTTCGCCCGGTACGAGTTATCCAGCACAGCGATTATTAGCGCCTAAGGCTTAATATTAGTGCAGCTATCTGGTGGTCTTTGATTAGCTCGCGTTCGTTCACTTGTATTCCTTGGTTAACTCGCGTCCGTTCTCTAGTGTTCTCTAATCTATTCGTGTGCGTTCTCTGGTGTTCTCGAATTAGCTCGTGTGTGTCATTTTGAGTTTGTTAGTAGAGTACTTGGCGTTTGTGCCAAACTCCCGTGGGTCATTTTGCCGCTAGGTGGCGCTGCTCCGGTGGCTCGTGCCGTTTGTACCAAGAGAGAGACAGACAACCCGTCGCCGCTCGGCGTTTGTGCCAAACTCTAGAGGGGGCATTTTGCCGGTAGGAGGCGCTGCTCCGGTGGTTCGGGGCGTTTGTGCCAAAGAGAGAGACAGACGATCGCTCGCTCCCTATCTCTCTCTAGCGGAGTATGGGGCCCGTGAGGCCCGTATAGCTTCGTACCACCGCTCCTCAGGCGATCCACCCCAGCGGCGCGCCACCACCCACCACCCACTCCTCCCACCACCCACCCCTCCCACCACCCACCCCTCCCACCACCCACCCCTCCCACCACCCACCCCTCCCACCACCCACCCCTCCCACCACCCACCCCACCCACCACCTACCCAACTTAAATTTTATTTTTGTTTTATTTTTTTTATGAGTAACTAGAAAACATAAAAAATTATTGCCGCGATAATAGGTTGGGAGTGTTTTTACACAGGGGTAAGGATTGGAAATAATGTTGAAATGTTTAAGTTGAAATATGCACTTTTTTCTTAAATCTAAGTGTACATATTAATTATTATTTAAACCTAGGGTTGCAATATTGAATATACTTGTGGCCACCAAGCATATTTTCCTTATAATTATTTTCAATTTTCTTATTTCTAGGTAATCGCCTTATTAATCGTTTGTAGAATTTTTCTGCAGTTCGATCGTTTTGTTTAAAATCGTCGATAAAAATTGATTCGAATCGGAGAAGGCGTCTGAAGCTATCACCTTATCAGTACATATATGGTACAAAAACATAATACAGAAATGGCCACACACAGTTGAAGAAAAGCTTTGCATTTGTTTGGTGTTCCATCTGTAGCTCGAGCAATTTTTACGAAGCCGCTGAATATAATTCGGAATAAGCGGCGGCATGCCATAGCTGTCGAAATACACGCCATTTCCTCGTTCGTCAATGTGGATTGCGACCCAGTGGCTCCCGCCTCGTGAGTGGTCATCGGTATTGACAACTATTGCTGTCGGTCTCGTCAAATGAAGCGGGATACGTTCTGCTGCGAATACCCCTCGTGACACGTCTCGAGGAAGACCCTGCAAGGCTCGAGCAATCTGGCTGGTGTTCATCGGTTCCCGGTGATGCTGGTGAATGTATCTCTCCCATAGAAATGAGCGATGTGATCAGCCTGGGTGATGGAATGCGACTGGCTGTTGGTGGCACGTCTTGAAGAATCCATTCCTTAGCCCGTGCAGCCAGGTTGTAACTGCATTGCAAAAATGGTCTTTTCATTAGACCGTGTTGCACACAGCGTTGTGATTTAGCAGGTAGATCATTTATTGGTGGACAGCCGTACAGCTCAATATCCTCTACCTCACGAGTCGTTACACAGCGGAGATACAGAGCCTCCTGCTTTCCGTGAGTATAAATTCTTCCTGCGTACCGAGCAATGTCTCTGAGGTTACTGTACAGTTGATGCAACGTAATATCTCCTTCGAACCATTCGAAACCGTGAATGAGTCGAGTCAGCATGTTATTTTTGTAACGTGCGACAGTTGGGAGATCGGTGAAGAGGCACGGTGGAGCTACTGTCCAGTGAGTTGTATAATCTGCATCCATAGCTACGACTGATACTTATTTTGGGATAAACTCGTCATCCTTGTCGACGAAGCCTTGAATTGTGATTACGAAATCCATGTTATTGGTATTTTACTGAGGATACTTACGGTTAAACTACGTTCGAAGCTACTTCTCTCATAGACTCGTCGATGTTAAGTAGTGTAGTCTGTTCTATCTGTGCAGCTCTTAAAGGAAAATCTGTACTGGTGTTAAATGGAAGGGGGTTGCTGGGAGTGGCAGGGGTAGAGGTGTGACGCAAAGTTTTTTCACTTTACGACAGGATAATTCCTGTTTCGGCTCCCTTTATACAAGACCGGATGACCCTCTCTGTAGTTCAGAAGGACGTCCAGCGATTTTCAGAAAATGTCCTGCTGTGAAAGGGTCCGAGTGGCACCAAGAGTCAGAAAAAAAGGGTAAAAGGGTAAGCAGAAGCAAAAAAAATTGGTGGAAAAAAAGGTCCATCAGGTACGTCTTCAAGGTTTACATCCCCATCGTTGACGGTAGTAATTATAAAGGCTGCACAAGACGATCCAGCAGTTCGAAAACGATCTTTCAAGCGCTAACAGTTAGGATGAAAAAATCTACAGCGGAAAGGAAAGTTTGTGCCAGCACCGCGTGTTCAAAAGTGATGCGACAAACGCTTCCAACGAGGTCGCAACGCAAACGTCGACAACGACGCCGACGTCAACAAATTAAAAGGCACGAAAACAGGCGTTTACGTGACAAGGTATGTATAATTAGTTGATCTTCGTGTTGTAAACAATCTTGTGTAGAAATTAAAACCATTGACATTTCGCAGGCAACAATACAGCATTTACATGTGCTACTTCGTTTGAGGAATACTTCATGCGAATGCGTTCCTGTGGATGAAGATGTATCGCTGGAAGTATTCGATGAGACGGATGTGGATGCTCTTGCAGAGAGTCTCGGGGACAAGCTTGTAATTCGTTGAATAAATAAATACAAATCAACAAAATAATCTCGTGTTTACATTTTTTATTTATTCATCATATACCATACAAACATTCTTAAAATATATTTGCTACGTTTACCCTGAGAAATCTATCATCACCTGCCTTGAAGAATCTATTTCTATTACCTTATCAAATTCAGTGTAAACGATACAGTTTATAGCCTGAGTGTGAGCTTCTTTGAATCTTACTTCTAGCCTAACACTGCCGTGTCGTACAAGGTTCCAATGGCCAGCTCTTCCGGCTGAGAGATTGGGTGTCAAGTCGAAACAAAATAAGCAGTGGCCCAGAGGATATTCGGATATTTTAATGCCACAACTGTCGTCATCCCAGCAAACACCCGTATCAGAAACTAGCGTGTGAAAGGAGTCAACGTAGAGCCCTTCATCAAAATTCGGTTGTAAAGGCTTGCTAGGCATCTGCACTCCATCCACGTAAAGCGACAAATAATTAATTCCAAACCGGAGGCCGGAGGCCGCCGGAACCGGAGGCTGTCTACTCGTGAGAATTCGATGTATCTTGAATACTTCCTCGCTCCAACGTTCGTCATAACCTTTCTCGAACGCGGTCTTCACTTTACTGATGCGTACAAACTCACCGACTTTGTATTTAGCTTGGCGGTTGTATCTTTTCTCCATATTTGAGCGTGCCATTGGTGCGTTATGCAGAGTCACAGCAGCCGGTTGCATTTTTATGGTAGAATGTTTTGTATTGTTGTAAGCCTGTACGATTGATTGTAATACATCTGTGTAGCGCCGTGTATTTTTATGAGTAAAGTATCGCCACACGCGTTCTTTTAATGTTCTATTAAAACGTTCAACGATAGCAGCCTTTACATCTGGACTGCGGGCTACGCGAAAGTGTATACCTCGACTTTTTAAAAATTGTTGTAAAAGGTTACCGACAAATTCCTTGCCTCGATCAGTTTGCAACCATACGGGTGCGCGTCCGTTGCTTCTATCTAGTAATCGTTTGAACGCTTCCGTAACTGCAGAACACGTTTTATCGCGTAGTAACTCAGCCGAAGCATATTTACTGAGGACATCTATTACAATAAGTATGTAAACATATCCATCGTTATTGCCTTTAAGGGCTTACATACAGTTAGAAGGCTTTAAAAAGACGGATTTTCAAGAATTTTTTTCGCGCAGACTATTCAATTTATTAATTTGAAAATTGGTGTACATATTATAATAACCTTATAATATATTAACATATTTTTTATTTGTAAAAATAATCATCGCGAATGTTGCTATCGCCGATCTCCTAGAGCTCCGCAAAAAAAACCAATTTTGCGGTGATCACGATATCTCTGGACCGGATTATCTGAAATGAAAAAACCAAATAAATTTCGTTAATATAATACATTATCTAGTATTTAATCGAAGGAATTTGCGAAAAAATCATTTTTGACAAAATGGCGGCTTCTCAAAATAAAAGACTCGATTTTGAACGAACATTTAAGCCTTAAATTATTTATAAAATGGAAAATATTTATCGGAGAAAAAAAATCTTCGATTAATTACTAAAAAATCTAGTTAAAAAGGTTGCGTTAAAATTTGAGACTGATCGGTTCAGCCGTTTTGGAGAAATCTTGATCACCGATTTTGAAAACATCGTTTTGAGAAAAACGCGTTTAAAGTTTCAAAAGCGTTTTACATGTGGTAAATTTTGTTTTTTTTTCAACTTACATGGAGTCATCTATTCCAGGGCCATATAATAATCCGTTCGCATCGTTGGCAGCTTCTAATAATTCGATTTGATGCTGTCTGCGAGCCATTCTTCCCTCTCTGGTGCTCTCGTGTGATCTCAGGTCGGAGATCTTGATGCGCTGCGCATCTTCTTTATCTGTATATGAATGCGCATTGGACCCAAGTGAGACGCCCATTGCATTCATGTAATATAAAAGGGCAGCTGTCCCTTCATTGAAGATGCCAGCAGCTATATATGCAGCCATTTTCACCGTTTTTGATCCGGCTGGAAGTACTTTTGGAGAGATCTTCCACACCAGTTGGTTATAGCTTTCATTATTGTTTTGGGTGAAACCACCCACACATCTTTCCAATAATTTTTCATTGCTGAGATCTTCATAAATGGGCCTCAGGGCCTCAGCAACTTCTTGTGGAAATGGCTGATAATCATGCTTATAAACTGATAAGTTATCAGCAGCTGCTGCCCGCTGCCAAGAGCACCATGAGTCCAATCCGATCGGACACTTTGCGTGTTGTTGATTTTCGTCTGTCGAGCAGTAATGATAAAATGTGGCTCAGATTGCATTACTCATATTCTCAACCGAATCACAATTTCTCCTAATTGCTAAGCCATAATAAACTGTCAACTTGTCGATCATTTTTGCTGTCAGCTTGCCTTTTCCACCGAGAGTTTTTTTTTTGATTTTTTTTCCATCCTTTTTTTCCACCGTTTCCACTTTCTTTTTCACACAATTTCGGAGTCGCGTTCCCATTCTCTTCTGTACGTGTCCAATACATTCCTTCTTCACGACTTCTTGATCACCGTATGGGGCAGCTTTCAAAATCCCGGAGTACGTTTTAGAATCACCGTATCCGATGTAATTTCTGTACTGCACTCCGAATTTTTCCACTGAACGCTTGAATAGGTCGATCACTGCATCAACTTCCATTTTTCCAGAAGAACCTGAATGATTACAACTGCAATCATCTTGATGGTTTTCATACCATTGTTGATATTCTTCACTATCAAGTTTGCTTTTCCAAGTTTCGCATTGTTTGCAATAGGCACTTTTCACGAGGATGTCAATTACTTTCCCAGAATAATATCCGATCAATGATGTCACTCCATACAAGGTAGTATATCCTCGCTTTTTCCAAGTTCCATCGCCGGACACGGTAAGCTTTGCAGATTTTTCGTCACCTTGGTGTTCAGCAGTCAAGTCTTTTTCTTCATGGCAAGCATGCTGAAAAAGTTTGTCGGTTGCTGTTTTCACACAGGAATGTATATTCTTCATAATTAAATCGTAGGTGGGCTGTGTTAGGAAAGCGGGCATGTCCATTAATCCACAAAATTTTGCAGCACCTTTTAACCCTAATCCAAGAACTCTCATGACAAACAAAAAACGCCGATTTATCTCATAAGAATGCTCGATAAAAGGACTAGAATTTATGCTACGAGATGGACACTGATCGCACAACAAAACAATTCTAAACCCGAGTCCTCGTTCAGAAGCAGTTTCAAATTTCACATTTCCGTTACAGGTTTTGCACTGCACAAATTCGGAGATGGCCGCGAAAACAGTAATAAAATTCAAAATTCGGTACTCAACGGACGGATCACGCGGCACCAAGATTTCCTCCTGCATTCTTATTTTTTTTGCAGAGGCACTGAAACTGGACTCATCCGTTTCAGCTGTTTTCGGATTGAAAACATTCTTTCGTTTCTTCGCTCTTGACTTGTACACTTTCGTTGATTTTCTAAGTTCTCTGCTAGACTTCATTTTCACGATATTATCGAAGGCACAAGTACACTGACACGACTTTACTGTTAGGCTTCTCTGCTGAGACTGACGACTACTTTTCAAATTTTGGCAACTGAGAAACATACAATAGAAAATGACAAAGGAAAGAGAGTAGGATAGACAAGGAAAGAAGGGACAGCGCCTCAGGTAGACAGCTGGCGCGCCGGTCCCCGACTGTGAGACACGCCTCCCTAACGCGCCTTCGTAAATGTGTCTATAACTTCGAAAATATTCGTCTGATTGACATAAAATTTTGAGTGTGTATGCTCAAATATATGTATATTCAGAAAATACAAAAAAAAACGATTTTTTGAAAATTACAATTGTATGTAAGCCCTTAAGAGCTCGAAGATCCACGAGATCAGTAAATAATATCGATGATGTGTGAGAGACACATCATCGATATTATTTACCATATAGTGACGTCTTGGAAATCTTCGACGTATCGGTTTGTGGAGAGTGTAAGCATTCTGTGCTTGTAACAATTCAACGACGTTGTCACGCGGAATGGACTCTTTTTTAGCAGCACGAATTAAGTTTGTGGCCCCGGCATAGCCAGCTGTGTGTGAAGGGTCGTAATAGAACGTTTCTAGTGACGCCATTAAATATTCAAAGTTTTCCACGATATATGCCCTAAAGGCATTCGCTGTTTCGGTGAAGACCCGCGGCTACTGTTCGGTGTACTCTCAGTAAAACTTGTTGGTGGGGTATCCTCTAGTGGTGATTGTTGCACAGGCGATAGCGATATATTCTCATACAACAAGCTGTGATTTCCAATAAATTCGCGAGGGACACAGACTCGTCGGAGTTCAGCACCAAACTGTGCGCGTCCTATCGCTTTCACAGTTTTTCTAGACCGCATAGCGTCGTTGACAAGGTCTATAATATTGGCGTCTCTTATACGTTCGCCGTTTACACTAACAGCGCCAGCTTTATCCCACACTATACGGTTTCTGACTGCACTGCTGTTAAGAAACTGCATCAATTGCTCGGCTTGTTTTCTATATTCAGCAGGGACACTAGATATAATAGTTTTACCAGCCATCTGTTCGTCTTCTTTTTCTTCTTCTTCGTCAACGTTATCTTTAACGTCATTGGACACGGCAGCCCCTCGGATTTGATTAGTGAAAAATTGATAACGCTGCAAGACTTGTTGGTAGAGTTTCCATTTTTCACGTTCATTCGCGGGAGTTACCGAACGCAGTATCGCGTCCATTTCGGCGTCCAGTCTGCTGAGAATAGTACCAGGCGTTTGTACGGTTGTAGGTTGGGCGAGAGGAAAACCCGTAGAACGTTGCAATTGTTCGACAGCATCTTGCGGCATTAAAACCATTTTCTTGGCGTGTTGCATTTTGTCTTCCGTTATTCACTCGTGAAATAATTTGATAAAACGCTGCCGATGATGGGTAAAAGAAGTGGCAACAAGAAGTGGCCTCCGCCCTTTTGCACAATTAAACGTTTTTTCGTTTTCCAACCTCCTTTACTCTGACCAAGACGACTCAACATGTTCTTATCTTTCTACAAGCACAGCTTCTCGTTCCTTTTTAAAGGAACAGCTCCGTGAAGAGTATTCAAAGCACATTCAGAGATACATCTAACTGCACTTTTATCAATGGAACGCTGCACCGCCGTACGTTGTTGTTTATCTAAATGGCACAAAGCGTGTAGCAAAATTATATTTTTCTTCTCGATTGAAGCTGAGGCTGATGTTGACGGTGCCATTACACAAATGCAAATGATAAATGCGCGTTTCGTAAACTGATATTTATACTCACTCTGTTAGCGTGCACCGCTGTCTCGCTTTGGAATGTAAACGTAATTGTGCGGATCGTCGGGGAATATGCGCGTGCGAAAGCGAAAATTATCGGGTGTCGACTGTTTAAGGTCCAACAGTAAGTACCCATGCGGTTTTGACGTTGCATCGGAGTACGCTTCTTGTAAAAACTTTGGATCCTCGGGATACACTTGACGCGCAAGATGGGAAATTTGTGGCCGGTCGCGTGGATTTTTGAAAGCTACAATATAATTTGTATTGAGAGAAATATCGCGTTGCCCGTGACCCTGATGGAATATATTTTGTGAAATAAAAATGACGCTGATATTCTTATGATGACTGCCCTTTGTGAACGGGTCAGCGATTGTATCATTTGAAGACTCTCGCATTAAATCATCAATTATTAAAAGTTTAGGTCGCGGGTCACTAGCAAAATCTGAATTTTGTGGCAATCCCTCCAAAAATTCTACATTTTTGCCGTACTCTTTATACCCATCTTGCCACTCTGAATAATAAAATAGAATGCGCGCAAACTCTACATTAGCCATATGCGATAAATATTTTTAAAACTTTTTTACAAAACATGTTTTTCCACAACCGGTTGGACCACCGATCATCGAGGTCCATGGATGTTTCTCGATGATGCATCTCGAATAATGAGTATAAAAATGTGTAAACTTACTAATATACGCTGATGAAGTGTACTTTGATACAACACCATAGGCTTGCACCTCCGCCGCCGCCGCCGCCGCCGCCGCCGCCGCGCGCCCGGTCGCGGGAGTACATACCAAGAAGCTTCTTCGGTATGTACTGCGGGATCTACACTGTGAATAAGCTTTTTTCACAGTGTGGAAACTAAGCTAATACACCGCGGGTATACATGCAAATAAGCTTATGGCATGTCAGTTGGGAAGGAGTGGTTATTAAAGAAAATGACACAGTATTTACGGTGAAAATTAAGAAATCGTTTATTGTAAAAACACAATGAAAAAATGTTTATTCATATCGACGCTGAATATCTCTCTATATTATAAAAAGATCTCGCCGCCGCCGCCGCCGCCGCCGTGTCAAGAATAGAGGGGGGGTCAGCTTCACCAAACCGCACGGTGAAGGTGACCTGGGAAGGAACTTCGGATGATTTTTTCTAAGTCCTTCAAGGGGCCCTTGGGCCTGAATTTTTCTAAGTCCTCCAAGGGGCCCTGGGGCCTGAATTTTTCTAAGTCCTCCAAGGGGCCCTGGGGCCTGAATTTTTCTAAGTCCCTTAAGGCCCCCTATTCTGGGTATTATAAAATACTCAGATATATTATCTGTATATTATAAAAAGATCTCGCCGCCGCAGCCGCCACCGTGTCAAGAATCGAGGCCGGTCAGCATCCGGGGGAGGGGGGGGTCAGCATGCCCCAGTTGTTGACCCCCGCCGGGGTGGTCGAGACTGGCCGGGGTCAAATGACACACCCAGGCCTGATTTTTATCTAAGACCCTCAAGGGATTTGGGCTGTTTTTGTCTGTCCCTCAAGGGGCTGTTTTTTTTTCTAAGTCCCCCAAGGGACTTGGCGGGCCTATGTTTTTGGAAAAGCACTAAGAAAAATCTGGTATTTCGGAGTCTATGTTTTTGAAAAAGGCAATGGAAAGATCCGCGCTTGGCGGCCTATGTTTTTGGAAAAGGACTTAGAAAAATCAGGCCTTGGGTGATTTATGGTTTTGAAAATGAGAAACGGATATGTGAGCGCGCGAACGAGGGATAGGGGATCTGAGGAACGGAAGTTGGGTCCCGATGGATATGGATGCTGAGCGATGGGAGGGACGTCCCGAGTTATAGGGATGTGGGTCCCGTGATCGGTAGGATTAAATTATGTAGGGTTAAGTTAGGTATGGTTAAGGTAGATAGAATTAAGTTAGGTAGGGTTAAGTTAGATAGAATTAAGTTAGGTAGCGTCAAGTTAGGTAGGGTCAAGTTACATATTGTTAAGTTAGGTAGGGTTAAGTTAGGTAGGGTTAAGTTAGGTAGGGTTAAGTTAGGTAGGGTTAAGTTTGGTAGGGTTAAGTTTGGTAGGGTTAAGTTAAGTAGGGATAAGTTAGATAGGGGTAAGTTAGGTAGAGTTAAGTTAGGTAGGGTTAAGTTAATCAGGTTTACGGCGTCAAGGGGGGGAGCGCGCGAAGCGCGCAGGGGGCGCAGCCCCCAAATCTCTCTATATTATCATAAAAAGATCTCGCCGTCGCCGTGTCAAGAATCGAGGGGTGGTCAGCAACCGGGGGGGGGGGGGGGGGGTCAGCATGCCCCAGTTCCTGCCCCCCCCCCGCCCCGGGGTGGTCCATAGTAACCGTTTCCATGGCAACCATTGCCATAGTAACCGTTTCCATGGCACCCATTGCCATAGTAACCGTTTCCATGGCAACCATTGCCATAGTAACCGTTTTCATGGCAACTATTGCCATAGTAACCGTTTCCTTGGCAACTATTGCCATAGTAACCGTTTCCTTGGCAACCATTTCCATAGCAATCGTTTCCATGGCAACCGTTACCATGGCAACCATTGCCTTAGCAACCGTTACCATGGCAACCATTGCCTTAGCAACCGTTACCATGGCAACCATTGCCTTAGCAACCGTTACCATGGCAACCATTGCCTTAGCAACCGTTACCATGGCAACCATTGCCTTAGCAACCGTTACCATGGCAACCATTGCCTTAGCAACCGTTACCATGGCAACAATTGCCTTAGCAACCGTTACCATGGCAACCATTGCCATGGCAACGATTCCATTGCATTTTCAACGAGTGGTATCAAGTTGGCCATGGAATTTTCAGCGAGTGGTACCAAGTTGGCGATAGCATTTTCAGCGAGTGGTATCAAGTTGGCCATGGAATTTTCAGCGAGAGGTATCAAGTTGGACATGGACTTTTCAGCGAGTGGTATCAAGTAGGCCATGGAATTTCCAGTGAGTGGTATCATATTTCGCGAGGGTTAGTTTGAACACGCGGACCTATCGGTGCTATGAAACATTGATCATTGTGTGGGCGTTTTCTTTTGCATATTTTACAATAAAACGTCCCACACACGTGCTCACGTTCATATTGCCTATAAACTTGCTTGGAGCAAGTTGCGCAAACGCTGAGGTTATCGCACAAAGACGATCGAGGTAAGTGAGAACCAAGACTTTTGTGGTGCGCAAAACAATCCGGACCTCTAAAAAAGCGTCCGCAGTAATCACATTTGACTTTCTCCAAAGCTTCATCGCACGGTGAAAACTTTGTGCAGTAGGAACATATCACGGAGCACTTGTGAGCAACCGCGTCATTGTACGCTTTGCCACACGGGGCACAAAAGAAATTAAACCCTGCAGCGGCGGTGAGGTCTTTGATTAAAT
Organism: Pimpla rufipes; assembly: GCA_963932165.1. Classification (NCBI taxonomy): domain Eukaryota; kingdom Metazoa; phylum Arthropoda; class Insecta; order Hymenoptera; family Ichneumonidae; genus Pimpla; species Pimpla rufipes. The sequence continues at coordinate 4,553,548 of OZ010639.1, forward strand.
TGAAATGCCTCGTGTCTCTATAATGCAATAGATTAATGCGATGCTTGATTTGAAAACCCGCGGTCGTGACTCTATCTGCACCGTCGAAAATAGCGGGCACACCTGTACCGAAAGTCTCAAACTCAAACACGCCGAGACAAACACCATCGCTAGCGAGATATTCCTGAAGCACATTTATTTCGGCTAATCCGCATCCTCCTTGCGGAACACACAAGCCGCGGCAAGAGTACGATTTCCGGGGCGCCGAGATTTGATGGTGGTTTCTTGTAATACTTTTCGCGGGGAGAAAAAAAAGTTCCTATAGACTATTGTCCTAACTCCTTTAGTTTCCGAGATATTTAATTTTTTATATGTAATATATATCGTAAAAAAAGGGTAGTATAACGATTTCCGAAGGCCAGGATTTGACTGCAGATTTAGCATTTTTTGACCAAACCATAGTTTATTCACGGCGGGCTTTTCCCCTATTCCGTTCCGTTAACAAAAAAAAGTACTAAAGCGGAAATTTTCTGCTTGAGTAATGAAATTTTCTAAAAAAAAATTCTAAAAAAAGTACTAAAGCGGAAATGTTCTGCTGCAGCAAAGAAAAAAAATACTAAAGTGGACATTTTCTGCTTTAGTTAATCGTTTTTCTAAAAAAAAAAATACTAAAGCGGAAATTTTCTGCTTTAGTAAAGAAATTTTCATAAAAAAAAGTACTAAAGCGGAAATTTTCTGCTTTAAAAGAAAAATTTTTGAAGAAATTAAAAAAAAGTACTAAAGCGGAAGTTTTATGCTTTAGTACTTTTTTATTTAGAAAATGTCTTTATTAAAGAAGAAAATTTAGGTTTTAGTACTTTCTTTTTTAACGGAACGGAATAGAGGGAAAGCCCACCGTGAATAAACTATGGTTTTGTTCAACAATGCTAAATCCGCAGTCAAATCCTGGCCTTCGGAAATCGTTATACTACCCATTTGTTACGCTATGTTTAAATCTTAAAAATTAAATATCTCGGAAACTAAAGGAGTTAGGACAATAGTCTACAGGAACTTTTTTGCTCCCCGCGAAAAGTACTACAAGAAACCACCATCAAATCTCGGCGCCCCGGAAATCGTACTCTCCCCCAAGCCGCTAGCAGCTTTTAAGCGCCCAGCTGCCTCAGTCTGGGTGGCCGAGTTGCGTCACGAAATATTACGCCACTGTACTTGCAACGCGCCCTTCCGCAATTCACCGCGTGTTGCATGAATGAGCCCTTCAGCAATCGCTCGCAAAAGACACAAATTGTCGTGATTTTCTATATGGCAGATGGATTTTTTGGAAAAATCCACGTTTGTTAATACGGTCGCGCCGCCTCTGCCACCGATAGGCATTTCTACTACTGTCACCGCGATGCTAAAAGAATCACTGATTCGAAAACCCTCCGAGCTCTGGGCAACCGAGCCTATTAAAATAAATAAATCCTCAGATCGAAACTGATGTACGAATCTGAAAGACAAGCCTGCTGGTCCTCTATTAAACGCGCCGGATTGAAACTCAACGCCTATTTTATCGTTCTCGTCGCACGCACTGACGAGCACTTCGTATAATTCATCGAGAGCTTCCTCTAGTCATTTGATTGGGTCGGCTCCTTCAGATGGTTCACAAATTCTTATATCTAATTCTACACCGGTAGATCTAAACCGCGAAAAATATCGCCGACTTTCGCTCAATATATTTAGTTTTGATGGACCTTTCCGAAGAGGTCCTTCCGCGTCGAACTCTGCAGGTTCCGATGCCTGACGTTTCCTGGAGCCTCACGTCTGCAGCCTTTGCGTGCACGAAGGTCCCGCTGTCACCTCGTCCATTGTCACAACACCGTCACCAACAATCTCACTGTCCAACAAAACTTCACACATAGTCTTCTCACTATCAACCACTGGCTCGGTTGCGTAGTGACCTCTCCCTGAGAGGCATCGAGGACCTCTTCTTCTTCTGCCGGCTCGTCGAGGGATAGATTTGTCACCGAATCCATGGTGAACTCCATGAGTTCGTCAATAGCCGCGTCCCACGCGCCGATTCCTGAAACTGAAAATAACATGAAATTATTAATATTAGTTATTGGACTGTACAAAAAATAAAAATAAAAATGTAGAATACTTACTGTCTATCGAGCTCAAATCGAAGCCTGGTGAATCCTCGTTGAGTGTACTATGGAGGCTCTTCGCCATCACCCCCGATGGAGGCGTGTACCAAGATTCTGAAAAAGAAAAAAAACATAATTAGTATACATATAAACAGTTAAGATAAAAACACGTATCTACGCTTCTTACCATCCGATTTTTCTACGCTTGCAGCGTACTCTGCCTGCGTAAGCGCTGCAGGCTCCGCTTCGCACCTAGGCGTTGGCGTTGGCTCCTCCAAGGGCACAGCAGCCTTGGTTTTTTTCCCTCGGTTTGACCCACAGGGCATCATCCACGACTCTAAGAACCTCGGAATGCTTTAAGACTTGAAAAATAATAATACATTTTTTTATTTTTCAAATATATTAACAGAATTTTAAAAAAATGTACGGCTTCTACTTACATTTAGCCTTATCGTAAAGCTCCTTCACTTCGGCCTCAGCGTTTGTATATTTTAACTCCTTCGACTCGGAATCGAAGGCCGCTGCTTCTGCTGCTTCGTGCTTCGCTACAGCTGCACGCTCCACAATACACCACGCGATTTCCAGAAAATCACAGTTCTTAGCGAACGCATCGCGCTTCACAAACTTGAATATAGCTTCCGTTGGGAAGCCTTCTAACACATATCTCAAACATTTATTGAGATTCACCCGCGGAAGATTTTTTATTTTAGCGTACGAACACGTACGCAAACGCGCTTCACTATCGACGGTCCATCCGTAGGTTGTAAAGCCCTCACACAGCAAAAGCTGTATCACTTCACATACTTCCGATATCGGCGAAACGGCCGTCATTTTCAAAATATCACGCGTACGAACGAACAAAATTGCTGCAGCACTTTCGCACTACAAGCGTTAACACGAAATATGATTTTTTCCGTGAAAACTCAAGATATATATGAGAACTACCCATACCAGCGACCCCTACCCGTTGCATTCTAGCTGACTAATCGTGTTTCTTCTTGCTTCTTAATCTTCGGAAATTCCAAATAACCCTATCTCGCAGTGAGACAACCGCGACCCCAGTAGTACCGTTAGAAAAAATGGTCACGCTCGCCCTTAGTTTTATTACCCCCCTACGCCCGACGCTTTACCACGTCTGACGCTTAATCTCTTTGGCGACGTACCTTGATACTGTTACGTCAAAAGTGTCGTGGATTTTACTCGAGCGACAATTTTACACGTATTAGTGCGGTTCAGCGTGATTTACCCGTGCTCTGGTCAAGAAGGAAGGCTCCTCCCTATACCACATCTGACGAAGTACACTAAACGCGCAAGCTCTGTTTCGAGTCTAACCTTTCGGAAAATTACTCGGGGACGAGCTGCGAATGCTTCTCTAAAGGGAATTTGACTGAGGTCTGAGATGATGATGATGTGATGATGGCTCGAGACAATGCGCGTACTAAATTTCACCGATATAATTAAAAATGTCACTTACCCTTTTTGTATTGAACTGGATGCTGATGCTGCAGATGGGAAGGACACGATCGTAAAGAAACTGTGACACTGAATTTAAGAATGCGACCGTCGAATTTTATTCGTAAAACGACGAAATTAAATAAACCGATTTTTCTCAACAAAGGATGGTAACATGTAATTAATCGTGATGATGTTCACAAATATCGGCACCTCGTGGTGTAACAAAATTCAGAGTTCGGATGTACAAGTTTCTCAAAATACGAAGCGTGCGAAATTATAAAATAAAATACAAAATTAGTCGAAGCTCGAAAATACAAAAACTGTAGAATCTTAGTCAATTCTATAAACTCTTAAGTCCCCGTTTAGGACAAAGGTTCGAATTACGAGAAATGAAAATCTTAGCGAAGAACGGAATGGATCTAAGTCCGCAGACGGATTAAAAGTCGATGATGATGGGAACTCGACATTTTCTAAGTCCGCGATACGATTTAAATTCGGAGCTGATTTTTTTCTAAGTCCGCGGTCGATTTAAATGCTTTTTTTTTTCTAAGTCCGCGGTCGATTTAAATGATTTTTTCTAAGTCCGCGGTCGGACAGAAATTCGTCGTTAATTCGATTTTAAAGTTTCAGTCTGTGCTCGGGCAGAGATTCGGTGTGGGCAGATATAATTTTCGGGCGCACTGTATACTTGTCGATACCTTTTTGTCTTTTTATATGATTGGGTCCTTTGTCTTTTGATTGAGCGATGGTAGGGGTAGTGTCCACGTGATCTTCGACTCCCTATCTCATGCTAGAGGAGGACACCGCACTTTCCAGGTCGCGCGTGGCTCGCGCGTGGCTCCCGGCCCCCGCGCCTGTCCCTTGCCCTGGCTCCACATTTACGACTTCCTCTTTCGTCAATGTCTTCTCGATGTTTCGACCAGGTGTTCACGATTTTCGTTGGAACGATTTAGTTGCTGCCTTATTTGGACCTCTTCGCTTATAAGTTTTATAAGTTTGCTATAGAATACATTATCTGAGTCCTTGCCGTGTTTTTAAGTGGTTTCGCGGGCGACAAGAATGAATTCTTAACAAGATCGCGTTGACCCGGATTTGAATTTACAGACTGTAATTCTCGAATTTGTTGTTGAAAGTTCATCTTCGCTTGTCGTTGCTAATACGCGTTGTTATAAATTTTGTATAAAATTGCAGCTCCATATTCTCGCGGGGCCGCATCTTAACTTTCTTAATTATTCAAGATTATGCGACGTCATCTGTATCTAACTGTGTAAATCCCAATTTTATAAACTGTTAAACCTTCCACCATTTTGTTTATATTAACAAGTATCCTACCGAATGTTATAATTTTCAAAAGTTATTCATATCTAGGTGTACGGATCCCGATTTTATAAACTATTAATCCTTTTACCATTTTCTTATGTTAACAAATTATCCTACCGAATGTTATAACTTTTAAAAGTTATCCGTATTTAAATGTATGAATTCTAATTTTATAAACTATTAATCCTTTTACCATTTTCTTATGTTAACAAATTATCCTACCGAATGTTATAACTTTTAAAAGTTATCCGTATTTAAATGTATGAATCCTAATTTTATAAACTATTAATCCTTTTACCATTTTCTTATGTTAACAAATTATCCTAACGAATGTTATAACCTTTAAAAGTTATCCGTATTTAAATGTATCAATCCCGTTTTTATAAACTATTAATCCTTTTACCATTTTCTTATGTTAACAAATTATCCTAACGAATGTTATAACTTTTAAAAGTTATACGTATTTAAATGTATGAATCCCGATTTTATAAACTATTAATCCTTTTACCATTTTCTTATGTTAACAAACTATCATGGTGAGTTATATAATTCTTAACAGTTGTTCATGGACAATTTAGTCGTTTTTGCCTCCTTATCTTACGGGCCTCCGTCTTTTGAGTTCCAAAGGTTCCTTGAGACATTGATTATTTCGTCTTGTTGCGTTCTCCTATTCTTCAATCTGTGCATTTACAGGGGTCTTCAAGAAAAGCGGAAGAATAGGTTTAGTTATCTGGCCAGACTATAACTCCATTACGCACAAATCATGATTTCCGAGACGAAAAATGAAACAACGATTTTGGTGGAACGTAGGACATTCACCCGGTGTTCTCATAATCTTCTAGCTATCAGGGCTAAGTAAATTTCTTTTATTTCCCTTTTTTGTAACCACAGGCGGGTTCGGCTGCAACAAGTGATCGAGGATCGTTAAGAGGCGTGGTAACGCAAGGCCAGCGGCTGACGGTCGATAACCGACCCGCCCAGTTGCCTCTAGTTTCGTCTATCGCCGCTCGCTCGAGTGGCGTAGGTGACTTTTTCTAGAGAGCTTAGTGTTTTGAAAAATCGGGCCCTGTTGTACCATCAACCGCACTCTTTTACCTCGACTGACCCAGCGCTATCTGTTAACAGATATTGTAGTTTCCGGGGCCTGCAGGGACCGTTGCTCGTATAATTGTTTACCGAATGCCCCCTTTCGCCAGAAGTCTCGAAACCCATGACTGAACTAAGAGTTCGTTTGTGCGAATAGCGCGAAGTTACGGCCTGACGTAACAATACTACCCTTAGCGGCGCGTCAAAGGATTATAGTAGAAAGTATATTGCACTTTTTCAAGACGCTCGACTCGGAGCGGCAATCTGTAAACCTACCATACTGAGTATTTATGACTACTCAGTATGGTAAACGATGTTGGAATAAGATATTGTCACTTACAGCAGAAAAAAAGCGTTCGGTAAAATTCTTGGTTCTTCAATATTGTACAGCTGCCTCATTTTATTTTGCACCGCTTTCTAAACCTTCTGAAAAAAAAATCCAACGTTATTTATGACCAAAGCGTTGTAAATACGAAGAAGATATTTTCACTTACAAAAAAAATCTTTGTCTTCGAAAAATCTTTAGACCCCTGAACACTGCGTGACGCCGCTTCACGACACGGGCGTCTGGACGGGCCTTCCTTAATTTTTTTCGCTCATTTTTTTCGACTTCTTCGAATACCCTTTCCGTAACAGGACTTGAGAGTTTCTCTTTTACCTCCCACACTACCGGCAGCCACGCCTTCATCCCTTCTTATTTTTACAAAATCGTGCGAAACGCAATGAATATAAGTAGCCGGCGGAAACTCAAACGAGCATTCCACCAGAACTACTTCAACATTTTTCTTCGTGCAGCTCCAGAAAAACGAAGTAAACATGCTGTACGACAACACCAACAACTACGCTGCTTCATCATCAGCCAAGCGGCCCCGTGAGGAGGAGGAGGAGGAGGGTGTAAATCCAAACGGCTCGACCTCTCAAACATCTACATTGCTGGACAGCACTACATACAATCTCAACAATTCGCAAACAAAAAAATTACTGTCGGGTTGAGACTCACGGGTGACCGGGAATACGCTGTCCCTGCAATAAAATTCCATGGCCGGGACTCCACGGGAATCATTATGACGGCGGAAGAATGGAGCACTTTCAAATACGAAATACTCATCATCGATGCCTGGTTCGACGAAGATTTAAATCTCCTTGATATGACCGTGAAACCTTTCGGTCGTCAAAAAATAAAATGTACAACGGCGTACAAGAAGAAGGCAATTATACTGGAGTATATTCACAAAACGAAAATCGAAGAAGTGGATGCCTCACCTCGGCCAAGAAACCAAGGAAATCATACTCTTCAGCTATTACAATGCAGAAGTCATCCTACGAGGGACTTAAAAATCTCGTACCCTGTATCGATCATCATCTGGATAGCATCAGATTTCACACGAATTATATCGACATGTGTATGAGTACACTTGAAGATATCGCACGCACTGCCGCTCGAGAAGAGTCCTGGGATATTTCGAAATGCGCAAAGAACAATTTCCGCGTCGTAGCGCTGCAATACGGAAACTTCGGCCCAGCATCCGAACAAATGGAGGGTGCAGGATGGATGACTTGGGAGATAGAGGAAGGCGAAAGCACTAGAAGAAAAAGTGCAATTCTCAAAGAATTAATCTGCCTACACTTTGATTATGTATATCGTAAAATAGTAGCAGCAATAACGGTGTAATAGTTTTGTAAAATTGTTTGTTTCATTTCTACAATTTTCTACACTTATTAGCTCGAGAATAAATACTTAAAAATATGTATGCAAAATATGTACGATTAGATTTAAGAATAAATGGAAATATTAATTTGAAACTAATTTTTTTTTCCTACCTGCGATGCTAAAATGTAATAGACGCGATGGACGAGCGTTAAGCCATAAACCGTGACTCAGTGCCGCGCTTACCGGCCTGACTGCGTGTGCGTGGCTGGGTCATCAGCGTGAAAAAAAGGACTCGCGTCCGACCTAACTACCCTGATTCCACAAAAGTACACGTACATTTCCATAAAATTTAAAAATAGTATAGCTGGTGAGAACACCCGAGTCTATTCAGAAAAATTCTACAAACGCTTAATAAGGCGATTACCTTGAAATAAGAAAATTATTAATAATTATAAGTGTTACTTACTGGCTACTCTTCCATCTTTTTATTATTGATTTATTAATACATTTGTCCTTCTGCTATTCCCGGATTCCAGTCCCAGTTCAATACCCTCTGTAAATCATCCGATGCGGAGTCTTCGACCGCATCGGCTGTTCACCTGCAATCGTCAGCATTTTTGGGCTTGACGACAACCGCCTGTTACTCCCCCACCTTGCACCCACCTAAGCCTTCCTGACTATCTTCATCAAATCCATTAATCAGTCTTCAATCAACCTTCAATCAATTATGTCTTAAATATATTAAAATCGTTTAGATTTAGAGTTTCAGTTTAAGTTCAATAGTATAATTGTTAATTGCCATAACCGGTAGCATATAAGAAGTCCTATCCCGATTTATCGTGTTTGTAACATCGTTAAGTTCGGTCATTTAATTAATATAATTAACTCGCGAGACAATTCAAAATCTTGATTTTAATCATTAATCGAACAACGTACCCCAAAATAAACATTTAAATTACGTTTCGTTAGCTCGGTTCGTAACAATAAGGAAAATATGCTTGGTGGCCACAAGTATATTCAATTTTGTAACCCTAGGTTTAAATAATAATTAATATGTACACTTAGATTTAAGAATAAAATACATATTTCAATTTAAACATTTCAACGTTACTTTCCATCCGTAACCCTGTGTAGAAACACTCCCAACTGATTATCGCGGCAACATTTTTTTGTTGTTTTTTTTTTGTTTTCTTATTACTGAATTAAAAATGTTAAAAAAATGCAAGTTTGGTGGGTGGTGGGTGGGGGTGGGTGGTGGGAGGGGTGGGTGGTGGGTGGTAGGTGGACGGAAGTGGGTGGGTGGTGGATGGTAGGTGGACGGAAGTGGGTGGTGGCGCGCCGCTGGGGTGGATCGCCTGAGGTGCGGGGGTACGAAGCTATACGGGCCTCACGGGCCCCGTACTCCGATAGAGAGAGAGAGGGAGCGAGCGATCGTCTGTCTCTCTCTTTGGCACAAACGCCCCGAGCCATCGGAGCAGCGCCTCCTAGCGGCAAAATGCCCCCTCCAGACTTTGGACCAACGTCGAGCGGCGACGGGTCGTTTGTCTCTCTCTTGGTACAAACGCCACGAGCCACCGGAGCAGCGCCGCCTAGCGGCAAAATGACCCACGGGAGTTTGGCACAAACGCCAAGTACTCTACTTTCGTTGATTTATTAAGTTCGTTACCTCGTTCTCTCGGGTTTGTCGCTTTCTATTATGGTCAATTAGTGTAAGAATTTCCGGTATTTGATTAATAAACCGACCGATTTTTCCGATTAATTACGTTGAGTTTTCGCCGTTATTCAGTGCCACTAAGGATCCACGCCCTCTCTTCACAACCTAGCACACTGAGCGACCCCGAGATTCCGTGAATAGCTTCTCCGAGTCTGTCGCCGCTTAGTTTAGTTCCGTTTCCGTTTTGAGCTATGGCGGTTTGCCGATTCCACCCGCGTGATTAAATAAAAATTGGCTGGCGCCCACCGGCATTAGGCGACGGGCGAGGAGGGCGCGTGAAGGTTGCGCGGAACTAATTTCCATGCTCACAAGTTTTCAACTACCGGAGCCTGACATCGTGCAAATTGCAAAACTGAGCCAATCTACATTTGCACATTCGATCGAGCCAAGGTTCTGCGATTTCGAACCCTAGTGGATTCTCCAGTTTGTATTCCGAATTAGCTGTTCCTGCAGTTAATGCTGCATTGCAAATGCTGGACGTGTCTCCGATTCCAAGGAAGAAGTTGACAAAAAGTTGCTGGGTGGAGGATAAATTAGATCGCACAAGTGATGTTATGAAGCGAACCTTGGGAGTTCCAAATGTGCCGGATACACGTAGTGATGAGTTTGGTTACACTCGAATGACATCTCTGCTCAAAGAGAAATACCATTCTCTGTCCGTTACTGATGCAGAAAGAATTAGGGGTGTGCACGAGCTCGTTCGAACACGCTCGATGCATGCCCGTGAAGCTCGGCAACTGATCGAGCTTTGCACGAGCAAGGCGGCTGCATCGAACAATCCGAGCCGCTCGACCTACTCGAGCCGCTCGGGCTACTCGAGCCCGGCGGCCGCTAGAGCTACTCGGGCCGTTCGAGCTGCTCGATCCCGGCGGCCGCTCGAGCTACTCGGCCCGTTCGAGCTGCTCGAGCTACTCGGACCGTTCGAGCTGCTCGAGCCCACCGAGGCTCGAGCCGCCCGAGAGGATCGAGCGGCTCGAGCGGCCGACGCAGTTCGAAGCGGCTCGAGCGGCGGACGCAGCTCGAGCATGCAAATGACTCGAGCAGGTTCGATGAGTTACAATTATTATTATGCTTAATTCATTTTTTCAGTACCTTTCCGAGTACAGTACCGAGTAGTTGTCGGCGCAACCAGAGTTGGGGACAATGCATAATTTTTTTTATGCATCACCGTTTTTTTAACCCATTATTTAAAAAATGGATAGTGGAATTCGAATCCACCACACATTACTTTGTTAATGAGTAATGGAGCAGAGATCGAGCACACATTATTATTTTAATGGAGCAGGAATTCATCACCCATTACTATCTAAATATGTATATATTTCGATGTCCAGGTTGGTTTCCCCACAGTTTTCGATGTCCAGGTTGTATCCCCATAGTTTTCGATGTCCAGGTTGATTTCTCCATAGTTTTCGATGTCCAGGTTGGGTTCCCCATAGTTTTACATGTCCACGTTGGTTTCTCCATAGTTTTCGATGTCCAGTTTGATTTCCCCATAGTTTTCAATGTCGAGGTTGATTTCCCCATAGTTTTCGATATCCAGGTTGATGTTTCCATTGTTTTCGATGTCCAAGTTGATGTTTCCATTGTTTTCGATGTCCAGGTTGATTTCTCCATAGTTTTCGATGTCCAGGTTGATTTCTCCATAGTTTTCGATGTCCAGGTTGATTTCTCCATAGTTTTTGATGTCCAGGTTGATTACTCCATTCTTTCGAAGGCCAAAATCAACCTGGACATCGAAAACTATGGAGAAATCAACCTGGACATCGAAAACTGTGGAGAAATGAATCTGGACATCGTAAACAATGGAAACATCATTCTGGACATCGAAAACTATGGGGAAACCAACCTGGATCTCGAAAACTATGGAGAAGTCAACCTGGACATCGAAAACTATGGAGAAATCAACATAGACATCGAAAACAATGGAAACATCAACCTGGACATCGAAAACTATGGGGAAAGCAACCTGGACATCGAAAACTATGGAAACCAACCTGGACATCGAAATATATACATATTTAAAAAATAATGTGTGATGAATTCCTGCTACAGTATAAAATAATGTGTGCTGGATCTCTGCTCCATTATCCATTAAAAAGTAATGGTTACTGGCACTCTGTTCCAATAAAAATTTTGAAAATAATGGGTGATGGCTCTATTATTCATTAAAAAAGTAATGTGTAGAGGATTCCAATTCCATTATCCATTTTTTCATATTAAATAATGCATTATTTTGACATTAAAAATTTCACAATCCTTACCGCAACCTGCGCGACTCGAGCGATCCGAGCAGCTGTCTGCGCAACCTACGCGGCTCGAGCCTCCCGCGAGGCTCGAGCCGCCCGCGAGGCTCGAGCTTACGTCGAAGCTCGAGCGGCCCGCGAGGCGCGAGAGGCTCGAGCGGCTCGAGCATCCAAATGACTCGAGCTTATGTCGAAGCTCGACATAGTACCGAGCCACATCGAGCTGACTCGAGCAGGCTCGATCAGCAACGAGCCGAGTCGAACGGCGAGCTGTTCGAGTCCAGTCGAGCTTCTGCACATCCCTAGAAAGAATTCAAATATGAATACTTGTATTGAATACGTGGAGCAACGTGAAGGTTTTCGAAGAGTTCGAAACGACGCTATACATGGTCAAATAAGCAAGAAAACTCTTAAAAGATAAAGGGATTCTGGCGACACCTAATGCGAGTCTTGGTAAGAGTGGTCAAATCTCAGTTATCTATCTAATGCATTCTGAGGAAAAAATAACTCTCATTGATTCTCTTTTAGGAAATCCTTTGTCTGAAACTATCACTTCTAAAGTTGTCGAATTTTACGAGGACGATCAAGTTTCTACCACCTTGCCGGGAATAAAGGATTTTATTTCTGTCCGTGATAAAAACGGTCAGAAAGTTTATCGATAAAAAAATTAATACTCTGCAATCTTAAAGAATTGTATGTACATTTCAAGGCGGAAAATCCGGATATATGCGTCGGATTTTCTTCATTTGCGTCGTGCGTCGTGACAATAAGGAACGTGCTGCCCAGCGTATTCGACGAAAACGATATTGAAAATGTGTCGTATGCACAGTGGGTCTTGAAAGCTCGGGCTACACTTGAAACGCATATGACATGCGCTAACGAATTTGACGAGTTTTGTGACAGAGCAAAAAAGTTGCTGCAGCATCATTTTATTGCCAAACAGCAATCGCAGTATTTGAAATACCGGAGAGAAAACTTGACTAATGGTGAATGTCTCGTAATATGCGATTTCGCAGAAATCGCATATTACGAGAAATTTTTAAAAGCATATGCTTTTATTGCACAAGATGCTGCGCCGGGGTTCCATTGAAACAACGACCAGGTCACCATTTACCTGGTAGTCATTTATTATAAAGAAGGAGTATCCCATAAAAGTGCTGTAATAATTTACGACTTCTCCACCACGATGCTATCGCTGTGTACGTTTTTACGAAAATCACAGTTGAATTCATTGAAACGGAAATAACTTGATCGCCGAAGAGTATCATCTACTTCTCAGACGAGGCACCACAACAATTTAAAAATGTTCAGTACTTCATCAATTTGTATAATCACGAAGATGATTTCGGAGTACCTGCAGAATGGCACTTTTTCGCAACTGCTCATGGCAAAGGGCCGTGCGATCGAGTTGGCGGTACCCTGAAGAGATTGCTTGCCCGAGCGAGCTTGCGTCTACCTGCAGATCAGCAGATACTCACTCCGCAAGACGTATACCGTTGGGTGTGTTCGTCTGTTTCTGTGCAGCCCATAAACAAGGCGTTTTCGACAACTGAGGACTACGATGTCGCGAAAGAAACTTTGAAAATGAGGTTTGAAAACGCTAAACCGATTCCAAACACTCAGAAACAGCATTGTTTAATACCCACGGCCGAAGGAATGGTCACAAAGGTGTACTCGGCCGCTGAAGACTGCGAGTTGCACAAAATTACGAAAAAAAACGTTCCTCGTGAAGTACATTGTATTGCTGTATTACAAGCAGCGTTGTGAAATTTTTAATGTAAAAATAATGCATTATTTAATTTAAAAAAATGGGTAATGGAATTCGAATCCACTACACATTACTTTTTTAATGAGTAATGGAGCAGAGATCCATCACCCATTATTTTTAAAAATTTTAATGGAACAGAGATCCAGCAACCACTACTTTTTTAATGTTTAATGGGACACAGATCCAGCACACATTTTTTGTATGTTTAATGGAGCAGCGATGCAGATCCCATTACTTTTATAATGTTTAATGGAACAGAGATCCAGCACCCATTTTTTATGTTTAATGGAGCAGCGAGGCGGTGCCCATTACTTTTTTAAATATTTAATGGAACAGAGATCCAGCACTCATTATTTTTTAAATTTTTAATGGAGTAGTGATACAGCTGCCATTACTTTTTTAATTGATAATGGAGCAGAGATCTAGCACACATTATTTTTTTAATGGAGCAGTAATTCATCACCCATTACTTTTTAAATATATATATATTTCGATGTGCTGGTTGGTTCCCCCATAGTTTTCGATGCCCAAGTTGGTATCTCCATAGTTTTCGATGTCCAGGTTGATTTTCCCATACTTTTCGATGTCCAGGTTGGTTTCCCCATAATTTTCGATGTCCAGGTTGATATCTCCATAGTTTTCGATGCCCAGGTTGATTTCTCCATAGTTCTTTATGTCCAGGTTGGTTTCCCCATAGTCTTCGATATCCAGATTGGTTTCCCCATGGTTTTCGATGTCCAGGTTGATTTCTCCATAGTTTTCGATGTCCAGGTTGGTTTCCTGATAGTTTTCGATGTCCAGGTTGGTTTCCTGATAGTTTTCGATGTCCAGATTGGTTTCCCCATGGTTTTCGATGCCCAGGTTGATTTCTCCATAGTTTTCGATGTCCAGGTTGGTTTCCCCATGGTTTTCGATGTCCAGGTTGATTTATCCATAGTTTTTGATGTCCAGGTTGATTTCTCAATAGTTTTCAATGTCCAGGTTCGTTCCCCCATGGTTTTCGAGGTCCAGGTTGGTTTCTCCATGGTTTTCGATGTTCAGGCAGGGTTGTCGGGTTTTCTATACCTCAAGTCGCCACTAGAGGTCAGGGAAGTCGCCAAAAGTCGCCAACTTCACAATACATTGAAATCGCCAAAAGTCGCCAACATTAATGGCATGTGAAACGACTGCGTCGGTAACCAAAATCTGTAATGAATGCGATTCGGTGACCGTAGACATTTCGGGAAAAAGCAAAGCATTGTCGGATGTACAATTTAATACCGGGTTCAACGATGCTTCCCTTTTATCCGAAACGTCAACCATTTTCAAATGGAATTCATTCGAAAAATGCATCTATCTCTCTCGCACTCATATCACGTGATACATCTACTGGCACCCTAATTTGTTTGCGGTCGCGGCCCTATTAAAATTCGAAGAGTCGATTGCCATGATTGTCTCAAGCATCACCAACTTCCATTCCGTCTCAATAATGGCGTAATAAATATTTTATTTTCTTGACGTAAACAGTATTTTATTTTCTTCACACAAACAGCCTTTATTTTCTTGACATAAACAGTTATTACGATAAAATCTTTTTATATAATTATTTATCAACGTAGTTTAAAACCGCTGACTATTTAACGCTTCCATACCTCCTATGGGTCTCTGACTCTTAAAAGATATCAGCAATTATGTCGATCATTTCATCGAGACTTTCGGCATCGTTCTCCGCTCTGCTATCATTGGCTGCTGATGTTGCTGCACTTTCATACATGTAGCTCGTTTTAAAGCGGTTCAACATTTCCGTAGATGGTCGAAATGTTTTGCAACACGTTGCGTGTGACTGAAAGAACATTCGGATTCTGAGAAGTGATTGAAGCGTCGAAGTTCTCAGTTTGTTTCGAACCCGTGTCTTGATTAATGTCAAGGCTGAGAACGCTCGTTCAACCACGGCATTACTCGTGGGTATTGTGAGCAATTTGAGTACGACTTCAGCCAGATCTCGGAAAACGAATCGACCGCATGCATCTGTGTACTTGTACACGTCAGGCCAGAATGATACGATGTTGGTTGGAATGTCACCTTTGCAGTGAACTTTCCAATCGACGAAACCAAGTTTTTCCCACTGGCTTTTGTAGACGAATATGTCACAGAGGGGGTCGAGGAAGTCCTGCAGAGGTAGCTCCTCGAATCGAGGTTGGACTTGCGAAGTACAGTTGGCTGGACTCAATAGATTAATTTGTTTAAACGTTTCCAAGTTCGTCGGCAGTCTCTGAGCCATTTCGGTTAATAGCCTTTTCATAAAGGCGAAACACTTGTGCTTCACTTGTCCTTTCATCTCCGACGAGATATGCGATCCCTTGATATCTTTAGCGAACTCAGCTCCAAAATCCGTTTCTGCGACGGGCAAGAAAGCTAGGGGGTTTTCGACAGCTTCTACAACTTGTCGCACGAGGGACATTCCTTCCGTCACTTTCATAAAAGCAGGCTTCAAAATACGTCCAGCTAGCGATAGGAAGACGAGGGACATCTCGCCGTACAGGCTTCCAACGTCAACCTTTTCACTTTGGAACGACATGTTGAGGTGTTGCACTTCCGCCAAAATAGGTTTCAAAAAGGCGAGGTACAAGATATTCGAGTCGTCATCAAGCATGTCGCAGATCGTCCGCGCAGTGAAACACCTTTCGGCATCACAAGAAATCCGAAAGTGGGTTTTTAACTCCGTCCACTGCTCTAATAATCGTTTGACGACATCGTAAAAAGCAAGCCATCTCGTGCGTGAAAGCTGGATCATCTGACGGAATTTTTGCCTATCGCTACCAGCGTTGATCAAATCAAATGTTTTTTTATAACTGATTCTGCGCGACTCACCGACGCTAAACCAATTATAAACCTCTCGCGCGAGAAAATCTAAGTAGCTGGGGAGTTCTTCGCTCGCTTTTGATCAGCAAAGATGCAGCGAATGGCAAGTGCACTTCATAAGCTGCAGGTTCGGTACGTCTTCATTATGCAGTGTATAGACCGAATGATTACGTCCACACAAATTACTTGTGCCATCGGTCCCTATTGCGGTGAGGTTTTTCAGTGGAATCCCGATTTGCCCGAAATATTCAACAATGCGTTTATATAGATTGTCAGCTGTAGCTTTTTCTACTTCCAATATGCCCAAAAAATCCGTCAGCATCCGGTTTTCTTTCGCGTCAAAGTACTTGATGCACATGCACAAGAATTTTGTAACCGATACGTCGGTACTCTCGTCAATAATTATCGAATACGCTTTATCGCCAATAGCCTTGACCATGTCGCTCAAGAGAAGCGGTGCAATAACGTGTTTGATCAGATTCGAACATTTGGTCCTGTGCAATCGCAATTTTTCGAGCTGGCTGCCTTTCCCAGGGTAGATAAGAGCTCGCACAAGTGGTCGATCGATCGGATGGAAGAATGCATTGCGATGTACAAGGCAAGCTTTATGTCAGCGATCTTCTTATCGTCAGTAATTGGGGCTTGATAACTTGAAATTTATGGGAAATAATTAGACACATGGACAGAA